>JABTTQ020002030.1:0-373887 GCA_016081115.2 Rehmannia glutinosa | reverse complement strand
ATCATTTATGTACATTATTTCTACATCTTGTGATCTTCTTTTTGTAGACAAAAGTGAAGAAGAGGGGGCCTATGTTTGTGAAGACTCTCCTATAAATAGAAGATGATTTTGAAGACACAAGAGAAGAACAACACAAGCAAACACGAAACAAGAAATATGCAAATTTAAAGCTTTCATATTCAACACTTTTGTTGTATTTATAGCCTAAGTATTTCACTTTCACATCTTGAGGTCTAAAGGCTTAATTCTTGATTACACTTGCACTCAAAATTGTATTATTCATTATCGAGTTGTAATCTTGAATTTTTGGGTTCATCATTCAAATACAAGATATCCTTATGAGTGTTCTTGTGGTAAGAACACACTGATGTGATCTAGGTGTTAGGTACAAGAAGATTGTGGTAATCTTCTTATTGAAGGTTAGGTGCTCTTTGAGGTATTGAAGAATTTGGTGTTCTTCAAGGTTGAAGATTGTGGTAATCTTCACAAGGTGCCGTTGAAGATTGTGGTAATCTTCAAGGAGATTGAGGTAATCTCCAAAGAGGTGTTGTAAGGTGATGTTGTATTAATTGTGGTAATTAATAAAATATTTTCTTTTTTGAAATCGTCAGGAGAATCTTAGGGTGGTAGAGGTAGACTCACAGAGTGGGTTGAACTCTTTATCATCCGGGCGTGTTGTTTATTTTACGCACGCTTTATTCTTATCTTTGATTGATCATTGAAAAAAGAGGGCTAGTGCGAAAAATCGGCATAATCTATTCACCCCCTCGTTATAGCCAGCCCTTTGGACTAGCAGTGGTATCAAAACAATTTCTTTGTTGCTTCGTTCTAATGAAGATCCGCAGCTCTGAGCGAAAATGCTGCCGCCACAGAAGCACCTGGAAGCGAAACAAGCACATTTTTGGCGTCAACCTTCGTATTTTGGAAAAGGCCCCGAATGGAATGTTTTATTCAATAGTGCGGGTTGATATTTGGAACATAGTTACTCGCCAGGAGTATCCATCTGGATGAAGAAAAAGGAAGACGACACTCAAATTCCCAAGGCCCTCAAGGAGTTTGATGATGAAGACAAGAAATATTCTCCTTAAACGGTAAAACTTTAATATTCTTCATTGTTCTCTTTATCGCTATGGAATATAATCGTATTAGAGGTATACGATCCGCTCATGAAGTTTGGGAAAATTAGAAACTATCTATGAAGGCACGAAGAAAGTTAAACAAGCTAAGAAAAAACAATGCTTTGTTAAAGATTTAAAACTTCACAATGCCGAGGGTGAAGGATTTAAAATGGTAGAAAGGCTAGACAACATCATTAATTCGTTCATGGGCACTCGGAAAAGTCATTTGGAAGAAGAAAAAGCTACCAAAGTTTTAAATGCTTTCCGCTTCTTGGTCCGCAAAGGTTTGACTATCAGTGGGCTCAAAATTTAGAAACTCTAAATTTTACGAGCTATCAAAATTTTATCATCTATGAAGCATATGCAAATAAAAGGAGAATTAAAAGCATATCTTATAACCTAGGATATTATAACAACTTGGGATGAGTTTCTTGCAACTTCCGACGATGAAGAAGCTGAGCAATGATCTAATGGGAATCGAAAAGAGCAATGAGGCACGCTCTAACCCTTCTCTTTCTTCTTTTTAGTAATGAATTTGCATGATGATTACTGATGATTTGCAAAATGATTTTGATGAAGCTTCAAAATGAATTTCAAAGTTTGCTCTTTTAAATACAAAAATTTGAAAAAGAATTAAACATCATGAAAAAATGAAAAGGATTACATGCTTCTTATGAATCTCTACTAGTGCTCATAATGTTACACTTGATAAAGTTAGAATTCTTGAAGAAGAAAATAGTACTCATGTTAAAGATATTGATTGCGAATAAGGATATGATGAAATTTAATTTGAGTGATCAAGTTTCCATGCTCTCCACTCGTAGAGGCGATCTCGGATATCACGGATATAGTAAAAGGAGAATACATTACAACATCATCATCCTCATCTTCATCATCTCTTTCTCCCGGGATTGAAGACAAGAGGCTCTACTCCTCTACCTTGTGCAACGCGGTGGTAGAGTGGAGACAACTCTTTCAGCCAACCATGGGTTCGATTGTCTCTCAAGTTACTTTACTATCCTTAGCTGCCTTCTTCCACAGTTGGGTCTTGATAGTTCTCTCACGATCACTCTCAGCAGACGGTGCAGATACATCAATAACTTCGTGAGACTCTTGAGATTAGCCTCAATTTGCGACTCTAGCTGAGTAATGTATTTAGAAGCTTCTTTTCAAGCTGAATGCCCTAAAAGTGTTTTCTGTTTTTTTGAAATACGAACCGCAGGACTTCGGTTAACTTCTTCTTCTTTTGATTCATTAGCGACGGGGGCCTGGGCATCCTTCTTGGGAGGGAGCTGCCTTTCTCGGCTTCCGGCCTCCTCTTCTTCCGTATAGATAGAAAAGGATTTCAGTTTTCTTCTCACTGGCTGCAGGTGAGGAGACCGGTTACCACGGGTACCAGCGACTTTCACCCATAAAAGCGAGGCATCCTTTTTCTCTACCTGAGGTCGGCTCTTCTTCTCGCCGAGTTTTCCTTAAGGAGGGGTAATAGCTGTGTCCTCGAGTTCACTGATTCCCTCACTTGTTTTCGCCCGTGGCTCTCTTCTTTGCTCCTGAGAGAGCTACTAACATCTTCATGATACGGAAGGATTTTCCCATGTTTGAATGAGAATTCCTCATTTATCGTGTGGCCAATCATGAGGCCATATCCAAGAGATCCTCAAAGGATCCATCCTCCTTGAAAGTCTTATTCATCACATTCTCGGCAGAAACATTGTACATGAACTCACTTCGATTAATCTCGCCAGCATGCGCGATCGCACCATGATGACGCTTTGTTCTGACAACACAGTTGAAGTCAGCTAAACTTCATGTCTATACACTTGGAGACGACATCCATCAACTTATGATAATCGCTCTTTCAAATAGATTTTATCACCGTTGTGTAGACCACCTTAGCAAGACACTCCCGAGGTTGTTCTACTGCTCTTTTTCACGCAGCTGACCAAATTAACATCGACTTCATGAACTCCTTTATGCCTTCGAGATGGCAACAAGCGTGTCGCAAGGTCATAACATTTATCATTATGTCCTGCGGTGGACAAAAAGACTTGATCTTCTCGCCCCGCACCTCCAGCGTTGACATAGAACTGCGCCACCTCTTCTAGGTAGGTATGAGAGTACCCATGGTCGAAAATCCTTAAGATCGACTTTTCAAAGATATCACCTATCTTCTTGACTAGGGTTTCAATGAACCCCCGTTCACCATACCTTCAAATCCACCGCATCCTGAGTGGATTTTCTTAGAGAGTTTAATGAAATCAAACTTAGCCATTTTTTAAGATTTTCACCGATTAAACTTGTGAACTTGCTTGAGGACACTTAGGGTTTTTAGGAGAAATGGCTTGCTTTCTTTTTGCTTGAAGATGAGCAGTTTTAAAGGAGAGAGAGAAAGTGGAAAATGTATATATAAGGTTATGAAAGGACATGTCTTGGATTTTGAAATTTGATTGAGATCAACGGTTGAAACTTTAGGGCGTCAAACCGCATTTAATGTAGCAAGATTTATATCCAATCATATGCTTCTTTGTGTAGACTTTTTACCGCACCTCACACATTATTACTTCCGAGCATTATCCTTAAAAACATTCCAGCTCATTTAAAATGGATCGTTTTTGTCACTTAGCTAATAAATGACTCAGCTCATATCAAATATGACTTAACTCGCTTTCTCTTTCCATTAAGTGACTCATTATCACCAACTCGACTAACTTTCCGATACGGCCGTTTCACTTGGGTGATATGTGAAACTTGCTCGTTCTCATTTTCTCATTATTTATCTCATTGATTGAGTCTTAAGTGTTAACTCGGCTCAATTAACCCTAGCTCATTCTTAAGCTCTTCAAATCTTGACTCACATAGAGGCTTGGTGAATGTGTTAGCTAACTCGCTTATAAGTGGAGATATATTCCAAAGTGATGTCCTTCTTTTCAACACGATCTCTTATAAAATGATACCTCGACATCAATGTGCTTTGTTCTTGAATGCAACACGGAGGATTTTGAGTGATTGCAATAGTACTAGTGTTATCACACATAATTGGAATTTCTTTTTCTTCAATCTCATAATCTCTCAATTGTTGTCTCATCCATAAGACTTTCGAGTGCCATGACTATGTACCCTTGTATGTACTGGCCTGTATTTGTGGATGTGGTTATTGAGTTTTGCTTGCTAAAACCAGAAAACCAACTGTTTCAAGCATTTGACATGTACCGAAGTACTTTTCTGTCAACTCTACATCCGAAGATAATCAGTCCAATAACCAATAATCCGCGCCCCTTCGATACCATAAGCCAAATCTCCTGCATCCTTCAAATACCCAGATTCTCTTTTAGTCAGATCATGTATGGCTCTCTTTTGGTGCGATTGAAATCTTGCACATACACCTACTACAAAGGTGATGTCGGCACGCTTCACATTAAATAGAGCAATGATCCATTAGAGCTCTATATCTGGTTTGATCTACTGACGCTTGCCATCTGCATCCATGTCCATCTTGATGATGTGTTCATTGGTATTTTCACAAAAGACTTCTCTTCCATACCAAATTTCTTCATTAAATCTACGGTGTACTTTGTTTGACTTATGAAGGTTCCATCCTTCAATTGCTTGACTTGAAGTCCTAGGAAAAAAGTCAGCTTCCCATCATGCTCATTTCAAATTTGCCTTTGCATGAGGTTTGAGAACTTATCACACAGCTCTTTATTTGTGGATCAAAAATGATGTCATCCACATATATTTGAACAAGCGAAGATCTTCTCTCCATCTTGAATTCAAGAGTGTTAACGTCCACTTTGCCTTTGGTGAATCCATTGTCGATTAGAAATTGAGACAATGTATCATAAGATGCTCTTGGTGCTTGTTTTAGTCCATATAATGCTTTCTTGAGCTTGTACACCTTATCTCAATAGTCTTCCGCTCAAAACACGGAGGTTGTTCAACATAGACTTCTTATCTAGTAGTCCATTTAGAAATGTACTCTTCATATCCATTTGATACAAAGTGAAGTTCTTAGGTGCATCATAGGCAAGAAACATCCTTATTGCTTCTAATCTTTAACAGGAGCAATGTTTCATCAAAATCTATTCCCTCTTCTTGAAATACCCTTTGGCTACCAATCTTGCTTTGTTTCTTACCCACGAGATCCTTCTTCATTCATCTTGTTTTTAAAACCCATTTTGTGCCAATAACATTTTGATGGGTTGGTCTCTACGCACCAACTCCCATACCTTATTTTTTTTCAAATTGATTCAACTCTTCTTGCATGGCTTGAATGCAATGTGTGTCATCAATGCTTGAGACACATCTTTTGGCTCTATTTGGGAAATAAAACAAGTGAACATTGCTTCTTATTGAGCTCGGATCCTGGTTCTTACACCATCTCGACATCTCCAATAACTAACTAGGGTGGATGGTCTCTCGGCCATCTCACATCAGGTTGGAGCATGCGTTAATGGATTAACCATCTCAGAGCTATGTTGTCTTGAATAGCTCTTTCATCGTCATTCAATTTGTAGATTTTCGATTGTCTTTGAGATTCACTATCTCATCTTCATATGGGTTGATTGCCATTATTTCGGCTTCAACATATGGACTCTTCAACATTGTTGGCTGATTCATCTTATCACCTAACTCTTCAATGTCATATCCATTCACATTAGGTTCATCAAAAACCACATGGATAGACTCTTCTTTGACCATAGTCCTTTTATTCAACACTCTATAGGCTTTGCTCTCGGTGAGTATCCCAAAAAAGATACCTTCATTAGCTTTAAAGAACGAAAGCCTTCAAATTATCCTTACCATTGTTGTGCATGAAACATTTACATCCAAATATCTTGAAGTACCCAACATTTGGCTGTCTCCCTGTCCAGATTTCATAGGGAGTCTTGGTTAATTGCCTATTTATCATGCATCTATTTTGATTATAGCATGATGTATTGATGGCTTCAACCCAAAATCTCTTAGGCAATCCAGCTTCGACTAACATGGTTCTTGCAGCTTCCTTGAGAGTTATGTTCCTTCTTTCAGCTACTCCATTTTGCTGTGGAGTTCTTGCTGCTGATAAATCATGAGCAATGCCATTTTCAATACAATACTGAGTAATTATCCCATTAACAAACTCAGTTCCCCTATCAGATCTTATCTTTATAATGGTTGGCTCTTTTCATTTTGAACTTTTTTCATCAGCTGTGGTAACTTCTGCAAACTTTTCTTCTTTTTGCACATGAAGATTGTCCATGTATATCTTGAATAATCATTCACCACTACCAGGTTGTATTTCTTTCCACTTATGCTGGTTAGTTCAACTGGAGCAAATAGATCCATATGCAATAGATGCAATATCCTTGTTGAAGAAGGACTTGGATTGTCCTTAAATGAAGATTTTATTTGCTTTCCCATCTGGCATGCATCACATACACTTTCTTTCTTGTACACTGAGTCTGGCAATCCTTCCACAAGATGACTTCTTTCAAGCTTGTTGATTGTCTTGAAATTCAGATGACTTAGCTTCTTATGCCACAACCAACTTGATTCGGCTGTACTTTTTGCTAATAGACAAGTGTTTGGTGTGGCAGTAGACCAATCTACCACATACATATTCTTCTTTGAACCTTGCACACTATTTCATTTGATTCGAAGATCTTTGATGCGCACACTCCCATATTGAATCCAACATTGTAGCCCTTGTCACGAGTTGGTTGATGCTTAATAAGTTGAAGTTGAGGCCTTCAACATAAGAAACATCTGTGATTTCCAATCCATTATTCTTGATAGATCCTGTGCCTTTGATTTCACCCGTAGCTTCATTACCTCCAAATATGACTTTTGCACCTCTAATCTCCTTGAATCTTGACATGTTTTCTTGTTTCTGTCATATGTCCGGAACAACCAATATCCGCGGTACCAGGTTCCTTGGCACTCGCCTGTTCCTTGAACCCGCATTAAGGAAATTAGTTTTTAGGTACCCCATACTTGCCTCAAGTCCGAGGGGTTAGTGTTGTAAGATGATCCAACCAACCTATAACCAAATGACTTGACTCTAAGAGGTTGCCATCTATCTCGTGCCATAATCATAGTGAACATTAGCAAATTGCTTGGGTACATTTTAGGTTTATACAATCTGTCTCTTTTGTCTCAGTATACTGTGTGTGTTTTTAGCAACTAACTTTCTTTGGGTAGTTGTGATATTTAAGTGTAATGCCTCGGTGCATATGTGTGCTGATAATAGCTCTTTTGCCTTTGGAATTACCTTTGTTGAGGTTTAGGTCTTTGCCATTTAGGCTTGTATTCCATTGGTCTTTCTTTGATATTTTGCATTGTACCAATCAAATTGGCTTCGGTAGTTTCTACCATTCCCATCATATGTGTTTTTCTCGTGAAACTTCGGGGCTTTTGGTAGCTCTTTGTTTATTCTTCACAGTACTTTCTATTTAGAGTTTCTTTGAGAACTCATATGGATTCTTCTCGATTGTCCTCTCGATACTCAATCGGGTCGTTTCCTTTCCTTTATATCCAAGGCCGCTTTGTTTGTGATTGTGCTTTGGGATGAATGTGGGTGCAATATTTGGTGTTTTGGGTTTTTGAGATGCTTCATTGCTTGAAGATCCTTTTCCAAAATCACTCTTGGAGTTTGACTATGCACAAAGGAATTGAATCCTATGCCTTTCATATCTCCACATTTTTTTTGACTCATTATAAGATCATCCAATGATGTAGATGCCTTTGTAATGAAGCAATCACATTTTTGAGATCTTTTTCCCTGTTTTCTATAGTAGCTATCTCTGCTAATAATTTAGTATTCTTAGCCTTCAGCTCTGTGTTCTCAACAGCTATGTGACTTAGAGTACTCGCTCCTTAGTCGTTGTGAGTTTTGGCTTTTGGGTTGCTTTTTCCTCATTTAGAAGTGTGTGAGAGGATTTAATGTGCTCAAAGTCTTTCATCATTTTGTTTAATGAATCATAAAGATCAGTGGGTGATGAAGTGTGTGTTTTACAATCACTATCACTTGAATCAATGAGATGAGTTAGAGTGTACCGATCTTCTTGGTCCTGTTGATCTTGTTCTTTAGCCGTAAGGCAAATCGCTTCTTCTTCGAATCACTTGAGTAGTCACTTCACTACTATCCGAGTCTTTGCTTCTTTAGATTTACTGTCTCAAGAAATCTCCCAATGAACAACATGGCTTTCTTCTTTTTCCCTTTCTGTCTTTCTTTCTCAAAAACTTTTCTTTTTCTTCATTCCTATATTTGTTGGTCGTGGATAGGAACAATCAACTCCGCAAAGTATCCTCAAGTTGTCTCATAGCTTCAACATAGGTTCTCGGCTCTTTGGTCGGCTCTCTCTTTCTTGGGTTATCGGCTCTCGATATTCAACCCTTTGATGCTCACTTTCTTGGGTGGCCTATCTTCCCTCGACTTAGGGTGTTGAATGTCTTATCGAGGTTTCACCCTTATTTCTCTTATAGTTCTTGTTGAAGAACTTATTGAATCTTTTAACCATCGAGCTATTTCTCTTGATCTATGGCTTCCTTGGTTCACTCTCTTTCCATCCTTGACTATCAATGCATTATCTTGGGTACAACTATCTCCTCTTGATCCTTTCTTCTCGGCTCAAACTCATAGACTTTGAGGTCCGAGAATAGCTCATGGTTGGATGCTTTTGAGAGGTCCATTGAATGTCTCGAGCCATAGTCTTCATTTCCCATTCACCGAAGGCTCTCAAAGTCTTCATACACATCTCCTTCGTGTGTATTCCTTCCCAAGAGCAGAAAGCTCATTTGTTATTTCGATGAATCTTGCGCATCCAGGTGATCCATGATTCTCCCGCAAACATTTTAAAATTTTCAAATTTTTGAACAAAGATAATTTATTTTATTTAATTTGTTCTGATCCTTCACAAATTAAAGTAAGCTTATTCCAAATTTCTTTTGCTGTTTTGCAAGATTTGACTTTATAGAACATTGCTTTGTCCAAAGTCTTGTAGAGTATGTCCTTGGCCACATTGTCCAAGTTGTATCTCTTACTATTATCATTTGTCCACTCAGTCCTTGGTTTTTCAACCATGACTGGCCTTTCTTCAGCATCAACTTCTTCTCCTTCAGCTGCAGTTGATATCCCTACAGTCGTGTTCACTTTTAATATTTGCAGTGGCCCATCCTCTATCACAAGCCACATTTCATCGTGTAGAGCAGATAGATGAGCCTGTATACGAATTTTCCAATCATCAAATTCTTCAACAATGAACATGGGAATGCGTGTCAAATTTACTTCCATGATAATAACTTTTGCTAGGAGTAAGATTTTGAAAATGCAAGTGTTTAAAACCTTTTGAAAACATAAAGATCTAGTTCAGTAACCAGTGCAGAAGGCTCAATGAACCAACCGCTCTGATACCACTTGTAGGTCCCAAGGGGTGTGAGTAAGGTTTAGAAGGGGGAGGGGTTGAATAAACCTTACCAACTTTTTTTCCTTTTAAAATATTACAGAGTTACCACAAACAGCTGAGTCCTTGAGGGACAACTAAGTTGGTTATTCAGCAGAGTCAATAGAGCTATTGATAGAATAACTCAACTGTTTAACCTGAATCTTAACTTGGCTGTGTTGGTTTTATCAGCGGAAGACTTAACACCCTTTAATTGTTTTAAACTTGTTTTAACACTTGATTTTAGCACTTGATTATATATCAGTGGGAAAGCAAATATGAGTTTATCAGCAGATATAATGTAAGAGTGCAGAAATATAAATGTGCTGAAAAGTAAATGACACAG
The DNA here is from genome assembly GCA_016081115.2 of Rehmannia glutinosa. NCBI lineage: Eukaryota > Viridiplantae > Streptophyta > Magnoliopsida > Lamiales > Orobanchaceae > Rehmannia > Rehmannia glutinosa. Next base: position 364,003 of record JABTTQ020002030.1, on the reverse strand, counting down.
TTAATTTTTATAGAGGTTCGAAGATGGGATAATTCTTCTAATCCTCTCTTCTCCAACTCCTGGAGGAATCCACTATGTAAAAGATATGTTTACAAAATGGTCAACAGTCTAGAGACAACCTTGGTCACATAGCTGGCTTCTCGTCCGACTCAGCTTCTTCACAGGGCAGCTGCCTTGTTAGTTCAGCTCACTTTCTCAAGCTCTTGGATTTGATCATGAAGCCCTCCAATAACTTGATACTGGTTCGACCTTGAACCTTCCTACAATCCTCTTTGGAAAGTAAACCCCTTTTGATTCTTCAAAAGTTTCCTCTTTAACAGGTTTGAAGTTGTCTTTCCTTCACAGCTTATGTTGGATCGATTTCCTTCGAGTTTTAGGCTTGAGGATTTGCTTGAATATTCTTGAGAGTATTTGTAGGTTAATAGCTTGAATAATGCTTGATTTCTCAGGTGTGCAAGGTCACCTTTTCTCAATGAATTTCCTCAGCCTTTTTATAGTGAACTTTCGAAAATCTGCCCGTTGAAGAGAGAGGCTGATTTCAAAAGTCACTTGTGTTCGTTGGCTTGTCTTTTCTTGGTCCTCATTCTTGAGATGTAGACCCTTCCTCGTATTAAATGAATTTGCAGCTTTTCAAGTTCTGACACAACGTGCAGTGCTTCCCATTGGTTTATTCCTTTTGCACGCTTCTGGGTTGAGCACTTTAAGACCTGGCAGTATAGAAGTATTACTTATTTAAGTGATGTTCTTGACTTCTGTGCAACAGATTCATTTCAGTTAACTCCTCTTGGCTGCTGCCTTTTCCCCCAGGTGACTTGAGTCTGCTCCAATCATTGGATGACTCATCTGTCACTTCAACTTGAGACTTGGTTTCTTGAGTTGACTTTGACTGACTCTTCACACAGTTGTTCCTCAGCTGATACATCTTCAGTCAAGTTCTTGATCTTCTATCTTGGTCATACTCAGCTGCTCCACAACAGTCTTCACTTGATCTTGATTGACTTCTTGTATTTCCAGTCGTAGCTAACTTGACTCAGCTTTTCCAGCCCTATCTATTATAATGCAAATTACAAGGAAAATGGGGTGCCAACTTTCTAGTTTAAGTTTTACATGGCATTCATCAAAATCTATAAAATAAATTTCCAACAATGTGTTAATCCACATTCGAGAATGGGTTTAATACCGAGATCTAGAATAACACAACATAGAAAATTATAAAATCGAGAGATTTATAAATCTTTTAAAGTTGTTGTAGAAATTCCACTGACCTATTGAGAATTATAATTCTTGAGATTTTTATAGAGATATTGAAATCTTGTTTTATAATTTAAAATCACTAGGCACTCGAGAGAGGTAGTTGATTAAATTGGCAATTTCAACTTATAAACCATTGCTTGAATTAGATAGATTGTTTATCTTGCATAAGTGATAACTTGATGTAATCAACCTCTAGAATAATTCTCCCACAGTTTAGATGTTTTTATTTTTATTTGTATTTCATTATTGTTAATTATAAATCCACCAATCCATCTATTATTGATCCGTGAAATATAAGCGAGGTAATTTATACTTGGTACTTACAAACACATTCCTTGTGGATACGACAACTCTACTCATTTTACTATATTAAAACTTGACAGTCGTGCACTTGCGGTAAATTAGCTGAGTGTTTTTACGCCTAACAATATTAATCATGGGAAACCAACAAATCATATGTACATATATATATATATATATATATATAGGGATGAGATCTCGTGTGGTAGCCTCTTACCGTATGGCAGTGTGGATTGATCCCATCCATCCACACCTTTTATTCAATGGTCCAGATTGCTATTAAAAATAACTGATTTATCAATTAATTAATAGGTAGAAAGGGCATAATAGTAACTAGCAAAATGCCATAAATCATGCCCCTACAATCAAGGGATTGATTAATATCATTTTTTCATAACTAAAATTGTGCACCATTATAATAGTAGAATTTTACACCATTTAATAACTGACTATACACCATTTTATATCTAACAGTGCATCATTGTATAACTAATTATACACCATTCAATCCCGACATTTTTATGGGATTTGATTTTATGATTGTTCCCGCTTTTCCATTTTATCTCGAACTGTGCACCATTATATAACTGATTGTACCATTTTATATCTAATAGTGCATTATTGTATAATTAACTGTACATCATCTAAATGAACGATAAACACAAAATGGTGTAACCATCTTCCTATTTAATTACTTAATCGTGCACCATTTTAAATCTAAGCGATTAATCATTGTATAACTAATCGTACATCGTCTAACAAACCTATAAAGACAAAATGGTGTAACCACGCTTCCCATAATGACGCCCTACAATCATCAATGCGATAAAGATCACGTTTCCATAATCGAATTATGCACCATTTTAATTGATGAACTCGTGCACCATTTAATAACTAACTATGCATCATTTTATATCTAACAATGCATCATTGTATAACTAGTTGTACATCATTGTGAGTAAACCACAATTGAATGAAACGCTGAACAATCCTAAAATCAAATACCATTAAAATTCTTTGGGATTGAATGGTGTACAATTAGTTATACAATGATGCCTCATGTTAGATATAAAATGGTGTCGATTATTATTAAATGGTGTATAGTTCAACTATTAAAATGGTACACAATTCGATTATGGAAACGTGATATTAACCAATCCCTTGATTATAGGGCGTGATTTTTGGCATTTTGCTAGTTACTATTATGCCCTTTCCACCTATTAATTAAATGATAAATCAGTTATTTTTAATAGCAATCCCGGACCCCTTGAATAAAAGGTATGGATGGATTGGATTAATCCACACCGCCACACCTGATAAGTCCCCGCCACATTTGATCCTAACCTATATATTTAATATGTAATGTGTATATATTAAACCATACTAGCCTCTTACCTAATTAGAATTTGTCTCATAGATCACCAATACTTTTTGTTGGGGAATATGAAATTTAGTTCGATAAGTTGGCCTATTTTGAGATTTAGTCCACTAACTTGTCAAATTTTAGTCTTAGTCTATATGTTGTCAATTTGTGCACATTTGGTCCGATTTCCGCGAAAAAATCTAATTTGATCGGAAATTGCTGATGTGGCACACACGAAAAGGGGGAATTACCACATGGATAAATAATTTAGGGTTTTCTTGCCATTTGGTAGCTTGAATTGGCAATATGATCATTGGACACATGAATTTATTAGAAAAAAATGTCATCTAGGCCAAATAATCAAATAAAAAATAAACTAACTGAAAAATATAAATTAAACAAAATTATTTTAATCATTTTAAATTGTTTTAGGCAAAAGAAAAAAAAAAGAAAAAAAAATGATAAGAAGCTAAAAAAGGAAAGATAAAAGATTGTCTTCATCTCCTTCAAATCGTTGTCGCTGCCGCCACCTACTACCACTACCGCTTCCTCTCCTCTTTTTTCTTTAAAAATTTCTTATCCTTCATTCTCATTTGTCAAGCACATCAAACCCAATTTCCTCATCAAAAACCCAACACCATCAGTTGGGGCGAGATTTGGGGTGAAGAGTTGAAGATGTACATGGATGCACGCATGTCTGTCTCCCTGTGCCATCAACGCCGCGAACCACCCACAACCCACACCACAAACCATTTAGTCTACTCCCCAGACGCTGCGAATGCCACGAATAACTCACGCCATTGCACACACACCACGAACCACACATACAACATTCACCCTTTTTTTGTATCTAAGGAAACAATCCCAGATCCGTGGCTCCCAAAAATTGTGTGATGAATTTTCCTGATTTTATTTTTGGCAAGTTTTTGTGATGGTTTGTTGATTTTTTGTGGGTATTTGGAGATTTTTGTTGATTTTTTGTTGTTGATATTTGTTTATTTCCTGGTGGTTTTGAAAACATTGTTTTTTGTAATTAGTAACTTTTTTATTTTATTTTCGGGTTTTGGATGGATGTACAATTTTTTCTCTTTATGCATATGGTGGTATTTTATTTATTGTTCTCATATACAAAATAGTGAGTCATCAACCAAATGGCAAGAAAACCCCAAATTATTTGTCCATGTCAGCAATTTTCCTTTGTTCAGGTACCACAATAGCAATTTTCGACCAAATTAGATTTGTCCAAGGGAAATCGGACCAAACGTGCACAAATTTAAAACATATTGGACTAAGACTAAAATTTGACAAGTTGACGGACTAAATCTCAAAATAGGCCAACATATCGGACTAAATTTCCTATTTTCCCCTTCCTGTAGATAAGCTAATTATTAGGCCCTGCTTAATTGGACTAACCTTAATGGGGCTGATTCATAACTTTTGGATAAGAGAGTCTAATTTAAATGATGTATTGCATCCCATTGTTGTGTTTAGTTGTCAAACTGTTTGATAAGAATGGGTGGGCTACGCTTATGGACTTCTAAATTGGTTTGGGTCGGGAACATATTTGCCCCACATTCCCAAAAATCACAGTTGAAGTCGAATTCAATCGGCACCATAGTAGTCTCACCGGAGTTCTAATTTCTTCTAGAGAGACTTGGAGGGTATATTTGGCACGTTCGGTGGCTAACTCGCTTGAAGGGTATATGCGCTTTGAATAGAAAGTATTCAACAAATAGATCCTCGGGAAAATAGGAATCTCCACATCATCGACTGTTGAGCTTTTCCCTTCTCTTTCAAAATTTCCTCGACTTCTATGTGCCTCGGTTGTTTCAAAGACATCGGTATCTTGGCAATTGTGTTAGCTCTCAAAGCTAATCGATTCTTAGTTATCTTAATGAGCTTCCCGGTATTAGGTGTTTTTCCCTGAGTTGGCGATCGATCCTCGGTGACTTATCAACTTCATTGAAGGGTGATGGCATCATTGGGGATGGGCCATTGACCATTGTGAAATTCATAGGAGTAGCCTTATCACCGCTTGCCTCTTTATGTCTGTGGCCTCCTCTCGTACTGTGTTTCTCTTTTAATTATTCGATAGAGGGCCGACTCGGACTTCATCATCGGTTCCCAAGAATTCCACATCAACAATCTCTTGGGAGTCATGAAGGTACTAATATGTTCTTCTTCATTGACCTCTTCATGAGGGGCATGAACTTCTTCAACCACTGCGTCTTACCTAGGAAGTCTCAACCTTCTCCGTGCCTTCACTACCTCGGCTGAGCCTCAACCGTTGATGGGCCTTGTACATTCCTTGTGCGCCTCAATCTGCAGCAGGATCTTCAGCTTTATCCCTTCAGCAGACGGAGCTTCTTTAGAGTCTTTAGTGGCATCCTTTGGAGTCTCAACTTCTTAGATTGTACTTCCAGGGCCAGGGTCTCAACTCCCATGGACTCACTACCATCATTTGCCTTAGTTTCATTAGCGGCTTTATCGGTCCGCATGGCGGTGAAGTTTAAGCTAAGACAGGTTGGAACCGTTTGAGCTTCGTCCCACCTCAACTGTGTACTATAAGATTCTCACCATTGACTCCTAACTCCTTTTGTGGTTGCTCTCCCACAGCTTCCTCCGACCTAACTATGATGACTGCAGTTTCGAGAAATGAGGTCACTCAAAACCTAAGACACGGTTGTTTGTCCAAATGAGTGTTCAGCCGTTGGGACAGGTGTCTCAACACCTTCTGCATGGAGTGGCTTGGCTGAGGTGCCCGATTCATCAACTTCCTAAGCTTCATCGCTAATCTTTCTGGAATTGTTATCCTCTGAGTGCACAGGAGATCTGGTAGCTTGAATATTTCTCACCATCTCTATTAGGACAGGGCTAGGAGTAGTCATGATAAATGAAGGCTCTCCAAGGCCTTTGTTCAATTGTTGCTCGTGCATCTTCTTCGATTCTCTTATTGCTTACCGGAACTCAACTTTCTTGGCTGCAACAGCAGGGTCAATTTCTTCAATGTCACTATCACTGCTGTCAGTTGGTTCCAAGGCAAATTCAGGTGCATCTGTGAAGGCACATAAATGAGGCTTCTTCGACAGCCTTTGCCTTCTCAATGGCTTTCAGCTTCTCTTCATCATTCTTTTCATAAAGGATGGTTGTGCACAGATCAGGGTTAAGAGCGGAGCTAACTGAGATGTTTCCCAGGAAGCTCAGAAGCTCTTCTTTTTCTTCTACAAACTCAGGCCTCTAGAATTGAAGTCTAGCATAACTCAGCTTCCAATGCCTCCCGGATCCTAAGTCGTTCTTGAATGTCGGGGTAGGCGGGAGACAACATTTTGAGGTCGTCGTTCTCTCCCGAATAGGCGCAAGTGGAACATGTTCCTCCTCAGTGTTCGAGCATCGGTTTGAGGGGACTAAACAACTAACTCTTGGGGGCCACCGTGGCCGACTCCGTGTTCCTCGATTGTCTCCCAAATAGTTGTTGCTTGTTCAGTTTGCTGACCCTCGTCAGCTGTTTTCTCAACTTCTTTGGTGATTACTACACCACCCTCGACTTCTTTAGACTGCTATTTTTCGGCTTTAGTACTCTCCTTCGCCGGTGGAGTGCAGCTGTCTTGGGCATAGCTATTTCTTCTTGTTCCTTTCTTCGCAGCTCAAACTCATAGCTCATGGTTTGATGATTTGGAGAGGTCCATGGAATGTCTCATGGCCATGACCTTCATTTTCCACTCACCGGTAGAGACCTTAGAATCTTCATACACATCTCTTTCTGTGTACTCTTTTCCCAGAGTTGAAAGCTCATTGGTGATTTTTGTAAATTTGGGATCCAGCTGATCCAGACTTTCACCTGTAATTATTTTAAAATTTTCAAATTTTTTGGACTGCAACAGTTAATTTATTTTCCTTGATTTGATCAGATCCTTCACAAATCAAGGTACGTTTTTCCCAAATTTCTTTGGGTGATTTGCATGATTTGACTTTATTAAACGCGACACATGTCCAGGTTTTATAAAGAATGTCATTGGCAACATTCTCAAGATTGTATCTTTTTCTATCTTCGTTGGTCCATTAAGAACGAGGCTTCTCAACCATAGCAGTCTAAGCTCTGTTTTGCACCATCATCTCCTTCAGCTGGAGGTGCTCTTTCTTATAGCAGTGTTGACCTTTAGAATTTGCAATGGGACATCCTCTATCCTAGCCACATCTCATTGTGCAAAGCTGATAGATGAGCCTGCATACGAATTTTCCAGTCATCAAACTCTTCCACAGTAAACATAGGAATGCGAGTTAGATTTGCTTCCATGATAATAACTTTGCTTTTGATATAAAAGCTTTTTAAAACTCAAGTGTTGTTTCTTTTGAAATGATTGAGATCTAGTTTAGTAACCAAGTCATGAAGGCTCAATGAACCAACCACTCTGATACCACTTGTAGGCCCCAATGGGTGGGTAGTAAGGCTTAGAAGTGGGGTTGAATAAATCTTACCAAATTTTTGATTAAGTCCTTTTAAATATTTTTAGAGTTAATCACAAATCAGCTTAGTCTTTAAGGGACAACTAGGTTGGCTTACTTCAGCAAAGTTACCCACTCAACAGACTGCACTGATTCATTTTGTTGATAGTATAACTCAGTTGGTATCAGCTAACACTTAAATTTACAGTTGATTTGGTTTTTGTTCAGCGGAAGACTTTTCACCCTTATTGTTTTAAACTTGTTTTTCAATACTTGTTATTAGCAATAGTTATTATCGATTAAGTTTAGCAATTATAACTTATCAGAGATATAAAAGACACGCAAGAAATTAAAGTGATGTAAGTAAATAAGACGTAAATAATTTTTATAGTGGTTCGAGGATGGGGTAATTCCTCTAATCCACTATTCTCCAACTCCTGGAGGAATCTACTAAGTAACAGATTTTGGTTACAAAGCGTTCAACGATTCAAGTCGGCCCGTGATCACACAAATGCCGCTCCCGACTCAACTTCTTCACAAAACAGATGTCTTGCTACTTCAGCTCCCTCGAACTCTTGGAATTGATCACACAACCTTCCAATGAGCCCAAAGCTTCTGGTTCAAACTTGAACCTTACTACTTCTCCTTCAACCTTGGAGAGTAGACCCCTTTTGTTCTTCAAACATATTTCCTCTTCAACTTGATGAAGTAATCTTTCCTTCACTAAGTGTGTTGGATTGGGTTTCTTTGAATTTAGGCTTGAAGAATGTCTTCGAAAGCTTGTGAGTATTTTGCAGCTTTATCTTGCTTGAATGTTTGTCTCTTGTAAAATTCGTATTGTTTTCACTCAATTGCTTCCTCAGCCTTTTAAATCTCACTCGTAGGTTGTTGGCATGTCTTGTCCTTGCAGCATTAATGAGAATCATACCGTGAATTCAATGCTCTGCAGCCATTCCTTGGTCTCTACAGATTTTCAGGTACATCCCATTGGGTCTTTGCTTTTTGCACTCTTTCAGCAAAACAACTTAAATGATGGCAGCCTAACATAGGCCTATTTCCAGCAAATCCTTGACTTGTGTTGACAACGGATCTCGATCAGCTTTTTTCAAGTCTTGTCTGTTGTATACCCCTTTGACATTTGATTCCAATCATTTTGGAATGACTTAGTTGTCGGTCGGTGGTACCGACCGAGCTTTTTTCACTCACTTGATCGTCCTTCACTTAGCTTTACACAGCTGACACACAGTTGGTCTTCTCTTCAATCTTCAGTCAACTCTTGTAATCTCCAACTTAGCTGACTCCAATTCAGCTCATACATCCCTAACTATTAGAAGTTGAATTACATCGAAAATGGGGTGCCAACTTCCTATTATAAGTTTTACATGGTATCATCAAACTCTAAACATAAATTTTCCTAACACACGGGTTGTGTTGAATCAGTAGACTCGAAATCGCATAACGCCATGGCCAGAGAAATCACTATAGGCTGATCATGGAGATCTCTGACGTCGGGGAAATGGGAACCACATGTGAAAAAATTGTAGCACGTAAATATTCCAAATGTTTCGCCGAGAATGTGATTATATTTGCAATCACATACATCGGAATAAAATAAAGAGGAGCAAGACACAAGTTGTAAAAATTTATCTACAAGCAAAATAGCATGTAGATGTGCCAATATGGTGAAACTTTCCACTAGTAAAAATGTTTCATTCCGTGTAAAATGAATATTAAAATCAACTAGTATAAATTTAATGAAAACTCTTATCTAGAGTAGATCTGATCTTTGTAATACAACTCATCCAATAATAGATATGTATGGACTTCGTTTATCAAAATACCAAAAGCTATGGATGAAAAACTAACAAACATTAGCCGCAAATCAATGTTATCACTGGATGTAGTCACATCCAAGATCACATTCAGTACAGTGAAGTTTCTTGTGCTTGAATGACTCTAAACTCTCTCAATTCTCTTGAACCTCTTATATATCTCTTATGTAGTGAATGAGCACGTCCTCCTCTCTTTTTTAGGCGTCCAAGACCTTCCAAAGAGTCCTAATAAACATGAAAAGAAGATATATACAAATATATGTCAAGTATATAACTTATATTAGGAAACATGATAAATATCAAAGAGTCCTAATATATATACCTTTCCCAATATAATTACAACCTAATCTTACTATAAGTCTAGAAATGCAAAACAAATCAAAACATAATCCTTTAATTTTGGAAATTACATAGGCGTAAAATTATATGCCCTAACAACAGGGAAACTGTGAACCATACCCCCTAAAACCAACCTGAGAAACTGAAGATGGGCATGATGAAAGAGGAAAGTACAGTCCGTTGGATATATTAGCGGAAATAACCCTCTAAGAAGAGTCGAGCAACGAATGCAGAACATGGAACGTATAAGGTGTCGCTACACGAGACATAGAAGATTCACCACAATAAGGCCAAACCAGCGGATCACAAGGTGGATGGGATGAAATCACAGAAAATTTGATGTTATCCATGCCATTGGAGGAAGATGCTTGAAAAATCCTTCATGAATGGTGGCCGACAACTTTGTGTTTTGACTCTAATTGAATTTTTTTCTTTTATTCTCTAGTATGGAGAGTATGGAGAGAGATGTGAGTACATTAAAGGTTAGTAAGAGTGTGGGGGCATTGGGGTCAAGAGAGAATGTTTGTCGATTGTAAAATATTTTATATAGTGGATTTTTTCTCTGTGGGTCATGGTTTTTCTTTGATTTTGCAATTTTCCACGTAAATTCTTGTGTTGTGGATTTTTGTTATTTTTCATTTTATTTCTCGATTATTGAAGATAGGACATAGTGTTTCTTTAGAACCTGATTGTTTACGAGCAATATTTTTTGAATAATCGACCTAATTTTGTTACGAATTATGTGAGGCTCTTGGATTGCCTAATTGACTTCTTTTAGGGATGTTGAAGTCTTTCTCAATGTGGGATTATTGATAATTGGTTGGTCGGTATTGAAGTGGTTGCCGACATTGTTAACCAACTTATGGACTCGATTCTTTGTCCTGGCAAACATTTTATGTTTGCTGGGATCGTTGATCACGTTAATAAACATTACGAGCAGCCTTGGAATAGAGCAATATATGGCGGTTTTAAGGCGAATTATTTTCGCATGTCCGTGGGCATATATAACGTATTTTTTCTGTTCTTTTACTACTTTTACTCACTGCTGTAAAAGAAATATCAAGATCATAGTACCTTAGCTTATGACCGCTACATTGTATCACATCTAGGATAGATTCTTTTTTTGATTTTCCTTCTGCAGATTTATTGTTGCAGGTTATTGTTATAGGAGTATCCAATCTTAGAATGACATGTGTTAATTCTAGAAAGATCCTAAGTGATATATATATATATATATTACTCCTTTGTAATCAGTATAATCATCAAACAATCATTATCAGATATTTTCCAATTCTATTTGCTCCTTCTTCTTTGCTATATTTTTCTAGCTTTTACTTTCATGGCTATTTCTATTTTTCAAAGATGGTATCGTCAGAGCAAGAAAGTGTCGTTGTCTTTGCTTCGTATATCCTGTTCTATCTTTATTAGATAACCATGGGAACGATAAACTCCACAACTGGTGGTTCAACCTCAAAGACAATCAAGTTACTATAAAGCTTAATGAGTCCAACTACCTCATATGGCAAAGAACAAATAATGGAAGCGAATATGACATGGATTGGAGGATTTTCTCATTGAAGAATGACCACCACCACCTCAGTTTGAACCAGGTAACTCTGGATCATCACAAACTATTAATCCTGAATATAACCTTTGGAAAAGGCAAGATTAGTTGCTTGCATCATGGATATTGTCTAGCCTGTCTGAGTCAGTTCTTGTTAATACTGTTGGATTGAACACTAGTTATGAAATCTAGAAAGCACTTAAAATTAACTTTGCTAGCCAAACTAATGCAATATAGACTTCAACTGCAAACTTTGAGAAAAAGATCTGTGTGTATGAGAGAATACCTCAATAAGATTAAAGGATATTGTGATGTTTTAGCTGCTGAAAGAGAACCAATCAGTGAAAAGGATCAAGTTCTTTACATCCTTGGAGGTCTTGGTAGTGAATAATATTCGTTGGTTGTGTCCCTCACATCTAGAGGCATTTCTTGCACATTAATGGATGTTCATACTTTTTTGTTGAGTTTTGAAACAAGGCTTGAAGCCACTGAAAATTCTCACATTAGCACTGAAGTATCTTCCTCTGTGTAGGTCCCAAGGGGTGTAAGTGTAAGGTTTAGAAGGGGGGGGTTGAATAAACCTTACCAAATTTTCGATTTAGTCCTTTTAAATATTCGAGTTGATACTTACACAAACAGTGTCCTTGGTGGACAAACATTTAGATAATCGATGAGAGTTAGTCTCTCAACGCACTCAACCGAGCCATTGATGCAATAACTCAAATTAAGTCTAAATTAACTCAACCGTGGTTTGTTTTTATTGGAAGACTTAACACCCTTAAGTTTGATAAAGCAAGGATTTAGTGCTTGGTTTAGTACTTAGAAATTATCAAGTGGATAGCAAATTTATCAAAGATTTAAACAATTAAGATGCGGGAGTTAAAATGCTGAAATGTAAATGACACAATAAAATTTTCATAGAGGTTCAAGATGGGGTAATTCTTCTACTCCTCTCTTCTCCAACTCTTGGAGGAATCCACTAGGTATTGATCAAGATACAAAGTGGTAATGATCCGATACAAGTCTTGATCACACAACACTTGATCCTTTGGGACTCGGTCTGAGACGCTTGATCACTCACCAAGCTTCTCGACTCCAAACCTTCTTCATAGGGCACCGCTTTGCTACTACCTCACACTTGCTCAAGCTCTTTGGATTTGATCACGAAGCCCTCCAAAAGCTTAAGACTTGGTTCGACCTTGAACCTTCCTACAATCCTTCGTGGAATGTAGACCCCTTGATTTTTCAAGATTTTCCTATTCAACTGATTGAAGTTATCTTTCCTTCACAGTGAGTGTTGGATTGATGTTTTTCGTAGTGTAGGCTTGAGGATTGAGAATGTTTGATTTTCTAATAATTGCTTGAACGTTTTTTGGTTGGTCTCAGAATTTGTGTCCCTTATTCTAAAATAAACTCCTCGACCTTTTATAGTGATCTTTCAAAAATTTGCCCGTTGAAGAGATAGGCTTATTTTTTAAAGTCATTTGCGATCGTTATTTGTCTTGTTGCGATCCTTGAATTGCCATTTCCTCGTATGAATTGTTCTTTCACCTTTTTCGAGTTCGACACGGTGTAGTGCTTCCCATTGGTTCATTCCTTTTGCGCGCTTTCTCGACCGAGCACTCGAAAAGGTGATATGGAGATATTACTTGTTTAAGTAATTCTCTTGATTTCTCGCAAACGGATCTTTTACGATTATCTCGACTTGATCGCATTTCTTTGCTTTCCCAGGTGACCTAGAGTCGACTTCTAATCATGGATGACTCTTCCGCCACTTCAACTTGAGACTTGGCTTTTCTTGAGTTGACTTGATCGATACTTCACTCACCGCATCTCACCGCTTTTTCATAGAGTTCCCGTCTACTCTTCTTTGCCACACTCACTGCCTCTCGCGGAGTCTTCCTTCTAGTCTCCATTTGTCTTCTTGCATGTTAGGCGTAGGTGACTTAACTCGGCCTTGGCCACCTATTTATTACAATGCATTTTACAACAAAATGGGGTGCCAACTTCCTATTCTAAGTTTTACATGGCATTCATCAAAATCTAAACAATAAATTTCCTAACAATTTCCCCCTTTTTGATGATGCCAAAACTTAAACCATTCAACAATGCAAATAGCAAAGATACATACGGATAGTGTATTGACATAGAATGTATGCGCATAATCAATCCTTTTATTGATCATAACATTCTTGTTCTTTTACACAACAAGTTTTGCAAGGTGTATCGTGAGCAAACATTTGTCTACACAAAAGATTAAAGAATTTATAGCTTTATTGCGTAAAACTTACATAGTATGTATTTACATCATAAAATACATGAAGGGGTGGACAAAGAACATTTCATCTCCTTCGCTTGTCTCCTTCTTTCATCTTGTTCAAGATCTTCGCTCTTTTCTTCTCTTTTTTCTCATCGTCACCGCTTCTTCTTCTTTTCATATGCCTTCCCCAGGCAGCTTCATCTCTTCTTAATCTTTCCCCGTCTTTCCTCCCATAGCCGAGTTTGTCTCTTGTTTTCTTCTTCTATTCTTTTTGCATACTCAAATAGTTTTTTAGCCACTTGCAAATTTGCTATTTGGTCAAACCACCCAAGAGATCCTCCCTTTCTTTCCTGGATCTACGTATTCAATGTTTTTGGGCGAGGCCTAGGTCTGAAACCTCTTCCTCCACCATCGCTTCTTCCTCTACCTCGGGGCGTGTATTGTACTGGTCTTCTTTCTTTCCAAATGAGTGATCACGAGTGACCAAAGCAGAGTGATCGCTGGTGTCTCCGCTCGCTGCCTTCTTCACATAACGTGAGACCCTTTTTCCCAATAAGTCCCAAGCTTGAGCCATAGACATATTTGCAAAGTATCCTTCGAGATGCGAGCGTTTTAAATTCATCAACGATCGTGGCTCGTCCCGACATCCGAGATGGCATAAGTGTCTCTGCTCACCGAATGCCTCCATCTTTGTTTCAAGATGTTCATAACTCGGGCATCCATTCTTCCTTCCACTTCCTCCATCCCCGCTTCAATTTTTTTCTCTTTTCACCATAGATATAGCAGAGTGTTGGAGTGGCGAGTCACAGGAGTTTGTGCTGATAATGTCACCGTGATGACCTCCCGTTGAGGGGTTTGTGCAATCATCAAGGTCACATCTTTCGATCCTTCCCCCTCGGAGATTTTCCTTTCTTTTGTTTCAAAGTCTTCCTCGCTCTTTCCTTCACACCGTGATCCTCTTTTTTGGCTTCAGATCTTTTACGTGCTTTAAGGTATTCTCTTCCCCTTTTTGGCATCATCAAAAGAGAGGGACACTGAAACATATTGGCAAGCGGGAAGTCGAGCCTGGCGATGGTAGAGTTCTGTCTCGAGTCCGCTGCAGAGTATGCAACACGAAATTCGGATCGAGTAGCGTTGGACTCTGCTTGAAATCGCTTCTCGGCCATGAGAAGGCTGAATTTTGTATTCATGGTTTCTTCCAAACGCTGTAGATCACTCTTTTTTGCTCACGCAATGACTTTATCTCGGCAAGTGTGAGCTTCATGCATGTGCTCAATATGTTCTCTCGGCTTCGTTTTTGCATCGGCATTTTCGGCTCTCCCATACCACTTGTTTGAACAATGTCCTCAAGTATCTAACTTGTTCCACACGCATTGTTTGTTGTCGTTGCCACCATTCCCCGATCCTTTGTTATGCCTCTTAAATCGTCCAGAAGATTGGCATCTCTGTTGTCGGTTGCATGTCCATAGAGGCTGATGCCTCTCCATCCGCTCAATCTCGGCGAATAATGCCTTGAACACTTCGCGGACTTAACCGATTCTTCCGTTGCGGTGATGGCCATGCGGCGTCAAAATCATAATCGGTTGGAACAATGGTGCCGATGGAAAAACGGGAGCTGGTGCGTGGAAGCGTGCGAGCTCGTTCTCACGATTCTTCAAGGAGGTCCTGCCTCCGAGAGAGAAAGGAAAAGATTCTATAAAGGAATCATCACGGCCAACTGGTATTTGTTCAATGATGAGAGGTGCGCGTGAAGTTCCTCTTGGAGTCGAACTCTGCAACCTGGGGAGCCTCGTGCGTGGACTCTGTCTCGGTGGGGTCTTTTGTGAAGTGGACCCGACTTTTGCCGAGCTCGCCTATCTCAACAAGCTTTCGTTGGTCTCAAATGATTTCTCCAATTGAGTAGACGGTCCTCGGCCTTATCGGAGCGTCATCGGACGATGATGAGATTTCCATTGGTGGCTCATCATCAAAATTAAAGGTTTGACGAGTAGTCTTGGGATCGACTTGCTCGTGCTTGGAACATTCGCACTCTTTTGGATGCACATCGGGGGGATGACTCGAGCTAACTTTCTTCGCGCTTCGATCCCGAAAGGTTACATCGATTATCCTGGGAATCATGAAGCGCGCTTATCTCCTTTTTCGGATGGGTCGATGATAGCGGGAGGGATGTTCTCTCTCAGAGCTTCTTTACCCTGGAAGTCTCAACCTCCCGTGGCCTTCATTACCTCCTCGATCTCGATTGCATAGCCGAGGCACTTGTCCTCCCTTTCGGCATGTCACTGTCTTAGGGTCTTCGTGGTGGCATCCATTGGAGTCTCAACCCCATGGATTGCACTTTCATTGCCCAGTGTTAACTCCCGGGGTTGTTCCTTCATGTGCCTCGACCGCATCGGCGGCGTCATTAGCCTCCGGGCGGTTGACACCTCGGTGAGGACAGCTCTCAACTGTCGAGCTTCGTTGATGGCAATTTGTTGTTCGTTTGGTGGTTGTACTTTCTCCACTTCGCCTCCTTGATTCGTTGTGGAGTCATCTGACATTCTCCGACCTTCTGCGGTGGAGGGAGTTTCCCCTCAATTTGGCGCACACCGAGTGACTTGGAATAGGGTCACTGCGTCTCCGCACTCCCTACATTGTTTCTATTGAATGTTCAGCCGTAGTTGGGGCGGGTGGTAAGACACCTTCAATAGGGGTTGGCTCGACCGGGTTCCCACTATCCCGGTTTCATCGCCATGTCCCTTATTGCCTTCTTAGGAGTAGTGAGTGGGAAGTGGTGGCGCAACAACAACAATGGCGATTTTTGAACCACTCCCGTTGGATCAATTTCGGTATTTGTGATACGGAGGACTCTCCTGGTCCCTCCATCAATCTTTTTGCTCGTGAAGGATTACGATTCGTGCAATGCTTGCCGCATTTGCAATTCTTCCGCGTAGCGTGACATTCTCCTGGATCCTCATCAGCCGAGAGAAGGCATCAAGGAGAGGATGTGTGTGTTCTTGTAGTGCGGGAGATAGAGGCGATCTTGGCCTTCTCACGTGCCTCGCTTCTCTAACTTGTCTTTCCTTCTCCTTGTCCTTGAGGATCTGCGGGATATCGTGCTTGTCTTCATCCGTCTTGATCACAAGTGGTTAGTCGAAGGAAGTTTAACAGTTCCTCTTCTTTCTTCTATAAACTCGGGCCGTTGAACTGTTCCCTTGATTTACTTAATTTCCATTTCCTCCACTCACGCAAACGATTTTGGATGTGCGGGTAAGGTGGGGATAGGATCATCACATCACTTTATCGGCTCTATCGGCTTCGTCTTGTGTCTCACCACGGGACTACGGCTATTTCTTGATTGGCCTCTGTTCGATCGCTTTTCAAATGAGACTTGTCAATTTCATCAATTACATCCGGAGACTCTACTTCTCAAAGGTCTCGATGTCTTTTCGGTGAGTGGTGACTCGGCCGGTTTCTCAAGCTCGGAGTGCTTGATGATTCTTCTTCGTCTCTAGTTTGTACTGGAGGGATTTACGGTTCGAAGGCGGTTTCTTCGAGTCTTGGCGGCGGGGCGTCTTTGTGTTTTTCTTAGGAGGAGCCGTCTTAGCTTATCGGTTCTCCTCCTTTTGACGATCGGAGAAGGTATTTGAGAGTCCTTCTCGACCGCTATTTCTTTGAGGCGGGGAGACACGGCTGCGGGGGGCGGGTGACTTGGCTGCGGGGCGGGAAGCGGGTTTGACTTTCTTTCTTTGCAGGAGCGAGTCTTCTCTTAGCACTGCAGGGCAACTTTTTCTTTGGTGGAGAGAAAAATTTGTATCTTCGTGGTCACCTGATTCCCCTCACTTGTGTCGCTCTCTTGGCGTAGGCTCTCTTATGTGCGCCAGAGGTTTGATCTCAACATCCTCTTGTTAACATGGAACGCCTTTCCATGTCCCAGAGGGACTCCTTTCACCTCCATCATCCGGCCAATCACCAGGCCATATCCTAGGGATCCTCCAAATGTGCCATCTTCTTTGAAGGATTTGTTCCTACATTCTGCATAGTCTGCTTTGTAGACAAACTCAGCCCACTTATTTTCCTTTCTTCAATGATCGCCGCCATCACGATCAGCTTTGCTTTTGACATTGGTCAAAGCCGCCCAAATTTGATGTCAATACATTTGGCAACTATGTCCAACGACTTGTGATAATCCTCCTTCAGCAGCCTCTTGTTTCTTTGTGTAAACTATTTTATCAAGATAGTCGGGCTTGGCTATTTCCTTCCAAGCAGCAGCTAGGTTTACATCGGCTCGTTAATTTACGATGCTCCTTCCGTTGGTAGTGAGGCGGTGTTCGGCCAAGTCCTTGGCGAGAGATGGTGAGCCGCTTTTCCGTGTCTGAGATGACTTTATCCCTTCATCGTGAATCTCGGCATTCACGTAGAACTGTGCGACCTCCTCCACATAGGTCATCGGATATTCCAAAGATCGAAAACGATTTCAGCCCCCAGGCGTTTCCAATTTCTCGATTTTCTTCACTAGGGTGTCATCGGACCCCTGTTTCACCATGCCGTCGAAATCCACAGTAGACCCGGTGTGGATTTGCTTTCCTAACTTGGTAAAATCATAGGTTGGTGCCATTTTTTAGGATTTTATCAAAGAAAATTTAGAGATTGATTTGAAGATAGATAGGGTTTTGAGAAGATTTTTGCCTTTGCTTCTGAGAGAGAGAAATGAACGGTTTTGATAGTGTGTGAGAGAAACGGACGAAAAAGGTTTAAGTATGGTTTATGAAAGGACGTGCGGGTGGTTTTTGAAATGTGATCGAGATCAACGGTTTAGATTTTGCACGCCTATTTAGCATTTAATGTCTTGTATTTAATGCGGCAACATTTATATCCAATCATAAGCTTGGTGTGCAGCTTTATGTCTGTACACATCATCATTATGCTGACGTCATTCTTAAAACATTCCCGCTTAGTAAAAATCGATTGCGTTTTGTCACTTTGCTCATAAGTGACTCAGCTTATCCTTTAGCTGATTTAACTCTTCTTCTCACAGATTCTCTTAGTGACTCAATAACAGTGACTTGGTATAGTTGTCTTTCCGATCTGCTGTTTTACTTAGGATTTGTGAGTTCACTCTTTTTCCCTTTTTGTGTTCCATTTCTTTTCTTTGATTCTTCTCCGAGTGTCGGCTCAGCCAATTAACCCTAACTCGTGTTTGAGTTCTTCAAATCTTGACTCACATAATGGTTTTGTGAAGATGTCGTTGATTGTTTATCAGTTGAGATATATTCCAAGATGATGTCCTTCTTTTCAACATGATCTCTTATGAAGTGATATCGACATCAATGTGCTTTGTTCTTGAGTGCAACCACGAGGATTTTGAGTGATTGCAATTGCACTTGTGTTATCACACATGATTGGAATTTCTTTTTCCTCAACTTCATAGTCTCTCACCGCTTTGTCTCATCCATAGGATTGGCCACAACACGCCCATGCTATGTATTCGCCACCAGAGGGTGGCTATTGAATTTTCTTTTGCTAAACCAGAAATCACTGTTTCCTAGATTTGACATGTGCACAAGTGCTTTTTAAACCAACTCTGCATCCAAAGATAGTCGAGTCTCGAGTAGCCGATTAGCTTGAATCCACCTTCCTTTGGATACCATAAGCCAACTTCTTGGCTTCCTTTCAAGTATCTCAATATTCTCTTAGTTCTTTGTCATATGGCTCTCTTTTGGAGCGATTGAAATCTTGCACATACACCTCTGCCAAAAGTGATGTCGGCACGCTTCTTTGTAAGATAGAGCAATGATCCAATAAGTGCTCAGTATCTTGTTTGATCTACTGTGCTTGCCATCTGCATTCATGTCCATTTTGACCGATGTATTCATTGGTATTTTCACGAGAAGACTTCTCCTCCATACCAAATTTCTTCATTAAGTCTCCGGTGTATTTTGTTTGACTTATAAACGTTCCATCCTTCGATTGTTTCACTTGGAGTCCAAGGAAGAACGTCAACTCTCCCATCATGCTCATTTCAAATTTACTTTGCATGAGGTTTGAAAATTTTTCACACGACTCTCTGTTTGTGGATCCAAAAATGATGTCATCCACATATATTTGAACAAGCAAAGATACTCTTTTTGTCTTGAATTACGAAAAGTGTTCTATCTACTTTTCCTTTTGTGAATCCATTTTCGCTTAGGAATTGTGACAAAGTGTCATACCATGCTCTGGTGCTGTTTCAATCCATACAAGGCTTTCTTGAGTTTGTATACCTTATCTCCAAGAGTCTTCTGCCAAATCCTGGAGGTTGTTCAACATACACTTCTTCTTCCAATAAACCATTTAGGAATGCACTTTTTACATCCATTTGATATACAATGAAATTATTGTGAGTGCGTATAGGCAAGAAACATTCTTATAGCTTCCAATCTTGCTACAGGAGCAAATGTTTCATCAAAATCTATTCCTTCTTCTTGGCAATATCCTTTGGCTACTAGTCTTGCTTTGTTTCTTACCACGTAACCTTCCTCGTTCATCTTGTTTCAACACCCATTTAGTACCAATAACATTTTGATGTGTGGTCTTTGAACTAATTCCCATACTTTATTTCTTTCAAACGATTCGACTCTTCTTGCATAGCTTGAACCCAATGTGTGTCGTCCAATGCTTGTAACACATCTTTGGGCTCTATTTGCGAGATAAAGCATGTGAACATAGCTTCTTGTTGAGTTAAGGATCTCGTTTTGACACCTTTCTCTTATATCTCCAATGACAAGTTACGTGGATGGTCTCTCGGCCATCTTACATCAGGTTGAAGTAGATTAGTTGGGTTCGATTGTCTTCAGTGTGTTCTTGTGATCGCTCTCTCGTAATCACTTAGCTGCAAATTTTCCAAATTGTTTTGAGATTCACTATCTCATCTTCATCCGAGTTAATAGTTCGGCTTTTCCGCCGGCGTAGGGACTCTTACAGATGGTTGGATGATTCGACTTATCACCGGTGACTCTTCAATGTCTTCTCTATTTACATTTGGCTCATCGAATACCACATGAATGAATTCTTCTCGCAACCATAGTCCTTTTGTTGAGTGCTCTTTAGGCTTTGCTTTCCGGTGAGTATCCCAAGAAGATACCTTCATCGATTTAGCATCGAAAGCCTTTAGATTGTCCTTGCCATTGTTGTGGATGAAGCATTTGCATCCAAATATTCTAAAATATGCAACATTTGGTTTTCTTCCACCAAATCTCATAGGAGTCTTTGTCGGTTGTCATTTTATCATACATCTGTTTTGAGTGTAGCAAGTGTGTTAATTGCTTGACCAAAATCTTTTTGGTAACCTGCTTGACTAACATGGTCCTTGTTTGCCTCTTTGAGAGTTCTGTTCCTTCTTTCTCGCAACTCCATTCTCATTTGTGGAGTCCTTGCTGCGATAGTTCATGACCAATACCATTCAATACAATCGAGTTATTATTCCATTGACAAACTCGGTTCCTCTTAATCTTATTTTGATAATGGTTTGACTCTTCTCGTTTTGAATCCTCTTCATCAGTTGTGGTAGTTTTTGTAGAGTTTCTTTCTTCTTACACATGAATATTGTCCATGTATATCTTGAGTAGTCATCTACTACCACCAAGGTGTATTTCTTTCCACTTATGTTGGCCGGTTCCACTGGGCCAAATAGATCCATGTGTAGCAGATGCAATATTCTTGTTGAAGATGAACATGTCTTTTCTTTGAATGAAGATTTGATTTGTTTTCCCTTTTGACAAGCATCACATATACTCTCCTTCTTGTATACTGAGTCTGGAAGTCCTTCCACAAGACTACTTCTGGCAAGCTTGTTAATCGTTTTGAAATTCAGGTGACTCAGCTTTTTGTGCCACAGCCAACTTGATTCAGTTTGTGCTCTTTTTGCTAATAGGCAGTCTTTGTGTGTAGCGGTTGACCAATCTACTACGTACATGTTCTTTTGTCGCATCCTTGCAACACAACTTCATTTGATTTAGTATCCTTGATTTGGCATACACCCATGTTGAATCCAACATTGTAGCCTTGTCACGAGTTGGTCGATGCTCGATAAGTTGAAGTTGAGTCCTTCAACATATGCAACATCTGTGATTTCTAATCCATTCCTCTTGATGGATCCAATGCCTCTTATTTCACCAGGAGCTTCATTTCCTCCAAATATGACTTTTGCTCCTTTAACTTCCTTGAATTTTGACAGATTTTTCTTATTTCTTTGTCATATGTCCTGAGCGACCACTATCCATGTACCAGGTTCCTTGGCACTCGGTTGTTCCTTGAACTCCGCAATCAAGGAAATTAAGTTTTAGGTACCCATACTTGTGCGGGTCTGAGGGGAGTTAGAATTGTAAGATGATCCAACCAACTTATAGCCAAATGATTTGACTCTAAGGGTTGCCATCTATCGCCATAATCATAATTAATCCTGGCAAATTGCTTGGGATTCTGGTTCATACAAGCTGTCTCTTTTGTCCGTATGCTGTGTATAATTTTTAGCAATCGCCTTCTTTGGGTAATTGTGGTGTCTCTCGAGTGTAGTGCCTAGGTGCATATGTATCTTGATGAAAGCTCTTATACTTTTGGAATGGCCTTTCTTTGAGTTCTAGGCCTTTGCCATTTGGGCTTATATTCCATAAGTCTATCTTGCGATAGTTTACATTATTCCAATCGGCTTGGCTTGGATATTTTCTACCATTCCCATCATATGTATTTCTTTTATGGATTTTACTGGGGTTTTTGGTAGCTCTCGCTTCTTCTTTCTGAGTATTTTACTGTTTGGAGTTTGCCGAGGAACTCGGCCGAATCTCTTCTCAAATGTCCTTTTCAGCGCACTCAACTAATTTTTTTCCTTTTCCTTTATAACCAAGGCCGTTTGCTTGTTATTGTGCTTTGGAGTGAATGTGTGTGCAACATTTAGAGTTTTGGATTTTTCGGACTCTTCATGGCTTGAAGATCCTTTTTCCAAAATTACTTTTGAGGTTTGACATAGCACGGAGGAATTAAATCCTAAAACATGTCTTGTCTCCACATTCTCTTTGACTCATAATAAGATCATCCAATGATTTAGATGCCTTAGTGAATGAGGTAATAACATTTTTGAGGTCATTCTCCCTCTTCTCTATAAGCGGCAATTTCTGCTATTAATTTAGCATTTTCAAACCTTTTAAACTTTCATTCTCATCAGCTATTTGACTTAGAGTACTCGGTTCCTTAGTCGACTTTGAGTTTTGACTCTTGAGTAGGTTGTTTTCCTCATTTAATAGTGTGTGTGAGGATTTAATGTGTTCAAAATCTTTCATCATTTTGCCTAATGAATCATAAAGATCGGTGGGTGATGAAGTGTGTGTGTCACGATCACTATCACTGAGTCGAGTTTGATGAGTTAGAGTGTACCTCATCTTCTTGGTCGGGTTGATCTTGTTCCTTGGCCATCAAGCGGTCGGGGCTTCTTCTTCGAGTCACTTGGTAGTCGGCTTCATGCTCTCTCGAATCAAATTCTCTTCTTGACTTGGGTCAAGCTTCGTGATCTTTGCGACCATCATTGCCTTTTTCTTTTCTTGTCTTCTTTCTCTCAAGTCCTTTCTTTCTTCTTCATTCTGTATTTGTTAACTACGAGGATATGAGCGAAATCAATGGCATAGTGACCTGGTTGTCTACAGTTCAAAGATAGATATTCAGCCTTTTGATCGACTCTTTCCATTCTTGGATTGTCGACCCTTTGATACTCAACTTTTTGATGATTTGTTCTCTTGGTTGGCCTATCTTCCCTTGATTTGGAGGGAGTGAATGTCTTCTGGAAGATTCGCCCTTTCCTCTCTTGTAGTTCTTATTGAAGAACTTGTTGAATCTTTTAACCATCAGGGCTATTTCTTCGGATCAATGACTTCTTTGACCTCGGCTCTCTTCCCATCTTTAACAATTAGAGCAGCATTGTTTTGGGTACAAATTGTCTCTTCTGGTCTTTTCTTCTCATTTCAAACTCGTAGGCTTTGAGGTCCGAGAATAATTCATGGTTGGATGTCTTTGATAGGTCCATGGAATGTCTCATTGCCATGACCTTCATGTCCCATTCAATTTGGAAGACTTTTTAGGATCTTCATACACATTTCATTCGTGTATATTCCTTTCCAGTGCGAGATAGCTCATTGGTGATTTACGTGAACCGAGCATCCGGTTGATCCAGGTTTTCTCCCCGAGATCATTTTGAAGTTCTCAAATTTAAATACTGACCCATTGATAATTTGTTTTCTTTGATTTGCTCACGAGCCTTCACAAATCAATGTTAGCTTGTCCCCATTTCTTTGCCGTTTTGCAAGATTTGACTTTATTGAACATGGCTTTGTCCAAGGTTTTGTAAAGGATGTCCTTGGCTACATTGTCCAGGTTGTATCTTTTTTCTTCATCATTTGTCCACTCGGTTCTTGGTTTTCAACCATGACCGTAGTGCAGGGAGCAACATCCTCTTCTCCTTCAATTACATTTCTTCTCACGATGTGTTCACCTTTAAGATTTGCGTGGCCCATCTTCTATCACTATCCACATCTCATCATGTAATCTTTGATAGATGAGCACATCACGAATTTTCCAATCATCAAATTCTTGAATTGTGAACATAGGAATGCGTGTCAAATTTGCTTCCATGATAATAACTTTTAATGATAAAAAGAGTTTTGAAAGTTTAAGTGCTAAAGCGGACTTTGAAAAGTTTGGAGATCTAGTTCAAGAACCGATGCGGAAGGCTCAATGAACCAACCGCCGATACCACCACTGTAGGTCCCCGAGGGGTGTAAGTGTAAGGTTTAGAAGGGGGTTGAATAAACCTTACCAAATTTTCGATTTAGTCCTTTTAAATATTCGAGTTGATACTACACACATTTGTGTCCTTGGTGGATACTGATTTAGATAATCGTGAGAGTTAGTCTCTCAACAGACTCAACTGAAGCCGTTGATGGAATAACTCACATCAGTTTATTAAGTCTAAATTAACTCAACCGTGGTTTGTTTTCATTGGAAGACTTAACACCCTTAAGTTTGATTAAGCAAGGATTTAGTGCTTGGTTTAGTACTTAGAAATTATCAAGTGGATAGCAAATTTATCGATTTAAACAATTAAGATGCATGAGTTAAAATGCTTTGAAATGTAAATGACACAATAAAATTTTTATAGAGGTTGAAGATGGGGTAATTCTTCTACTCCTCTCTTCTCCAACTCCTGGAGGAATCCACTAGGTATTGATCGGTATACAAAGTGGTAACGCAGTCCGGATACAAGTCTTGATCACACAAATGACTTGATCCTTTGGGACTCGATGAGACGCCTTGATCACTCGGTTGGCTTCAATGCGACTCAGCTTCTTCACAGGCGCTTTGCCTTGCTACTACAACTCACTTGCTCAAGCTCTTTGGATTTGATCACGAAGCCCTCCAAAAGCTTAAGACTTGGTTCGACCTTGAACCTTCCTACAATCCTTCGTGGAATGTAGACCCCGGCTTGATTTTTCAAGATTTTCCTCTTCAATTGATTGAAGTTATCTTTCCTTCACGGTGAGTGTTGGATTGATGTTCTTCGTAGTGTAGGCTTGAGGATTGAGAATGTTTGATTTTCTAATAATTGCTTGAACGTTTTTGGTTGGTCGTAACTTTGTGTCCCTTATTCTCAAATAAACTCCTCGACCTTTTATAGTGATCTTTCAAAAATTTGCCCGTTGAAGAGATAAAGCTTATTTTTGAAAGTCATTTGCGTCGTTGGCTTGTCTTGTTGCGATCCTTGGAATTGCCATTTCCTCGTATGAATTGTTCTTTCACCTTTGAGTTCGACACGGTGTAGTGCTTCCCATTGGTTCATTCCTTTTGCACGCTTCGGGTGAGCACTCCGAGAAAGGTGATATGGAGATATTACTTGTTCAAGTAATTCTCTTAATTTACGTGCAACGGATCTTTTACGATTATCTCGACTTGATCGCATTTCTTTGCTTTCCCCCCGGGTGACCTAGAGTCGAACTTCTAATCATGGATGACTCTTACATCACTTCAACTTGAGACTTGGCTTTTCTTGAGTTGACTTGGTATCACCAGTGCATCTCACCGCTTTTTGATAGAGTTCCGTCTACTCTTCTTTGCCACACTCACTGTCTCGCAATGAGTCTTCCTTCTAGTCTCCGTTGTCTTCTTGCATGTTAGGCGTGGTGACTTAACTCGGCTTGGCCACCATATTTATTACAATGCATTTTACAACAAAAATGGGGTGCCAACTTCCTATTCTAAGTTTTACATGGCATTCATCAAAATCTAAACAATAAATTTCCTAACACTCTATTGTCACCACACACAATTTTGGGAGACTAAATGCAATCATATAGGAAGTCGTGGCTGAGAAGGATTCTATAGAGGAAGAGGAGGAAGGCAAGGTCCCAAGTGTCATATTTATTTCAGAAACAATCATACACCTGATAAGTGTTTTTACAGAACCATTCTCAACTACACTCCCAACATTCATAGTGCTAACTTCATTCAGGGGAGCAGTGGTTATTATCACAACAACAATAATAATTGGAACACAGTAATGGAGTGCACGTTGGATACTATTCCTTAAATGCTTTTGTTAATATGACAGCAGGAAGCTCGATGGGTTATAATCAAGATCTCACCTGGTACCCTAACTCAGGGGCCAGCAACCATGTTACATATGACTTGGCTAATCGGAATATAGCAGCTCACATCCAAGGAGAAGATAAGGTCCATGTTGGTAATGGTGTCGGTCAGGAAATTTCTCATATTGGTAATATCATAATTAAATCACCTCAGACACATATTTCAAAGTACTTTCTCCTGAAAAATTTGTTGCACGTCCCTCACATTACCAAAAATCTCATAAGTGTATCCCAATTTGCTCAGGATAATAGGGTTTACTTTGCATTTCACCCTTTGTTTTGTTGTGTGAAGGATCTAGCAACATGAGCGATGATGCTTAAGGAAGTGTCGAGATGGCCTCTCTTTTGTTTCCGACTTTCCACCAAATCTCAAGATCGTCAACCATCTCCGCTGCTTCATCCAAGCCTACCATCTACTTTTAGCTATCAAAAGTTTTGTCGAATAAAGAACCAAGTCTTGCTACTTGGTACGTTAGGTTAGGACATGCCTCTTTAAACATTGTCAAGAGAGCTCTATCTAATTGTAATAATCCTTTTTTCATTAATGAAAAATGAAATCTTATGTTCTTCCTATTTCAAAGCTAAAAGCCACAAACTCCCTTTTGAATCCAAAATCGAATATAACGAACCTCTCCAACTGATCCACATTGACCTTTGGGGTCTAAGTCATATAAAATATGTCAATGGATACTCATACTATGTTAGTTTTGTTGATCATGCTACTAGATACGCTTGATTCTATCTTTTAAATGCCAAGTCTGACACACACCAAGCTTTCATCTATTTTAAAAAACTTGTGGAAAATCAATGTGATAAAAAAATAAAGATGGTTCAAAGTGATGGTGGGGGGAGGGGAGGTCATTGCTCTCTCTCAATATTTCAAAGACCATGGCATTATCCACAGGATATCATGTCCATACACTTACCAATGGACTTGCTGAAAGAAGACATAAGCATATCATTCAAGTTGCATTATCATTGCTTGCTAAATCCCATGTTCCCATTAGATTTTGGGATGATTCTTTATGTGTCGTTGTTTACATCATTGATAGGACTCCTTCCAAACTTCTTCATTACAAATCCCCCCTTGAAGCTCTTACAGGAAGGAGGCCGATTACACTTCTTGAGAGCATTTGGTCGCTATGTTACTTTCATCTCAGGGCATACAACAAGCACAGATTGGAATTCAGAAGTAAGCCTTGTCACTTTCTTGGATATCACACTCAATATAAGGGATGCAAAGTTCTTTTACCTAATAATAAGCCTATATTTACTAGAGATGTAATATTTGATGAAGCACATTTCCTTTCTTCACGGCATCAAATATGTTGAGTAATAAAGACCTCGCACCTTCATTATCTCCAAGTTCTCTCATCTCTATTCATATTGTTAATTCTGAACATTTACACACTGCACCTACCAATCACTAAACAGGCTCAAGTCCATCTCACTCCACCACATACTGACACAGTAACACTCCTTCTATCACAGAATCAAATGAGTCTTCTCATATGTCACCTAATAATAACTCATCCAGTTCTATGCCTTCTCTTGAGGGACATTTAATTGTGGATTTACTTATTGAGAATCACTAGTCAACTAAACCAGAATCACATGGACCTTATCTCAACCCACAGGGATTTCATCACATGATCACAAGGTCTAAACATGGAATATGTAAGCCCAGCGGTTTTACTGTGTTGATCTTAGTGTTATTGAGCCTACTTGCTATATAAGCAGATTATGGTTGTTCTGGATGGATTCATGCCATGCAAAAAGAGTATGAAGCTCTCATGAAAAATAATACTTGGACTTTATACAAACTCCCTAAAGACAGAAAACTCATTGTATACAAGAGGATTTTCAAAATAAAAAAGGAATGTTGATGGCTCTATTGCTAAACACAAAGCTAGACTTGTGGCAAAGAGGTACACTCACTAGCGGGGTTTGATTATACAAATACTTTTAGTCCATGAATCAAGCCAACTATTGTCGGTCATTCTCTCTAATGCGATTTTGCATTCTTGGGTCATAAGGCAAATTGATAATGCTTTTGGAATGGGGATGTGGAAGTTGACCTTTATATGGAAGCAACCACAAGGATTTGAGAGGAAAAATTGTGAGAATCTTGTCTGTAAGTTGAGTAAGTCCCTCTATGGATTCAAGCAAGCTTCAAGAGCTTGGTCATCTAAACTCGGAAAATTTTTGATTTCTTTTGGTTTCACAGTCTCAAGAGATGATACTTCACTATTCTGTAAGCATGGTGCAACCAATTGCTTGATGGTTTTGATATATGTTGATGATATTTTAATAACTGGGAGTCTCAAGAGATACAGGGGCTTATTGACCAGCTTCAACAAGTATTTTCACTCAAAGATCTTGGTTTGCTTAATTACTTTATGGGGATACATGTTACTTATACTTCCTACCAAATGTTTCTTAATCAGAAGAAGTACATTCAATGTATATTGGAAAGGGCTGTCATGAAAAATGCAAAAGGTTTGAGTACTCCTATGACCAACAGATCTATGTTGTCTAAATATGATGGGGAACTGATAAAGGATGTCATACTTTACAGGAGTGTGGTTGGAGCATTGCAATATACAACTATAACAATGTCTGACATAGCTTATAGTGTCAATAAAGTAAGCCACACACTAGAAGGCTGTCAAGAGGATTTTAAGATACTTAGCTACTACAACTGACTATGGTTTACACTTCACTACCTATAAGAATCTCAACTTGACAGGATTCACTAATGCGGATTGTGCTTGTGATATTGATGATAGAAGATCTACGAATGGTTTTTGTGTTTACCTTGGGAATAATTTTGTTTCAAGGAGTTCAATGATACAACACATCGTCTCAAGATCAAGCACAAAGGCGAGAATACGGAGCTTAGCTAACATAAAATGTGATGTTCTTTGGCTCGGTCCTTCTTGCGAGAATTAAACATCATTCAGCCTAAGAGTACATCTATATGGATTGACAACATGGGAGCAGTTTTT
Organism: Rehmannia glutinosa; assembly: GCA_016081115.2. Classification (NCBI taxonomy): domain Eukaryota; kingdom Viridiplantae; phylum Streptophyta; class Magnoliopsida; order Lamiales; family Orobanchaceae; genus Rehmannia; species Rehmannia glutinosa. Next base: position 334,999 of record JABTTQ020002030.1, on the reverse strand, counting down.
CTATCAAGCAACCTGTTTCACACTCAAGGACTAAGAATTTTGAACTTGACTTGCATTTTGTTAGAGAAAAGTTACAAATGGCCTGATTAATGTTCAACACATTCCATCCATTGACCAAGTTGCTGATATCTTCGCTACACCCATTCCAGGACAATTCATCATTCGGCTTAGGAATAAGTTAAACGTTATTCCTAGCACTCACTTGAATTGAGGATGCCTTAAAGAAATATCAAACTCAAAGTATCTTAGCATATGACTGCTGCATTGTATCACATCTAGGATAGATTCTTTTTCAGATTTTATTCCTTCTGCAGGTTATTGTTATAGGATTATGCAATCTTAGAATGACAGGTTTTAGTTCTAGAAAGATCCTAAGTGTTATATATATCCCTCCTATGTAATCAGTGAAAATCATCAAACAATCTTATCAAATACTTTCCGATTCTATTTGTGCATTCTTCTTTGCTGTGTTTTTCTAGCTTTTATTTTCATGGCTATTTCTATTTTTTCAGCATGCTGCACAAACTTTGTGTTCTGTTCTAAAGGTGGTTTAACCCTTGTAAGGCATTATAGAATTGTGTGATTTTATTTCACCCTAATCTCAACTTTTTCTTGTTATTTGTCATTTTGGAGAACTCACATGATAGTGACTTGGTTTGATTGTTCTTCAAATTTTGAGAAAAACAAATTACCTTAGTACCTTTGAAAATTCTGGACCAATTTTAGTACAATAAATAACAGTTGGTTGGTGAAGCCATAATCGTGACGATCAATCAAGGTCCCATCATAGGCTTTTTCACATGTTACTGAATAATCAGGATTAGTCCCGTGTATTATGGTATCATGGTTTTAATTCTCTTCGAAATTTGCAAATTGACACCATTTGTAACCTTGCACAAAATAATTTATTACTCTTGTACGTTTGATTTAATTAGTTTAGTGTATTGAACTGGTTTTCGATATCTTGATGTAATAAATAACAGACCGAATCACCACGAGCTTGTAGCTCAGAAATCGCGAGTACTATTCACCCTTTGCAAGAGGTATTAATCATGACTTATTAATCTTGAGTTTTCAATTTCTTTGATCTCATACATTCCTCCCAACTTATTAAATAACTAATTGAATCTATTGAACATAATCATGAAAAATGAGAGAAGGCAATGAACTCATTTTACCACTAGTTTTTCATAAAGCTAAGGAGCCATCTAGTATCTTAAACTAATTTTATGGATAATACATTTTACTATAAAGTAAATATTAATTATTTTACTTAATAAGATATTTGAAAAAGACATAAAATGCAGGTACATTCTTATAATTTTGTTAATTTTTATTAAATTGATATGACAAAATGAAAATGTGCATAAGTTCAACTAATAAAGTGTAGTTTTAGTAAAAACATTTATGGGAAGACGATTTAGAGTAAGCCCTCACATGTGTAGCATGAAAAACTATTGGGGAAATATTCCGTGACCAATATATGGAAAACTGCATATTTCACGGACTTTGTATAGTTAAGTGCAAAAGAATTATTGTGCAATATAGTAATATGTGAAAATACGCATAGTTTAGATTGGTTAGTGTAATTTTCTCATTAAATTATTGCAATTCCCATTGGACCAAGACGGCTTTCATGTGGTTGGTTGGCTTTTTCAACTAGGGTGCACATATTTGTGAAGGTTAAATTGTCTTCTTGTCTTTAAAAAAACTTATATGCTTGACCATGCAAGTGGTGTTTAATGTTAATCTATTGTCTATCCAATCATCTAACTTTGCTTGACCATATTAATTAGTGTGAACGAATTATCATGGACATATTGATTTTATTGGATAGTTCATATACTAATTAATATGGCCAAGCAAAGTGACATTTTACTATATTTACTTTTATCATTAAACTTTTAATTTTTTTATTTCAAATTAAAATCTTAATTAGTTTAATTTAAGATATGAATATGTATTATTTTCAACAAAATAACGTCAACTTAAGTTTCCCATTCAAATGGAAAAAAATTCTTATCAGGCGATCTAAGCTTGATTGCAAAATCCGTTGGGGACGGATCTAAAAATCCGACCGGCGGCATTTTTGTTTCATTGTGATGATGTTTTTATAATATTTAAGCGGTAAAATTGTAGAATTAGTCTTGTAACTAAACGAGCAAGCAAAAAAGGTCACTCAGTAAATATCACATTTTGCAAAAAAAAAGTCTTGTAACTATATAAATATCTCAATTTGGTCTTACAAAATGCACGGTTTGCAAAATAGTCGCCGTAACTATATGAATATATCAATTTTAGTCATAATTTCACCGAGAAATTGGTTACTACATGTGCCACTCACATGATTGAAATTCGGTGAGATTAGTTACTGGGACTATTTTTTGCAAACAAGACTTTGCATTTTGCGGGACCAAAATCGAGAGTTTTCTATACTACGGGACTTTTCTTCGCAAAAAACGTGATTTTTACGGACTTTTTTGCAACCACCCCGTAGTTACATGACCAATTTTGCAATTTTGTCTATTCAGGCACATGTATTAGGAGTTCTTCGAAAGCGTATTAGCACTCTATCTGAAATTTATTAATGCATAGTTCACTTGAAAATATTAGTTTTGTAATATTGGATAATGATATAGTGTCACGAGCATTTGAAAAGTATTAGGTTTTAAATTTGAAAAGTATTAGTAGCCACTCAAAAAAAGTATTAATACGTAAATCAATTGAAAATATTTAATTATCCTCCTTAAAATTGTAGTTTTTTCCCTCAAAAGTATTAGTAATTCTTCTAAAACATATTATTAGCTCCCCTAAAAAATTACTTTTTTCCCTGAAAGATATTTAGTAATTCCCTTGAAAAATGTTAGTTTTTCACCTAATAAGTATTAGTAATCCCACTTTAAAGTATTAATAGTTCTTCTGAAAAGTATTTATTTTTCCCTATAATGTTATAGTAAATCCATGTAGTCATGCTCGGCTAACATGGAGATGTTACATTCGGAATAAATATGATTGTGAAAAATCAATAAACACAAAGCACTCATATACAGAAAGGGGCTACAGAACTAAATACCCAAATACAATTAATTGATTATACCATGAACCTATGACATGGAAATATATGCTGAACAAAAACGAACTTGATTAATTCAAATATTTGTGGGTCTTGGGTCGTAGATGAGTCTTGGATTGATTTGATTATATAATAGTTGGAGGGGAGCAAGGTGAGTCGCAGATGAAAAATGGAAAAATTTACAATGAGTCTTGGGTCTTGATGAGCTTTAGGAAAAAGAAAGGGAGATTTGCTTTTTCAGGTGGAACGAGTTAGTGATTTGATGGTAATATTTTTTTTTTAAGTAGCTAGATTGATATAGTCCACTTTCCTCCATCAAGATACCACATAAGCTAGATTTTGCGCACATAAGCAAAATTCACTCGAATGTCCAAATTCCTCCAACCTTTCTCCTCTCGTGACAGGCACATAATATTTTTAATAATTATATGGTTTTATTTCCAATTTGAAGTTGACCAATAATATTTTTTGCCACACATGGGACTAATTTTTAAATTTTTTTCTTAACTTCAATGTATTTTGAAGGAGCTAACAAGTTACAAGATACCTACATAAGAGGAATCTTTAGACGAAAATAAACTAGAAAGGAAAATGCCATAGAAGTAGACAGATTCATTAACAAAGTACTAGTCTGCTAGAAGCATTATATAACATGCTTCTCTTCGTAATTCAGCCACTTGATTTATCTTTCTTACTCCCAAAAAACTTCGAAAACCGACTCCCAGACCTGCAAAAAGTCAACTTGTTGAAATTATGGTAGCTTCGTGGATAATATTTTTTTCGTAATATTATTTGGCACATAATTGGTTAAAACACATAAAATATACATAATATAAATAAAGTAATTATATCAATTTCCATTTCATATACATTTGGATCCATATAATACTTGACAAATAATACTCTATTCAATTAAAAAAAATAATATTTATTTAATCTAAAAGTGAATCCAAAACTATTAATAGAATATTATATAAATAACAAATAAGAACGTTAGTAATTTATGAATATACTATTATTATTAAACATTTATCTTGTCACATTAATATAAATATAAAAATATAAAAATTGCTTATAAATAAATATTTGCATGATATAAACATAAGTTATAACACAAATATAATGTCAAAAGACCTCAGCCGTATTTTTTCATGTAAATATTTTTCGTACTTTTTGCTGATTTCTACCGTACATAACTTTTAATAATACATATCGTATGTATAAAATCCATCTTGTGTTTAAGTAATTAGGGAACAGATTGTTGACGTGCGTTTTGGTCAACAAGTAGAAATACATAAAAGGTTTAACACGTGGAAATGAAAACGTGCGTAACGTATCTTTATTTCTGGCTAATTATGCCTTTCTTTGTATTTTTGCCGAGCCGGAATATCGGGGTCGGTCCTTTTTTAACATTTTTACTATCTACCTCTTTTTTTTCTTTTTCCTTTTCAGGACTTTTTTATACCCCTTTTGAATAAGTGGGTTTATAATAGTCATCTTTGCACTAACTATTCATCAATTAATAAAATAGCAAAAAGGGCGACACATGTCCCTCTATAGTTGTGCATGTCGTCAAATTTGCCACTTGTCGACTTCTCTTCATAATTCTCGACATGTGGCGGTTTTAAATACTGATAAAGTATTAAGCATGGGCGTGTGATTATTTTTACGAGGTTGTCGCGCATGTGCTTCATATTGAAATCCTGCTCGGGGCTCGGGGCTCGCGGCGTGTTGTGGTTGGGCTCGGTGGCGGTTGGGCTCTGCCGGCGAGCCTAATCGTGGCGTGTCGTCGTGCGTTATTGTTGACGTCACTCGCAGGTCGCCTACTTGGAAATGTGTTATACGATGACGGGATTAATTTCTTCCTCGGCTCGGGTGTCATCAAAGGCCCCAAGTTTGACTTGAGAGAAAATTCTTTGGCGTCGGAGTTAAACTTTAATGCTAATGATGAACAATTAATGGGAAAACGGATTTTTCAAAGGTTTTGTTCTTTCCTGGTACTGTCGCGTAGCAATTAATGCTTGAAACGGCGCATTTAATTGGGTTGCCATAATACAGCGGACACGTGGCATCTCGTGGTTGGACCAATCTTGCGCAGAACCGAAAAAGTTACGATTCTGTCGGCGGCGTGGGGACACGACGTTTTTCATGTTTGCGCGCTTTTGAGCTTTTAAAAGGAGAGTCCTTTCGAATAAACGTCCGCTTATCGAGGAAACTTATCTATAAATACCTTTGTTTTTCTTCATTATTCACTTTCGCATCCTTTAACCTCGAGCTAAAGTAATTAAACCGAGCGGTGAAATTTGGTCGGCTTCCCAAGTTCGAGACTTGAACTTAGGTATTTTTTTCGAAATACTCTTCCTTTACCTATAAATGTCTTCTTTTGAAGATAGTAGGAGTCGTAGCTATAGTGTAGAAGTTGAAATTGAAGATCCTCCATCCGAACCCTCTGTTTATTTTTCACCGAAGACGGCGATCTCCGTCCCACATCCCGAGTATTATCCGGATATCTTCTCGGATTCTTCACGAGGTGGAACGCCCTGAGCGGACGCACACTATCTTTGACGACGCCGATGACCGTTTATAGAGAAGGAACTGTATCAACCCTGATCGGTACAAGAGAATTCCGGTGAAGAATCGCCAAGTGTTGATTCTAAATCGTACCGAGAAAGAAGAAGATATGGATCCATCCGAGCCGGAGCGTGACAACGTGAGAGCGAGTAGATGAACTGTCCGGGGATTCGAGGCCGGAAAGGCCACTAGGGCCCATAGGCCACCGTAATGGCGACGGCCGATCGACAAGGAGAGGACCTCGTCTTCGTGTCGAGCCTCGTTGGACGCCGAGTGACATAAACGATATCCCGAGCATGTTGATGATTTGGGAGGTGGATGAGCTCCGACGAATGTACCGTATTCCGAGCGGTATCTACTTTTGGGTACCGGACGGCACGGAAGTTCCCCAAGACCCACTAGAGGGTTGCACTAACGTATTTGCTCCTAGCCTTTTATATGGTTTATAGATTTCCACCGCGCCTTCCTTCCTCACGCGGTGGTTTTGCAAGTGGGGTATGCATCCGCCAGTGCACCCTATTTCTTGGGAAGGATCATCGGCCTCCTGGTGATGTTTCACCTGGAAAATATCCTCGCCCCAAATTTAAGGAGATGAACGAGCTCTTTGTATGGCGGCGACTCCATCGTCTCGGGTCGCCATCCTGGATGGTATTACGCATGACCCGACCGGGTATCCTGACGGTTTGGTGGAGGGTCTCCTTCTTCTCTCGAAGGAGTGGAAGGATAAATGGTTCAGGTGAGCGGCGAGTGGCAAGCTCGTGTGGGGGATGGAGAAAATGAGACCGTTCTTCATCCCCATCAAATTTTGTTTTTGGTTACTGATAAGTCTTATCTTTTCTTTTCTCTCGCTTTTCTTTGTTTATTGTTTCCTTTTCATAATTGTCCTTTCTTTCCACCTTTACAGAGAACCGCATCAAAGGGGCCTCTGTCGCCCACTTTTATTCGAAGGCGTCGAGAACATCCAGGCCCGGGAATCATGGACGGCGGATTGAGAGGTTGGCACGAGGCCAACTTGGCCGCAGCTGTTTGAGGCCTGCTGCCCGCCGACGACCCCGGCCGAGGGGCGGCTCGGGATGAGGCGGCCGAGCGGAGGTGGAGGTCGAAGAGTGCCTCCACGATCCTCTCGTTAATGAAGAAATACGGCCCCATTCTCCGGGGATCACCGGTGAGAATCGAGCAAGTCTGCGCCGCCTCTGCGACGACTAGTCCCGGGCGAGATCATCCGCGCCCGTAGGCGCATTACCCAGCACCCCGAGCCGGCGAGTGCGGCCGCTGCCGTCGAGGTAAGAACACTCGTATTTCTTCCATTTTCTTTTGAGTTGTCTTTTTGTTTTCTTTTGATCTTTCTTCTAATTGATGGTTGCTTTATGCAGGGCGTGGCCTGGATTTGCGTGCACGCCTTCGCAGTGTGAGGAATACAGCACGGCGAACTCGGGCGGCTGCCAATCAACCTGCGGATGTGGAGGCGGCTCGGAGAGAAGATATCCGGGCCGGTAAACGTCCTGCTGATGGAGTGCCGGAAGCAGTGCAGCCGCCTCCTCAAAGGAGAAGAGGGGGAATTGTGATGGAGGAGCCTGATCAGACTGAAAGGGTTGGTCGAGCGGCGCCCGAACATCCTGAACAGCCCCCGGAAAATGAAGGTCCGCGAACTTTCTCAGATGACCTCGGCAGGGAAGGTCATTTCATTCCTCCAAACCAAGCAAGAGATGAATATTGCGAGGGAATGGTTGGACTACGCCCTCGGTGGTTTGTGGAATTCGTTCGATGTGCCACGCCTACAGAGGAGCAATCAAGGGTCTTACTGGGGGCGGTCGGGCCGCACGATCGCCCCCGGCCGTGCCGGACAAAAGGCATCGAGCAATTCTGCTCAGAGACTGGCTTCGAAGAACAAATTCAATATGCTATGGCCATGTCTGGGCGGATGATTGGGCTCTTATGGCATGCGGTTGGGGGAACCCGCGAGTTGGAGAAAAAATATGCCGACCTGGAAAGGCGGCACGGGGATCTGCAGGAGGCCTATGCTACCCTCCAAGGGGTGCAAGAATCTTTTAAGACTCAAGCGGATGAGGCTATAGCTCGGGCCAACTCCGAGAGAGAGACTGCTGCGAGGGCTGAGGCAGAGCGAGATCGGGCCCGCAAGGCTGAAGAAGAGCTCAGGGTTAAGGTCGCCGAGCTGGAACGTGCTGCCACTGCCCGGGCTGAGGAAATGGAGAGGCGCCTATCCGATGTACGCAGGGAGGCTGAAGAAACCGCCCGCCGACAAACTGAGGAAGTTCGTAGAGAGGCCATTAAAGCTTACAAAGACTCCGAGGAGTATGCATTCATGTTAACCTGTGGCCATGCGACTAGTCTCCAAGAAATTCTTGATTTACTTAAGGGCGGGCGTACTGTTGCTCAGCTTGAGGAAGATTTGGCTCTTCTGGAGGCTGATCTCAATACCCTTCGGCCGAACTTTGCGGAGGCTTCTAATGCGCAGGGCTCTCCTCCGGATGTGGAAGAAGTCGCCTCTAGCGGTGCCGTCGATATTCCGCCCCCTGCTCAGTCTTGATACTTTTATATGTAGCCCTAGGTAGGTAATTTGGCTTCGTGCCTCGAGATGTAACGGGCTCCGGCCTCCCCTATGTAATTATTTTTGAAATAAAAATGAATTGTTATTTTCCTTTCCTGCGTATGTATTTCAAGCTTTTTGTGGATGCTCGGCTCTTTCCTTTTTGTAAGAGTGTTGCCTGTCTTCTTTTTTCCTCTTATTTTCCCAAGTACGGGGCTCGATTTTCGGTACTTCTGAGTGAGGGGGTCTGCTCGCCTTAATCGATTCTTGCACTCAGGGATATAAACCTGTCCATTTCGTATTTGAAATTTCGTGTATAAATTGAGTCTCGATTTGCGCTTGTGCGTAAAATCTTGGTATTGTGCTCGGTGCGTAACCAAGTCTTTGTATTGTGCTCGGTGCGTAACCAAGTCTTTGTATTGTGCTCGGTGCGTAACCAAGTCTTGATTTTGGTGCTCGGTGCGTAGCCGAGTCTTGGTATGGTGCTCGGTGCGTAACCAAGTCTTTATTTTGTCTTTGCTCGGTGCGTAGCCGAGTCTTGGTATGGTGCTCGGTGCGTAACCAAGTCTTTATTTTGCTGCTCGGTGCGTAGCCGAGTCTTGGTATGGTGCTCGGTGCGTAACCAAGTCTTTATTTTGCTCGGTGCGTAGCCGAGTCTTGGTATTGTGCTCGGTGCGTAACCAAGTCTTTATTGTGCTCGGTGCGTAGCCAGTCTTGGTATTGTGCTCGGTGCGTAGCCGAGTCTTGGTATTGTGCTCGGTGCGTGACCAAGTCTTGATTTTGGTGCTCGGTGCGTGACCAAGTCTTTATTGTGCTCGGTGCGTAGCCGAGTCTTTGTATTGTGCTCGGTGCGTGACCAAGTCTTGATTTTGGTGCTCGGTGCGTGACCAAGTCTTTATATTGTGCTCGGTGCGTAACCAAGTCTATCTTGCGCTTGCAGTGCGTAACCAAGTCTTGGTATTGTGCTCGGTGCGTGGCGAGTCTTGATTTGTGGTGAGTAAAAACTTCGTTTTCCTTTAAAGAGCTCACGAAATACCGTATGAAGGGATAATTCTTTGGAATCCTATCCTGGATCGTAGATCGAGATCTTTATTGATAATACCGCTTCAGGGTATGCTACATTCCATGGATGCGTAAATTTTTCTCCACTCAAATATTCTAATCGGTATGCCCCACCGGATAAGACGTGGCTGATCCGAAACGGCCCTCCTGGTTGGCTTCAATGGGCTCGGTTGAATGCCCGTTATCTTTTTCAATACAAGATCGCCGACCAAATCTTCTTTCTTTTACTCTCGAATTGTAGTACCTTTCACTCCTTTGTTTATACACTGCATTTTTCATCTCAAGATCGCACCTTTTTCTTCGAGCAGTCTAGTTCGGCTCGAGCGCGCCTCATTACATCTTCTTCAAAATTTGCAATTCAAGGTAGGGGCTCCAATCTCGACAGAATCACCGCCTCGGCTCCATAAACTAAAGAAAAAGGTGTTTCTCCAAATGGCTCGATGTGTCGATTGCGTATGACCATAGTACGCTGGTAGTTCCTCCGGCCAATTGCCTTTAGACTCCTCCAATCTCGCCTTCAGGGTATACTTGAGTATTTTATTAACGGCCTCAACTTGTCCGTTCGACTGGGGGTGGTATGGAGTTGAGAAATGGTTTTTTATGTGGAAACCTTCACAAAAATTTCGGAATCTTCGATTTGTCGAACCCTTTCCCATTGTCGTAATAATTGAATGTGGTATCCCAAATCTACAGATGATAGATTTCCATACAAAGCTCACAACCTTTTCTTCATCTATTTTTGCCAGAGGCTCCGCCTCTGCCCATTTTGTGAAATAATCCACCGCCACAATGGCATACTTGACGCCCCCTTTGCCAATGGGTAGTGGTCCGATGAGGTCCATTCCCCATTTGGCAAACGGCCATGGGCTAAATACGTAAGTAAGTCGCTCATGATGATATCGACTGTGGTGCAAACCTCTGGCATCTCTCACATCTTTTGACGAGGTCGGTTGCGTCCTTTCTCAGGGATGGCCAGTAGTATCCTTGCCGTATTAATTTATAGGCCAACGTTTGGCCCCCAGCGTGGTTGCCGCATATTCCCTCATGAACCTCTCGAAGTGCATAATCTGCATCTGTCTCGGAAAGGCAGCGTAGGAGTGGGATGGAGTATCCTCGTTTGTATAGGATGCCGTCTACTAGTGTAAACCGAGCCGCTTGAGTTCGTAGTGTTCTGGCCTCAGCTTTGTTTTCAGGTTGAACTCCTTTCTCTAAGTATTGGATGATTGGGGTCATCCAAGTCTGTTCGGCGGTTTCGGTTGTATATATTTTCTTTGCACCGAGTGATGACGGGCGATGAGTATGACTGTGACATCCGTGATGGCATCCGTCCCTGGACTAGAGCCGAGCCGAGCTAGGGCATCTGCTTGCATGTTCTCGGCTCGGGGCACATGTAAGACTTTTGTCTTAAAGTGTGACAACCTTTTCTTGACCAAATCCAAATATTGTGCAATTTTTTGCTCTTTTGCTTCGTATTCGCCGTTGATTTGATGAACGACTAACTGAGAGTCACTGTGCACCAATAGTTGTTTTAGGCCCATAGAGGTCCATATCTAAGCTCGCTATGAGCGCCTCATATTCGGCCGTTGTTCGTTGCGGGAACTCAAATCGCGGGCCGAGCAAAGAGCATTTTTCATTTGGATCGATTATCACGATTCCGCCCCCTGCTCGGCCTGCAGTGGAAGAGCCGTCAACGAATAATTTCCATTCTTGGTCTTCCTTGACTTCTAATTGTATGGAAGACGTGAATTCGCCACAAAATCGGCTAAAGCCTTGTCCTTTTATCGATGCAAAGATGCTGCTCGTATATAATGTCAAACTGCTAAGTTCGACGCCACTTAATCATCCGACCAGAAGTATCGGGTCGGTGTAACACTTGTTTCAACGGATAGTTCGTCAATACTATAATCTTGTGTTCTAAGAAATATGGATTTTAGTTTTCGCGCAGCGATAATTAATGAATAAGCCGCCTTTTCCATTGGTGGGTACCGGAGCTCGCATCATGTAACGCTTTGACCGTGTAATACACTCGGATGTTGAATAGAGCCATCTAGCCTGATTAACACCGAAATGATGGCGTATTCGGATACCGCTAAGTACAAATACAAGTCCTCCCCTCAGTCGGTTTTTGTAATATAGGGATTGAAGATAGGTGTTGTTTGAGGGATTCAAAGGCCATCTCGTGCTCGCTCGGTCCACTCGAAATTTTTGCTTTTCTTTATGATTTCAAAAAAGGTTTACACTTGTCGTGGACCGAGAAACAAATCGGTTAAGGGCGGCTAATCGGCTGTTAGGCTTTGTACCTTTTTACGAGTTTGGGGATTCTAGGTCGGTGATGGCCTTGATTTTGTCCTGGTTAGCTTCAATCCCCTTTGGCTGACCATATACCCCAAAAATTTACCCGAGCCGACCCCAAATGTGCATTTTTTCGGGTTTAACATCATCTTGTACTCTCTCAAAACAAAGAAACATTTTATTAAGATCGTTTAGATGATCGGACATGTACAATGATTTTACTAGCATGTCATCTACATAGACTTCCATAGTGTGACCTATCATTTTCTCAAACATCTTATTCACTAACCTTTGATAGGTCGCACCAAAGATTCTTCAATCCGAAAGGCATCATCTTGTAATGTGATGAATCCCCAGAAGCAGAGAAAAATGAGGTATTTTCTTCATCTTCCTGGTGCATCCGTATTTGGTTGTAACCCGAGTATGCATCCATGAAGCTCATCGCTCGTGTCTCCGCCGTGGCATCTACCATGTAATCGATATTTGGCAATGGATAACTCGTCCTTAGGGCATGCTTTGTTGAGGTCGGTAAAATCCACGCATAGCGCCACGGCGGCCGCTTTTCTTTACCAAAACAGATTGGCGACCCATCGAGGATAGAGGGCTTCCCGGATGAACTGATTGTCTAGTAGTTTGTTAACCTCGATTTCGAAAGTTTTGCCGCCGCCTATCGGGGCCGAGTTTGCGCCTTTCTCGGATGATCGGCGGACGTTAGATCAATGTTAAGGCGGTGGCACGCATACTGGGATCAATTCCGGCATGTCCGCATGAGTCCATGCGAAGACGCCAAGATTATTTCCCAAAAACTCGACCAACTCGCCGATATGGTTCTCGGGAAGATCATGACCAATACGTAGTTGGCGCCCCTCGCTTGCTTACCGACATTGATTGTATCAACCTGTTCTACCGGTTCCGCTCGTTTTCTTTTCTTGCTTTGCCCCTCCTTGATTTGCGGGGGCAATTAGTCTTTCTCGGCGGCTCGGTTTTTCGGTGCGGCTCGCTTCTTCCATCATTGGCTCCTTCCCAGGCCGACGACTTGATTATCTTCCCGAACGATCACCCCTTTCTCGCTCGGATTCCTCTTCGGGCAAGGGATTATCTCGTGATTCCACCGGTTTGCCGCTTGTTCGCCACGTTAATCTCCACCGGTCGGAGTTTAAGAGAGCACTCGTGACTCCCTTTGATTCCCTTTATGTATAGCTTCGCCATCGGCGTTGGAAATTTTATACAAAAATGATATATTGAAACGGCCGCTTTTATATGATAAAGCAATGGCCTTCCAATGATAGCATTTTACTCCGAATCGGCATTGATTATTTTGAATGTTGTCATGACAAATCCGCTTATGCAAACCTTGTCCCATTTGGATGGGCAAATCAACTTCTCCTAGTGGGACTATCCTTCCTCCTCCAAACCCCAAAATGCTATCGTTACATGGACGGATATAACTATCATCCACGTTTAATCTTGAAATGCTCGGACATAAATGACTGATGAATAGCTTCCGAGTCAATTAAAATTCTCGCGAACCTAATACCCGGAATCGGTGCCGTGATGACCAGAGGGTCGAAATGAGGATGGACCACCTGGTCGGCATCCGCATCCGAGAACACAAAGTGGCCGGTGGGTTGGCCTTCCTTGATTTCGCCACCCGAACTTGTCTTTCGGCATTGGTTGCTGTCTAACATCGGCTTTTCTTTTCTGTTGGAGCGTCTATCCTCCATTGTGTTGGTATTGATCCGACTAACACTTGACATCATGAGGATTTCTCTCCCCCGATTTTCAACGGGGCGGGCAGAGAGCCGGTTGATTACGCGCTCCGGGTTGACGCTGAGCCAGTCTTGGGGGGGGAGGTAGCTCATGAACGTATCTTTTAAGGCCGCCCTACCGAACAACCCGCATAATTTCCCTAATTAGATCTCGGACTCGTCGAGATCGTGACCTATCGATTTGTGATAGGCGCGCAGAATCGACGCGAATCTAATTTTGATGGCTCAACTTTCGAGAGGCCGAGCGAGGCAATAAATTCGGACCACTGTACTTCACTCCATATGGCCGACGGAGTGTGGGTCAAAGTACTCCTTAGCGCGGCGACTTCGGCTCTCGCCTCTTGGCGAGCTCTAAATCCGGTGGTCGGGTTTTTCGAGAATGGCCTAAACCCGACCCCGCCCACCATCGGTTCTTTCCTTCCGTCCTTTCTTACGTTCCTTGTCGGTGCTCGGGCGGTTACTTGCCATGGCTTCTTCCGCACAAATATGGCGTTCGCGCGATTAGAAATTCTTGATACGAGGTCGCCCCGATTCGTGGATGGAGTAATTAAACCATGTTTCGGGAGCCACCCAGCATGGTCGCGATTAAAATGGCGTCATCGACACCTGGTTCCATCTCTCGAACTTGTTTGTTAAATCGAGAAATATAACTCTTCAGGGCTCGTCTTTCCCTTGTTTGATGTTTACGAGGAGTCTTTAGCGCGGCTCGGACTTTGGACGTTAAGAAATGTGTCGTAAAGGCGGAGGCTAGATCCCCCATGCTTGAATGGATCCCTGCGCAGGTCCTAAACCAACGGTGGGCTCGGTCGCCCAAAGTCGGGGGAAGGCCTGCGAGAGGATGGCATCGCTTGGACCGTATAGTTCCATCCATGCTAAGTACTTGTGAACATGAGTGGTCGGGTCGGTTTCCCCATTATAGAGGCCGACTGGGGATCTTCAACTTTGGCGGTAATGGGATCGCCAGATTCCCGAGGAGAAAATGGCGATGGAACAACTGGCCGTCGCTCCATACTTGGGGCGGTCTTGAGACTGCTTCGCCATCCGGACCGCCTTCCAATTGCTCGAGGCAATGACGTAGGCGGTGTATTTCTACATCCGTTCCTCGCCATAAGCTAGGGCCTTGGACTTGATCGACCCTGAGTTGTTCCCGCGTCCGGAAACTCCGAGCCGAACTTATCGATCGAGTGGGCGAAAGGATCAACTCCCGGTCGTCCGGCGAACATCGAGTGGGCACGACGATGTCGTGTTTGCTCGAAATGACTCGCTATACGACTTTGCTCTTCCTCATTTTCTTTGCCGTCTTCTCTCATGACGGACATGTTGTTCATTACCCGAATCGCTTCCCGGGCTTCGTGGCGAGGAAGCCCGGATTTGAGGATTAATGTTAACATTTAGTTGTGGATTGAGTGGGTTAGTATTTGCAAGGAATGGAGGGGGTGCTTGAGAGTTCGTGGTAGCGAGAGTTTGTGATATGAGTTGGTTCATTTGTTGTACAAAAGTTGGGTTGGCAATTAGCTGAGCGAAGGGAAACAAAGTAGTGCTCCCCGCCTGCTTGGGGTATATTTTGGCCATTAGTAGTCCGCCGCTTTGGTTGTTCAAATGTTGCTCTTGATCACACGAGCATTTCTCGATCGATGACTCATTTTGTCATATGAAGAAGCCAAACGTTAAATTTTACCTGGTTTTTACTTAACTTGCCTGTGCTTGGAATTCTGACTGGACCAATACGGGCCCTCCTTCTAGCGCCAATTTGTTGACGTGCGTTTTGGTCAACAAGTAGAAATACGTAAAAGGTTTAACACGTGGAAATGAAAACGTGCGTAATGTCTCTTTATTTCTGGCTAATTATGCCTTTCTTTGTATTTTGCCGAGCCGGAATATTGGGGTCGGTCTTTTTAACATTTGTTACTATCTACCTCTTTTTTCTTTTTTCCTTTTCAGACTTTTTATACCCCTTTTGAGTAAGTGGGTTTACAATAGTCATCTTTGCACTAACTATTCATTAATTAATAAAATAGCAAAAAGGGCGACACATGTCCCTCTATAGTTGTGCATGTCAGTCAAATTTGCCACTTGTCGACTTCTCTTCATAATTCTCTGACATGTGGCAGTTTCTGATACCGATAAAGTACTAAGCATGGGCGTGTGATTATTTTTACGAGGTTGTCGCGCATGTGCTTCATATTGAAATCTGGGCTCGGGGCTCGGGGCTCGGCGGTCGTGTTGTGGTTGGGCTCGGTAGCAGTTGGGCTCGGTAGCCGGCGAGCCTAATTCGTGACGTGTCGTCGTACGTTATTGTTGACGTCACTCGCAGGTCGCCTACTCGGAAATGTGTTTATACTGATGACGTGGATTAATTTCTTCCGGCTCGGCTCGGGTGTCATCAAAATATACCATGTAACCCTATATAACTCAATAGGCTCTGAAGCCACAAACCACATGAGGCCCATCTGAAATAAACAAAACTGATCTTCAAGTCCCAATATCCTCTTCACCAAACGTTCGATATAGTGGCGCGAGAATAGCCAAGTTAATAACTCTGAGTCATGTTTGTAGTTATTTTTTCTCTTTTTTGAGTATAAATCCTGGAAAGGGAAGGAGTTTAGTAGGAATCGAATCACATATATACCTCTGGTTTGGGTTTGAGGATCTTTAACCACTTAATCACCATCTGATTTTCTGTTTGTAATTCATTGAAAAACTATCTTTTGATCCCTAATGAGAAATGTATTTAATAAATCTTGTTTGAGTAAATATTTCACTTGTTAGACAACTTCATTAGTAACTATAATTAAATAATTGATTATATCTTCACTAAACGGGGAACTCTATCGACAAAATACTTGTAATAGAACACATTATACAAACCAGGAACGGAGCCACCTGCATCCCAGGGGGCCCTGCCCCCACCCCCAACTTTTTCATATCTCTTATATATGTATTGTACTACCTATATGGTTATATGTATGTATATGTGTATTAGTTAATATATATATATATATATATATATATAATCAAAGCCTAAACATCATCTTTGAGAA
Organism: Rehmannia glutinosa; assembly: GCA_016081115.2. Taxonomy (NCBI): domain Eukaryota; kingdom Viridiplantae; phylum Streptophyta; class Magnoliopsida; order Lamiales; family Orobanchaceae; genus Rehmannia; species Rehmannia glutinosa. Next base: position 318,643 of record JABTTQ020002030.1, on the reverse strand, counting down.
GCTTTAATGACTTGTAGATTTGTCCATTAGAATCTAAGGTAAACTCTAGTTATATGACTTTCTCATGGAATAACCTTTTTTGTTATCTTCGAAATTTGCCTTAAATATGTAACGCCATGTAATGTAATCATGGGATTCCTCATTAATTTGTTTTATATTTAAGCAACAGGGTAAATTGCAATTTTAGTCCTGTAACTTTGGGGTGGTTGCAATTTTAGTCCTTTATCTTTAAAAGTTGCAGTTTTGGTCCTGGACAATTTTGCCCTTGTAGTTAAATAGCATTTTTGTTCCTTTATCTTTCTAAAGTTAGCAATTTTATAGGGATGGCAATGGGGCAGGTCGGGGCGGGTTGGCCAGACCCAAACCCGCCCGTGCCTGGACTGCCCCGCCCGTTTTAAATTAATTAAAAAAAATGAAAAAATATATATTTATAAAATATTATTTACAAAATTTATTATTATCAATTTATAAATATTAAATATAATATAAGAATACATAAAAAATATATTATAATATATATTATATATGCAACATATATATTAAAATATATTTTAAAACTAAAAATTCTAGGCATGGCGGGTGGGTATCATGGGAAGTGATACTCGGACAATATCTTTTTGTTTTCCGCATTGTCTCAAGGTTTTCCTATCGACCCCTGCGAGTTTTTTTCAACATATTGATTATTCCAATATGTTATATTGTCCTGGTGTTTTTGTGCATACATCGTCAAAATTTGACGATATCTTCTGTAAGGTATACATCTTGGACACTCGTCCAGATCCATTTTCTCGGAGAAAATTATCCTCACCAATTGTTAATTATATAAAATAATAAATATAATTTAAAGTTCTTAATAAACCTTAGCTCTGATACCATTTAGGCCAAACACTTAGTCAAATAAGTCAATTGTGTGCATAAGGGTATTCTTGGTATTTTGAAAATATGAAATAACCCCAGAGGACCAATTTTGCAATAACTTGAAACTTACAGGACCGAAATTGCTTTGGTATAAAACATATAGGACCAATTTTGCAAAAACTTTCAAACTTACAGGACTAATTTTGCAAATTCAATAGTTACAGGACCGAAATTGCAAATTGCTTATAGTTATAGGACCAATTTTACAATTTTCCCTTAAGCAACAATATCTCTTTTCCCTTATCATCTCTTCATCCAAACATTCAAAGTAAAGGGTCCTCAATTTTCCTCGAATTTTAGTAATTTAAATTAGAGACTTTGTGGGCTTTATGTATTTTTGTTAATATATTAAAAATAAGTTTTATGTTTCTATTCATCAAATGAAAGAAATGAGAATGAAAACTGTATTTCTTAATTATTGTTTGCTATGTGTATTGGAAAAAAGATTGCAAATCTTTTTATTATTCTGTGCTATGTAAAAGAGACATTCTAAGTTTCAGTGATGTAATTTGAAAATATTTGCTAATGAATATTAATGTATTTTCTATTGCAAATGCAATGTATTTAAATTTTATTATTAGTTTCAACGATGTAATTTATAAATATTTGCTAATGAATATTAATGTATTTTTTATTGCAAATGTAATGTATTTAAACTTTATTATTTTGTACGTATATATATATATATATATATATATATGCATGTGATTTATTTTTTTTACTATTGGCCCCTTTAATACAAGTTCGCTCAGCCCCTGACGGTTGACGCTAACCACTACAACTAATGTTACGACAAAGAAATATCTTTCATAATAAATATTACGTTTCCCTACAATATCCATGCGCATTCTCATTCTTCAAAGTTTCAAATCCTTTTACCTATGTATCATTTTTAATTGACACAAATTTGGGTTAGACCGTTTAACGGGTTTTTTCTGTTAGGCGGACCCAACTCGACCCGAATTTTATTATAATTTCATGCACCAGTGGTATTTTTGTAATATTTTAGGGTAGTGTCTTAGGATTTCTGGACCGGTGATATTTTTGTAATATTAGAGGTTGTTAAAAGTAATTGTTTTTCCTATGAAAAGTGTTAGTCGTATATCTGAAAAGTATTAGTAGTATAACTGATACTCCACAACAAAATGGTTGGTTTAAAGAAAACACCAACACTTGCTAAATATAGGGCATTACTATTACAATCTTCTTTGCCTTTGATTTTTTTGAATGAGTGTGTGCTTATTGCTGCACATATCATTAATAGACTCCCTACTCTTATTCTTAATAATATTAGTCCTTTTGAAAAATTGCATAATAAACCCCCTAATTACAGTTATTTTAAGGTTTTTAGGTGTTTGGTCTATGCTTCTACTTTGTCTAAACAAAGTAATAAAATGCAACCTAGAGCTACAAAATGTGTCTTTATTGGTTATCCTTTTGGAATAAAGAGATACAAACTTTATGATTTTTCAAATAATAAAATTTTCATTTCAAGATATGTTTTCTTTTGTGAAAATGTTTTTCCTTTGAGCACTGATAAGTCCTTGCATTCTAATTCTCATTTTAATGCTTCTTTGTTTCCTTATATAACCTCTGATTTTGTTCTTGTTCTTGATAGTCATACACATATTACATCAGACTCACATCTTACAGTAGACTCATAGGTTACAACAGACTCATAAAATCACAATCCAAATGATCTTACTCAAGGAACTCCTAGAAGGTCTTCTAGACTAAGAGATTTTCCGTCTTATCTCATAATATATGATTGTAATCTTCCTTCCTCTTTACAAAATCATTCATCCATCTAAGTGACTGAAACAGGGAAGCAATATCCTATTTCATAACACATATCTTGTGACAATCTTTCTGAAAATCATGCATAGAGCTTTTACTGCTAGTATTTCACAAATTATAGAGCTTAAACATACAACTAGACCAGTAAAAGTCCTGAATGAATTGAGGCCATGAAAGCAGAAATAACTGCTTTAGAAAAAAATAATACAATGATATTAACTAATCTTCCTCCTAATCATAATTGCATAGGTTGCAAATGGGTCTACAAAGTGAAATACAAGTCCAATGGTTCTATAGAGAGATACAAACTCGACTTGTGGCTAAAGGTTGCACACAAAAGAAGGTTTGGATTACTTTGATACTTTTTCACCTGTCACTAAGATCACTATTGTTAGATTAGTGATGGTTGTAGCACCTGCACAAAACTGGCACCTTCATAAGTTAAATGGTAATAATGCATTTATTCATGGAGATTGAAATGAAGAAATATATATATCAAACCCCCTCCAGGCTATTGCTCCCCTACTGAAAAAAGAGTATGCAAACTTACTACAAGCCTTTATGGTTTAAAATAGACTTCTAGACAATGGTTTCAGAAACTTACTTCTTGTTTCCTCAAATATGCTTTTCATCAATCTAAGTCTGATGGTTCATTCTTCATTAAATCATCTTCTGGTTCCATAACTGGTTTATGTGTTTATGTTGATGACATTATTTTAGCTAGAAATGATTTGTCAGAAATTCAGTCTCTTAAAGCTCATTTAGAAACTAAATTTACTATAAAGGATCCTGGCACTCTCAAGTATATTCTTGGTATTGAAGTGGCTAGGTCAGAAAAAGGTATCAGTCTTTGTCAAAGAAAATATACATTAGACATCTTGACAGAGGCATGATATCTTGGTTGCAAGACAAGCTCTACTATGGATTCAAAGACATAAATCAGTCAGAAAGATTCAGCTCAGCTGGATGATCTTTCACCGTCTGAAGAAGCTTGGGGAAGACTCCTTTATCTCACTGTTTTGCATGTTTTTGTGTGTGGTTATTGTGCGGTTTCTATTTTTCTTGTGTGTGATTGTACGTACTTTTGTGTCTTTTCGTCTCATTTAATAGTGTCGTATCCTATGTAGGGTATTTTTGTTTGTTTAATAGGTTTTCGTAAAATGAAACCTTAAAAACCGGCTAAAATAGTCAAAAAAGGGAATTACGGGCGAATGATGGTGGAGGCGGACGAGTATGTGTGCGCGTGCAAAGGTGCACGACGCGCACGTGAAACATTATGAAAAAATAAACACGCACACACTTGTGCGCGGCGTGCAACGTCAAGCCGTGACGTGAATGTCCGCCATGCACGAGTGCGTGAATGCACACAATGGAAAGACAAGGCGTGCGCGTAAGGGATGCGCGCCAGGAAGCACCGAGCGGCGGGCAAGGGTGATTATTTCTTCATCTCTTTTGTGTGATTTCAATTGTTTGGTGATTATTATTGTTGCATGATAATGTTTATTATTGTTTTCTTCACTTCAATTGAGATTATGATCCATCCCCAAGTACGAACTAATTTCCTTGTTCTAGAACTAGGATGATTTTATTCAAACAAACAAGCATGAGTATTAACTGTAAGTCCAAGTGGCTACGATAATCTAGAGGGGGATGAATAAATTATGTCCATTTTCTCGATTATGCCCTCTTTTTCGAATGAATAAGCTAAGACAAGAATGGAAGTGCGGGAAATAAATAGCACACATCGATTTATAGAGCTTCACCCCACCTAGGGACTACGTGCTCTACCACTCCAGTATCTCTGGGATGGATTTCGAAAAGAAAAAGAATTTTGTTAATTATTACCACAACTATTACACCACCATCTTGAAGAGCACCACACTCTACTTATAACGATGCCAACGAACATTACCAATCTTCCAACTTGAGGAGCACCAAACTCTCCAACACCTTAAAGAGCACCAAACTCTTCCACAAGAAGATTACCACAATCTTCTTCACCTATAAAGAGTACCACACTCTTCAATACCTAAGATCACCTAAGTGTGCTCCTACTACAAGAACACTCACAAGGATATCTTGTGTTTGAATGACGAACACAAATTCAAGATTACAACTTGATAATGAAGTATACAACTTTGAGTGCAAGTGTAACCAAGAATAAAAGCCTAGACCTCAAAATGTGCAAGTGCAAGAGCTTAGGCTATTACAACAAGAATTTTAACAATGAAGAACAAAGTGTTTGCTTGTATGTATTTGCTTGTGTTGTTGTGTTGTATCTTGTTGCTTGAATGCTTCCTCTATTTATAGGGAAGATCTTGGATTGATTTCCAGACATAAGCTCCTTCTTGGAGTTTGATTTCTACAAAAAAAAAAAAAATACAATTAAAATCAAGATTATTGCTTTTAGAAATCAACCCCCTAAAATAAGAAAAAGTTGTCTGTAGGCTCAACTGATAGTTTGCTGTGAAAACCATAGGGCGACCGGCTGAATAGAAACAATGGTTTGAAAATTTTTGCACAAATTTATACAGGGGGACCGGTCAACGGAGGGTCCGAGCGATCGACCCCTGTTTGGACCGGTTGGGGTCCTTCAAAATGTAATACAGAGAAGACTAGAAACTTTGTGCAATCCTCAGGCAACGGTCGACCGGTCGACCTCCTTGAAAAATTGGTTCGTCTCATTTCTATTTCAAAACTCAACTTCAGATATGGGTTGCCCTATAGGGCGACCTGTCGACCACGAGATAGAAGTGTTGTCCATTTTTTGTCGAACATAAACTTCAAGAAATACTCCAAAAAATTAGTAAAGACATTTTAGATCAATCGGGAATATCTGGACAATATTTAGAAATATTGTTTTGGTGTAAAAACACAGTTAAACGAAATCATAAAAAATCGTGATAAAAATATTTACCTAACAAACTCCCCCTTTTTGATGATTACAAACCAAAATAATTTTAAGAGGTCGATTTTGAAAACAAAACAAATTTTCCGGTCAAGAAATAACTCTCTGTTTTAAGCAACAACTATCCATACATAATAAACATAAGGATGAGAGTAAAGATTTTCAAAGATATTTTGTAAAAGTTCCCCCTTTCAACATGCACAACAATATAAATATAGAAGCAATCAAACAAAAGCTAAAAGCTCAGCTTTTATAATAGAAACTCGAATAACATGAGCTTAGAAGCTCCCCCTGTCAAAGAAACATCATTAGATATGTATATAAGTCCATAATACATCCAATGGACAAAGTATGATTCACAGCTTTTGGCTTTTAATAGCCATAACTTATATCATTTTCAGCGAGCTTATTTTAGCTTCTTTGAGTTAAAGAGCTTATTTCCTATTTCTCCCCCTTTGGAATCATCAAACAAAATGTTAGCATGATAAAAACATCATATAATCATATCAAAGTGCGCAATTTAACCGATTTATCGAGCTTTTGATTAAAATTCTAAAAACTAAGGGAAACATCGATCATTTGATTTGTAAAAGCTCATTTGAGTAGTGAAACATGATCTCTATAAACTTATAAGACTTTTAAAATTGAGAGAATCATGTAAGTCAAGAATTTCATTGAACCATTTTATCGAACACTTGGCGTGCGTCGAATAAAACAAAAGATGTATATGGCCTTTGTAATTGTAATCAAGCCAAAAAATTTCATCACCAAATACAATTCTACAAATATCATCTATCAACAGTCATCATTCCCAACACAAATATATAAAAATTCCATCAAAACATGAACATAAAACCAAGTTCTCAAGGGTTCAACCCAATTAAGATTAAGGAGAAGAATTCTTACTAATTAATCGGAGATGGTCGGATAAGAATGATGAAATACAAGTAATATAAACTCAAAACTATAGAATTTACAAGAAAGAAATCATTTTGAGTAAAATGCATGTGAAAATTGCAAAGGGGTCGAGAAATGGAGGGGAAGAGCCAAAAAATGGTTGTGTCTGGGAACAGAAAGCATTTTATCCGAAAAATCGAGTAGGGCGATCGATCAGGGTTGAGGGAGATCGGTCGAAGGTGAGGCCAACCGGTCGACCTCACTCTATTTGGCCACTGGAGCAGTCTGTTCTGAAATATTCCAAAATTTGATCCAAAAATCCAATTTTTTCTCCCCTAAGTTTTAAAAGCGTGCAAATTGCAAAGATATAACTCATTCAATATGCATTATACCTAACCGAGCTCGTATTGAAGCAAAAGTCTCGGAGGATAGCGGTTTTGTAAAGATATCCGCTAATTGATCTTGAGATGAAACAAAAGATATCTCAATTTTTCGTTTTGAAACACAATCCCTTAGAAAATGATGTCGAATCTCAATATGTTTAGTACGGTTATGGTGAATCGGGTTTTGAGCAATATTTATAGCGGATATATTATCACAAAAAATAGAAATTTTTTCAAAAGAGCATTTATAATCCGATAAGGTTTGTTTCATCGAAAGCAATTGAGTATAACAAAAGGCAGCGGAAATATATTCGGCTTCGGCCGTTGATAGTGAAAGACAATTTTGTTTCTTTGAAAACCAAGACACTAGACAATCGCCCAAAAATTGACATGATCCAGAAGTACTTTTCCGATCATCAATTTCCCGCATAGTCTGAATCACTATATCCTTTAAGAATTTTTTTTCATTCTTCGGATAAAATAAATCATATTGAATAGTGCCTTTTAAATATCGAAAAATTATTTTAACGACACTCATATGAGATTCTTTGGGATTACTTTGAAAATGAGCACATAGGCATACGACATGAAGAATATCCGATCCACTTGCGGTTAAATAAAGTAAACTACCAATCATACCTCGATACTTGGATTCATCAACCGGTTTGCCTTTTTTCAATTGATATTGGTTGCCATTGGAGTAGTGACGATTCTTCCTTCTTTAATGTCGAACTTCTTCAAAAGTTCCTTTGTATACTTTGATTTTGAAATATAAACCCCTTATTGGCATTGCTTAATTTGAAGTCCAAGGAAGAAGTTTAGCTCCCTCATCATAATCTTCTTGTTGACAATACTCTTGAGTTACTAACCTTGCCTTGTTTCGAACAATATTGCCTTGATCATCGAGTTTGTTCCGAAATACCCATTTTGTACGTATAACCGTTTGTGATGAAGGACATGCTACCATTTCCCAAATATCATTTTTTCCAAATTGATTTAGCTCCTCTTGCAATTCTATAAACTAATCTTCATCTTGGAGCATCATTTGAGAGATTTGTTCAATGTTATCTTCTTCATCACTATCATCATTGGATATCCAATTGATCTTTGGTGTTCATAATAAAACATTTACATCCAAATATTTTGAAGTAACTAATATTTGGAGTACTTCCTTTCTCATCCTCAATAAGTCTACACAACTTAACAAACTCATTAATGACATCTCTTGTATTAGCAAGAAAAATAGCCCATATATATCTTGTCTATGAGAGTAGCAATAATGATCATGCCTCAATTGTTTATGTCAATCTTGATAAATCATAAATTAGATAATATGTTGACGAACATGTATATCAAGATATTTAAAATTTTGGCAAAACGTCTTGCACAAGAGCATAGTAAAAATGGTAATGGACAAAAATGGCTAAGGCAATTTAAGAAATAACACAAGTACACAATGCTTTCGCTTAAATCCACAAGAAATGATAAAACTTGTAAGTATACAAGAGTTAAAAAAATGTCCATTCAAGGTCTCCTTTAAAAGAGTTTTTGAAATCCGAGAGTATTTAGTAGAGACCTTATTTTTAAGAGATATCTTTGAAAAATCATTTGGACAATTTTAAGGCAAAAATAAAAGCATGCATAATAATAAAACAATATGCATATAAAAAAATAGTTTAACAATTACTCCATTTCCAAGGATTGTGTTTTTTCTATTGTTGATAATATCTTCTTCTTGGAAAATCATGTTGTTGATGATGTCTTCTCCAATTATGCCATTTCCAAGAATTGTGTCCTTCCCATTGTTGATTATATCTTCTTCTTGGAAATTGATTTTGTTGATAATGTCTTCTCTGTTGATCAAGTGGCGCAAACGCTTGTTGTCGATTTGACAATTTGAAATTCCTTTGATTTTTGTTGCGCCAAGTACCTATCATGGAATTTTCTTATGGTAGTCTCAAGTGTTGGATCATTCGGGATTAGCATTGAGACTGTTAGGTCTCCAATAATAATTAAACAATTTTTAACCCGACAAGTATTTGCCGTGTGACCCTTTTTACCACAATAAAAGCATGTAATAATTCTAGAAGCATAATGACCAATATGCATAGAGACTTGGTTCTTTTTCTTATCATTAATAACATTAGGATTATAACCAAGTCCTAGTTTCAGTTTATCACAATGTTGAACATTAAGATATTTGGTCATCTTATCGTTACTCAAGTTAAATTTTAACATATCCTTTTTTCATGCAATCAATATCCTTAACAAGAGTACTATTTTCTTTTTCAAGGTTTCTAACCTTATCAATTGTGGTAGTGTGAGCACAAGAAAGTGATTCATATGAAGCAAGTAAACTATCATTTTCATTTTTTTATAGTGTTGAATTCCTTTTTCAAATATTTGTATATAAATAGCAAGCTTTGGAATTCATTTTGTAGTTCATCAAAATCATTTTGCAGTTCACCATAATCATCATGCAATGCATTACTAAAAGAGGTAGAAGAGTTAGAGCGTACCCCATTGTCTTCGTTGATGCCCATTAGACATTGCTCGGCTTCTTCATCATTGGAAGTTGTAAGAGGCTCATCCCATGTCGTTGGATTTGATGTTGTATCCGAAATCCGATTGAGAAGTAGATGCTTTTGAATAGCTCATTTCATTTGCATATACTTCATAGATAGATTCTAATTTTTCTCACACTTCATGTGCCGATCGTATCCCTCGAATATGACCGTATTCCTAGAGTTAAGTGAACAATGAAGAATATTTAGAACTTTACCATTTATGGAGAATAATTTCTTGTATCATCATCAAGCTCCTTGAGGACTTTGGTTCCGTCTTTCATCGGGATGGATTCTCCATTTATAACCACGTTCCAAATATCAAACCCGCAACTTTGTAGGAAATATTCCATTCTTTCTTTCCAAAATGCATAATTTTTGGAGTCGAATAGTGATGGCTTATTGGTTGAGACACCGGTAAGATAGACTTCGTTCGTAGACAATGATCGTTCCTCTTACTCGTGGTGTGGAACGAGTATACCAAAGAGTTTGGTTTGATACCACTTGTAAATCTAAGTGGCTATGATAATCTAGAGGGGGGTGAATAGATTATGCACATTTTCTCGGTTATGCCCTCTTTTTCGAATGAATAAGCTAAGCCAATAATGGAAGTGCAGGAAATAAACATGTCGATTTATAGAGCTTCACCCCACCTAGGGACTACATGATCTACCACCCTAGTATCTCCAGGATGGATTTCGAAAAGAAAAAGAATTTTATTAATAGTTACCGCAACCATTACACCATCACCATGAAGAGCACCACACTCTTCTTATAACGGCACCAATGAAGATTACAACGATCTTCCAACTTGAAGAGCACCAAACTCTCCAAAACCTCGAAGAGCACCAAACTCTTCCACAAGAAGATTACCACAATCTTCTTCACCTATGAAGAGTACCACACTCTTCAATACCTAAGATCACCCCAAGTGTGCTCTTACCACAAGAACCAAGGATATCTTGTGTTTGAATAACGAACACAAATTCAAGATTACAACTCGATAATAAAGTATACAACTTTGAGTGCAAGTGTAATCAAGAATAAAAGCCTAGACCTCAAAATGTGCAAGTGCTAGAGCTTAGGCTATTACAACAAGGAATTTTAACAATGAAGAACAAAGTGTTTGTTTGTATGTATTTGCTTGTGTTGTTGTGTTGTATCTTGTTGCTTGAATGCGTCCTCTATTTATAGGGAAGGTCTTGGATTGATTTCCAGACATAGGCTCCTTCTTGGAGTTTGATTTCTACAAAAAAAAAATACAATTAAAATCAAGATTATAGTCATAGAAACCAACCCCTAAAATAAGGAAAAGTTGTATGTAGGCTCAACGGATAGTTTGCTGTGAAAACCATAGGGCGATCGGTTGAATAGAAACAAGGGTTTGAAAATTCACACAAATTTACATAGGGGGACCGATCGATGGGGGATCCGATCGGTCGACCTTTGCTTGGACTGGTTGGGGTCCTTCAAAATGTAATACAGATAAGACTGGAAAATTTTGTGCAATTCTCAGGCACCGGTCGACCTCCAGGTCGACCAGTCGACCTCCTTGAAAAATTGGTTCGTCTCGTTTCTGTTTCAAAACTCAACTTCAGACATGAGTTGCCCTATAGGCCGACCACGAGACATAAGTATTGTCCAATTTTTGTCGAAATAATCTTCAAGAAATACTCCAAAAAATTAGTAAAAATATTTTAGATCAATCGGGAGTATTTGGACAACATTTAGAAATATTGTTTTGGTGTAAAAACACAATTAAACGAAATCATCAAAAATCATGATAAAAACATTTATATAACATTAACTAATTGATTTGCTTTCCTGAATGAATTGTTTTATTTGATAATTGATTGTCTGGTCAACTTTTGATTGTTTTGAGGGAATAATTGAGACCGAGAAAAGATATATATTATTCCTGGACTAAATTTATTCAGGGGGTTAGATATGTATCAGAGATGTATTATCTAACTTTAGCTTAATGAAAATACCAAATTATGTTGAGATAGCCCTAATCTGTGAATACATTAGTTGTCAGATATATGTCTTATGTTTACATGTTTGTTATATTTGTTAACCACATGGTCAATTAATTAGTAGGTATTATGCTTGCAAGTTTGATGAGATGATTGCGAAATCCTAGACTTTCATCCATATCATTTTCTCCAAGTTTAATAGTGTTTAGTTTTAATTTGTCTTCTTACTTGTTTTTCTTTAGTTTATTAAAATCACAAATCTTATTAGAGTGTTTAAGATTTATTTTCTGTTTATTGGGATACATAATAATTATTAGCCGGATAAGTCTTCCTCGAGAGACGACTTGTGGTCAACTTGCTACTCTACAATTGATCTCATTCTCTTGCGAAAATTGCTATATTTATTTTAGGTGTTTATTGGACGAACACCCCATTGTCAAAAATCTTTTCGAAAGATTTTAGAATTAATTATTATTAAAACTACATGAACTTTAACATAATTATGGAAATGACATGATTTTTTATACACGTGTAAGATGAATTGGCATACCAAATTTTAATAGGTTCGTTTTTTTCTTTTTTCTTTTTTTTTTGTGATTATTTATTTGACTTAACATACTACACATCAACAACAATTGATCTTAGATTTTTTAAGGGAAAATTAGAAAATTAATCCACTAACTTTAGCCATTTAGACTTTTAATCTTCTAGATAATCAAATTTTAATTTAGACCATTAAATTTTAATTTTTTTTGGCATTTAGTCTGATTTTCAGCAAAAATATTTAATCTCACCCAAAATTACCAAGGTGAACTGATAATGCTAACAAGGACAAAAAAAAATGGTGATTTTTCAAATTTGAAAGGAAAATTGCACATGTATCATCTATGTAGGTAATTAATAAATAAATAAAATCAAAAATAACAATTTCCATAAAATAAAATTATGAGCAACAAATCACCAAAATAAAAATTAGTAAAACATTAAAAATACAAAATTTATGAATTTGATAAAAATAAATTATAAAATCCATCAAATGTAGAAATGTAAGGAAAAATTATGGAATGAAGAAATTTACAAAAATATACAAATTATATTTCTTTTATTAATTAAGTAAAAATAGAAAATAAACAAAATTGAGAAAAAATCTGTTATTAAGCAAAATTAAAGCAAAAAGAAATAAATGAAAAGGGGGGAAAACCACCCCTAAAATGTAAAACTTGACCCCGACCTCCTTCCCCTCAACCAAAACCTGCCGCCGTCCCCCTCAATCTGAGAAGCAAACCTTAAATTTGAGGAGTTTTTCGTGCATTCTTTGTCAAGCCGGCAATGAGGGTGGGTGCGAAGGTCATGGCATCGATGTTTATGGAGGTGGTGATGATCTTGGTGGTGCGCGAAGGTGGAGGTGAGCTTGGTGGCGGAGTTGGAGATGCTCTATGAGATGTGAGAAGGTGGCAATGGTGGGTGGTGGTGGTGGTGGTGGAGGAGGAGGTAGAGCAAGTGGAGATGGAAGATGGCGGAGGTGACTTGGTGGCGGGAGGTGCAGGCCACGGGTGGTGGTGGTAGGATTGGAGAAGCTTGCTTAATATTTTTAATCAAAATTTGCTTAATTGTTTTTCAATATTTTAGTAATGTCTTCCTTTTTGGTCTAATATTTCACAACCAAAATTATGCGTAATAATTAATAATTAAGTGGTGTGTTGCTTAATCTTTGCTTAATAACCAAAAGTTTACTTAATTTTGATTACTCTTTGATTTTCCTTTTAAAATTTTCTTTTCTAAATTAGAAATTCCTAATATACCTCATTTGTTGCCTTGATTACTCTTTGATTTTCCTTATAATTTATATTTTTGTGAATTTCTTCATTTGATAATTTTATATTTTTTTTATCAAATTCATAAATTTTCTATTTTTACTTTTATTTTATGAAAATTGCTATTTTTGATTTTTTTTAATTTATTGATTACCTACATGGAAGACACATGTGCAATTTTCCCTTTAAAATTGAAAAATTCCCAGTTTTTTTTGTCAATGTCAGCATTATTAGTCCACCTTGGCAATTTTTGGCGAGACTAAATGTTTCTGGCGAAATCGGACTAAATAACCAAAAAAATTGAAAGTTAATGGTCTAAATTTAAATTTGATTACCTAGAGGACTAAAAGTCTAAATGGCTAAAATTAGCAGACTAAGTTTCTAATTTTCTCATTTTTTTTAATATTTAGCATTAATGTGCGATTTTATTATTTTTTGTAATGTTCAAAATACAAAATATGTTGTAAATAATTCCCTAAGATGTAGTAATCAGATAATATATAACATTATCAAGTATTACATTATGTTATATATGTATATATGACTTTAGATTGTAAAGTAACTAAAAGCAATTATAAAAAAAGCAATTGAGGACTATATTTTGCAATGAGACCCGTAAGTCCTATCTTTCCATTCATCTCTCATATTTATATACAAATATTTCAACTAATACACAAAGGCAATAAATGCACTCTCATTAATAAGGTGTGCTTTCTTCTCAACCACCAATTGTATTCATTAAATGTGCAAGTCCACTAACTCATAATACTCCCCTCGACATAAGACTAGCACGGATGAGTATGCCTTATTAAAAACCTTAAGCCTAAAAAACCCAGTGGGAAGAAAATCGAACTGAAAGAAAAAAGAGTACATAACTCCAATCCAAACCTTATGCATAAGCTGTCTCATTAAAAACCTTAATCTGGAAAAACCCAATGGGATAAAAACCAGGCATAAGGGAAAAAGAGTACAACGCACAGTATATGACTTTGCTCCCCCTGAAAAAAATAACGCAATCCGTTGATTATCAATCTTGCTTGTTAACTATTCGTATGCCTATGTCGTAAACCAATTTCTCGAATGTAGATGTCGGCAAAGATTTTGTGAATAAGTCGGCAAGATTGTGATCGAACGAATTTGTTGAACATTTATCTCTCCATTTTTCTGGAGTTCATGTGTATGGAAAAACTTTGTTGAAATATGTTTGGTCCTATCACCCTTTATGTAACCACTTTTTACTTGTTGTATGCATGCTGCATTATCTTCATGAATAATAATGGGAGTGTCTGTAACTGGTTTCAACTGACATACATTTCGTATAACCTTAACCAAACACACTCTTTACCAGCTTCATGAAGAGCAATTATCTCAGAATGATTGGAAGAAGTAGCAACCAATGTTTGTTTAACAGATCACCATGATATAGATGTACCGTTGTAGCAAAATAAATAACCAGTTTGTGATCGAGCTTTGTGTGGATCAGATCTATATCCCGCATCAGCATAACCCACTAACCCAGACTTAGTGGATTCCTTGGAGTAGAATAACCCCATATCTATAGTACCATTGAGATACCGAAATATGTGTTTAATACCATTCCAGTCTTCGAGTTGGCTCTGAACTATATCGCGCAAGTAGATTTACAGCAAAAGCAATATCTGGTCTAGTACATTGTGCTAAATACATTAATGCTCCAACAGCATTAAGGTAAGGTACTTCAGGACCCAAAGTCTCTTCACCAGATTATTTTGGTCGAAATGAATCTTTCACGGGATCTAAACTGCGCACAACCATAGGGGTACTCAAGGGGTGAGCTTTGTCCATGTTAAACAACTTGAGTAACCTTTTAGTATATGCAAATTGGTAGACAAGTATCCCGTTATCTTTATGCTCTAACTCAAGAACAAGACAAAGTTTAGTTTTTCCAAGATCTTTCACCTCGAACTCTTTCTTTAGATATTCAGCAACATTAGATAATTCGTCAGGGGTGCCAATCAAATTCATGTCATCGACATATACAGTAATGATAGCAAATCCGATATCAGATCTTTTAATAAATACACATGGACAGATGGTATCATTTTTGTAACCTTCTTTAGAAAGGTATTCATTAAGTCTATGATACCACATGCGACCGGATTGCTTCAATCCATATAACGATCTTTGCAATTTGATCGAGTATAATTCACAGGGAGTGTCAAACTTTGGCATTTTATATCCATCAGGGATTTTCATATAAATATCAGAATCCAACGAACCATATAGATATGTAGTTACTACGTCCATTAGACGCATGTCCAAATTCTCGTGGACAACCATACTGATAAGAAAATGAAATGTGATTGTATCCATCATAGGTGAATATGTTTCATCATAATCTATCCCAGGTCTCTGGGAGAATCCTTGGGCCACGAGTCGAGCTTTATATCTCACGACTTCGTTTTTCTCTTTCGAACAAATACCCATTTGTATCCAATAGACTTTACATTGTTTGGAGTACGAACAATTTGCCCAAATACATTTCGTTTTTCTAGGGAAGCTAACTCGAATTTTATGCTTCCTCCCACATAGGCCAATCAGGCCTCTGACGACAATCCATTATCGAACATGGTTCGTTATCATAATCATCATTTATAATTTTTTGAGCAACCGATAATGCAAAATTATCATCAACAATTATTTCATTTCGATCTCATATTTCATTACAATGGCTCATGGGATTTTCGGTGCTATCAGAATTTTGTACATTTTTTGAGGTGTTAGGTTTGACAGATTCATTTGGAACATACTCATTATTATCAATTCTCCCCTTTCCTTTTTGAGGAATGGTATATTTTGAGCCAATAGGTCTACCACATTTTTGTCGTGGGTTATCATCATTCATTTTCTTATTTTCATTTGGAACAATAATCCTGGTTGGAGCATGTAGGTCCCAAGGGGTGTAAGTAAGGTTTAGAAGGGGGGGTTGAATAAACCTTACCAACTTTTCGATTTAGTCATTTTAAATAAGTTCAGAGTTGATTTCACAGCTATGTCCTTGATGGACAACTAAGTTAGTTAATCAGCAGAGTTAGCCACTTAACAGACTCGACTGAGCTATTAATAGAATAACTCAGCTGCTTAGTCTTACACTTAACTTGGTTGTGATAAGATTTTCAGCGGAAGACTTAACACCCTTGAATTTGGTTTAAGTTTGTTTTAACACTTGGTTTTAGCACTTTGTTAAATATCAATTGGATAGCAAATTATCAGCAGATATTAAATAATATGTAGTAAGTAAATGCTGAAATGTAAATGACACAATAAATTTTATAAAGGTTCGAAGATGGGGTAATTCTTCTAATCCTCTCTTCTCCAACTCCTGGAGGAATCCACTAAGTATTGATCGGAGTACAAAGTGGTTATCACCCGATGCAAGTCTTGATCACACAACCGACTTGATCCTTTGGGACTCGATCACCGAGATGCCTTGGTCACACAAATTGGCTTCTCGTCCGACTCAGCTTCTTCACAGGCAGCAAATGCTTTGCTACACTAGCTCACTCACTTGCTCAAGCTTCTTAGATTTGATCACGAAGCCCTCCAATAACTTGAGACCGGTTCGACCTTGAACCTTTCTGATCCTCCTTAGAATGTGGACCCCTTTTGATTCTTCAAAAGTTTCCGCTTCAACATTTGAAGTTGTCTTTCCTTCACAAAATTGGTGTTGGATTGATTTCCTTCAAAGTTTAGGCTTGAGGATTTGGTTGAATAACTTGAGAATATTTTTGTAGGTTACAACTTGAATGATAGCTTGAATGTTCATGTTAAGGTCACTTTCTCTCAAAGTGATTCCTTAGCCTTTTATTGTGCTCTTTCAAAAATCTCCACGTTGAAAAGATAAGCCGATTTCAAAAGACAATAGTGATCGTTGGCTTGTCTTGTTGCGATCCTTGAAATTGACATTACCTCGTATTAATTAAACCTTCATGTTAGGAAATTTATTGTTTAGATTTTGATGAATGCCATGTAAAACTTAGAATAGGAAGTTGGCACCCCAATTCTTGTTGTAAAATGCATTGTAAAAATAGAGCCGCTGCCGAGTTAAGTCACCTACGCCTAACATGCAAGAAGACAATCAAGACTAGAAGGAAGACTCATTGCGAGACAATTGAGTATGGCAAAGAAGAGTAGACGGGAACTCTATCAAGAAGCAAACAGATGCACTGAGTGGAGTATCGATCAAGTCAACTCGAGAAAAGCCAAGTCTCAAGTTGAAGTGACGAAGAGTCATCCATGATTGGAAGTCGACTCTAAGTCACCTGGGGAAAGCAAAGAAATGCAAATCAGTCGAGATAATCGTAAAAGATCCGTTGCCGTAAATCAAGAGAATTACTTAAACAAGTAATATCTCCATATCACCTTTCTCGAGTGCTCACCCGAGGAAGCGTGCAAAAGGAATGAACGAATGGGAAGCACTACACCGTGTCGAACTCGAAAAGGTGAAAGAACAATTCATACGAGGAAATGGCAATTCCAAGGATCGCAACAAGACAAGCCAACGATCGCAAGTGACTTTCAAAAAATAAGCCTATCTCTTCAACGGCAAATTTTTGAAAGATCACTACAAAAGGCCGAGGAGTTTAATTGAGAATATGAGATACGAGTGACACAAGAGATAGACCTGAACCAAAAACGTTCAAGCAATTATTAGAAAATCTGAAATATTCTCAATCCTCAAGCCTACACTATGAAGAACATCAATCCAACACTCACCTGTGAAGGAAAGATAACTTCAATCAGTTGAAGAGGAAAATACTGAAAAATCAAGGGGTCCACATTCCACGAAGGATTGTAGGAAGGTTCAAGGTCGAACCAAGTCTTAAGCTTTTGGAGGGCTTCGTGATCAAATCCAAAGAGCTTGAGCAAGTGAGCTGTAGTAGCAAGGCAGCACGCCTGTGAAGAAAGAGTCGTGCGAGAAGCCACCGAGTGATCAAGGCGTCTCCATACGAGTCCCAAAGGATCAAGTCACCGTGGTGTGATCAAGACTTGTATCCGGACTCGTTACCACTTTGTATACGATCATTACCTAGTGGATTCCTCCAGGAGTTGGAGAAGAGAGGAGTAGAAGAATTACCCCATCTTCGAACCTCTATAAAAATTTCATTGTGTCATTTACATTTCAAAGACTTTAATTCCCGCATCTTAACTGTTTAAATCTGTTGATAAATTTGCTATCCACTTGATAATTTCTAAGTACTAAACTAAGAACTAAATCCTTGCTTAACCAAACTTGAGGGTGTTAAGTCTTCCTCTGAAAAACAAAACCACAAATAGTTAATTTAGAGCCAATAAATGAGTTATTCCATCAACACTCGATTGAGTCCGAGAGACTAACTCTACCGATTGACTAAATTGATTTGTCCATCAAGAACACAAATTGTAGTATCAACTCAGTATATTTTAAAAGGACTAAATCGAAAATTTGGTAAGGTTTATTCAACCCCCCTTCTAAACCTTACACTTACACCCCTTTGGGACCTACAAGTGGTATCGAGCGGTTGGTTCATTGAACCCTCCGCACCGGTTCTTGAACTAGATCTCCAAACTTTTCAAAGTCTCTTTAGTACTTAAACTCTCAAAACTCCTTCTATCATTAAAAGTTATTATCATGGAAGCAAATTTGACACGCATCCCTATGTTCACAATTGAAGAATTTGATGATTGGAAAATTCGTATGCAGGCTCATCTATCAAAGATTACATGATGAGATGTGGATAGTGATAGAAGATGGGCCTCTCGCAAATCTTAAAGGTGAACATAGTCAAGAAGAGTTGCAAATTTGAAGGAGAAAAGAGGATGTTGCTCCCGCACCAGTCATGGTTGAAAACCAAGAACCGAGTGGACAAATGATGACGAAAAAAGATACAACCTGGACAATGTAGCCAAGGACATCCTTTACAAAACCTTGGACAAAGCCATGTTCAATAAAGTCAAATCATGCAAAACGGCTAAAGAAATCGGGACAAGCTAACATTGATTTGTGAAGGCTCGGAGCAAATCAAAGAAAACAAATTATCGGTGGTTGTACAGAAATTTGAGAACTTCAAAATGATCTCGGGAGAAAACCTGGATCAACTGGATGCTCGGTTCACGTAAATCACCAATGAGCTATCTCGCACTTGGAAAGGAATACACACGAAGGAAATGTGTATGAAGATCCTAAAAAGTCTTCCAAATTGAATGGGAAATGAAGGTCATGGCACCGAGACATTCCATGGACCTATCAAAGACATCCAACCATGAATTATTCTCGGACCTCTCAAAGCCTACGAGTTTGAGCCGAGAAGAAAAGACCAGGAAGAGACAGTTGTACCCAAAACAAAATTAATTGTTAAAGATGGGAAGAGAGCCGAGGTCAAAGAAGTCATTGATCCGAAAGAAATAGCCCGATGGTTAAAAGATTCAACAAGTTCTTCAATAAGAACTACAAGAGAGAAAGGGCGAATCTTCCGAAGACACTCGGCTCCTCCAAATCAAGGGAAGATAGGCCAACCAAGAGAACAGATCATCAAAAAGTTGAGTATCAAAGGGTCGACAATCCAAGAATGGAAAGAGTGATCAAAAGGCTGAATATCTATCTTTGAATCAGACAACCAGGTCACTATGCCATTGATCGCTCATATCCTGTAGTTAACAAATACAGGAATGAAGAAGAAAGAAAGGTCTTGAGAGAAAGAAGACAAGAAAAGAAAAAGGCAATGATGGTGCAGAGAGAGATCATTAAAACAAATGTCAAGAGAGACAATGATTCGAGAGCGCGGTGAAGGCGACTACTCAAGTGACTCACGAAGAAGCCCCGATCCGCTTGATGGCCAAGAAACAGATCAACTCCGACCAAGAAGATGAGGTACACTCTAACTCATCAAACTCGGACTCAGTGATAGTGATCGTGACACACACACATCATCACCCACCGATCTTTATGATTCATTAGGAAAAATGATGAAAGATTTTGAACACATTAAATCCTCACACACACTATTAAATGAGGAAAATAGCCTACTCAAGAGTCAAAACTCAAAGTCGACTAAGGAGCCGAGTACTCTAAGTCAAATAGGTGATGAGAATGAAAGTTTAAAGGCCGAGAATGCTAAATTAATAAAGAAAATTGCTGCTATAGAGAAGAGGAGAATGATCTCAAAAATGTTATTACCTCATTCACTAAGGCATCTAAATCATTGGATGATCTTATATTGAGTCAAAGAGAATGTGGAGACAGACAGCTTAGGATTTAATTCCTCCGTGCTATGTCAAACCTCAAAAGTAATTTTGGAAAAAGGATCTTCAAGCCATGAAGAGTCCGAAAAATCCAAAACTCTTAATGCCGCACACACATTCACTCCAAAACACAATAACAAGCAAACGGCCTTGGTTATAAAGGAAAAGGAAAACAACCAATTGAGTGCGCTAAAAGGATACAAAGTGAGAAGAGATTCACCGAGTTCCTCAAAGAAACTCCAAATGTAAAAATACTCTGCAAAGAAGAAGCGAGCTACCAAAAACCCTAAAATCCATAAAAGAAATACATATGATGGGAATGGTAGAAAATATCCAAGCCAAGCCGATTGGAATAATGTAAACTATATCAAAGATGACTTATGGAATACAAGCCCAAATGGCAAAGGCCTACAACTCAAGAAAGGCCATTCCAAAAGTATAAGAGCTTTCATCAAGACACACATGCACCTGGGACACTACACTCGGAGACACCACAATTACCCAAAGAAGGCGATTGCTAAAAATTATACACAGGCATACGACAAAAGAGACAATTGTATGAACCTAGAATCCCCAAGCAATTTGCCAGGATTAATTATGATTATGGCACGATAGATGGCAACCCCTTAGTCAAATCATTTGGCTATAAGTTGGTTGGATCATCTTACAATTCGACCCCTCGGACCTGACAAGTATGGGTACCTAAAACTTAATTTCCTTGATTGCGGTTCAAGGAGAATGTGAGTGCCAAGGAACCTGGTACATGGATAGTGGTCATTCCGGACATATGACAGAAATAAGAAAAATCACAAAATTCAAGGAAGTTAAAGGAGCAAAAGTCATATTTGGAGGAAATGAAGCTCCTGGTGAAATAAGAGGCATTGGATCCATCAAGAGGAATGGATTAGAAATCACGGACGTTGCATATGTTGAAGGACTCAAATTCAACTCGCTAAGCATCGATCCAACTCGTGACAAGGTTACAATGTTGGATTTAACATGGGTACATGCCAAATCAAGAATATTGAATCGAATGAAGTTGTCTGCAAGGATGTAGACGAGAAGAATATGTATGTCGTGGATTGGTCAACCGCAACACCCAAAGACTGTCTACTAGCAAAAAAGAGCACAATTTGAATCAAGTTGGTCAGGGCACAAAAAGCTAAGTCACCTAAATTTCAAAACAATCAACAAGCTTGCAAGAAGTAATCTTGTGGAAGGACTTCCAGACTCAGTATACAAAAAGGAGAGTATATGTGACGCATGTCAAAAGGGAAAACAAATCAAGTCTTCATTCAAAGAAAAGACATGTTCATCTTCAACAAGAATATTGCATCACGCTATACATGGATCTATTTGGCCCAAAGGAACCAAACATAAGTGGAAAGAAATACACCTTGGTGGTAGTACATGACTACTCAAGATATACATGGACAATATTCATGTGTAAGAAGAAAGAAACTCTACAAAAACTACCACAACTGATGAAGAGGATTCAAAACGAGAAGAGTCAAACCATTATAAAAATAAGATCGTATTAGAACCGAGTTTGTCAATGGAATAATAACTCGGTATTGTATTGAGAATGGTATTGGTCATGAACTATCGCAAAAGAATGACTCCACAAAGAGAATGGAGTTGCGAAAGAAGAAAGAACACTCAAAGAAGCGGACGAGGACCATGTTAGGTAGCGGGGTTACCAAAAAGATTTTGGGCTCAAGCAATCAACACAAATTGCTACACTCAAAACAGATGTATGATAAAAGGACGGTGACAAAGACTCCCTATGAGATTTGGGATCGAAGAAAACCAAATGTTGCATATTTCGAATATTTGGATGCAAATGCTTCATCCACAACAATGGCAAAGACAATCTAAAGGCTTTTGATGCTAAAGTGATGAAGGTATCTTCTTAGGATACTCAAATTGAAGCAAAGCCTCAGAGTACTCAACAAAAGGACTATGGTTGCGAAGAATCCATTCATGTGATATTCGATGAGCCAAATGTAAATGGAGAAGACATTGAAGAGTCGGCTAATAAGTCAATCATCCAACCATACGAAGAGTCCCTTATCTTTGAAGCTGCCGGAATTATCAATTCGAAGAAGATGAGATAGCCAATCTCAAAAACAATCGAAAATTTGCGGCTAAGTGATCACGAGAGTCGACCACAACAATACAAAAGCAAGACGACCGAATCCAGCTAACTTACTCCAACCGGATGTAAGATGGTGAGAGACCATCCACGAGAACTTGTCATTGGAGATATAAGAGAAGGTGTCAAAACAAGATCCTAACTCAACAAGAAGCTATGTTCACATGCTTCATCTCGCAAATAGAGTCCAAAGATGTGTTACAAGCATTGGGCGACGCACATTGATTCAAGTTATGCAAGAAGAGTCAATCAGTTTGAAAGAAATAAAGTATGGGAATTAGTTCAAAGACCCACACATCAAAATGTTATTGGTACTAAATGGGTGTTCAAAACAAGATGAACGAGGAAGGTTACGTGGTAAAGAAACAAAGCAAGATTAGTAGCCAAAGGATATTGCCAAGAAGAAGGGATAGATTTTGATGAAACATTTGCCCCTGTAGCAATATTGGAAGCTATAAGGATGTTTCTTGCCTATGCACTCACAAGAATTTCATTGTATATCGATGGATGTAAAAAGTGCATTCCTAAATGGTTTATTGGAAGAAGAAGTGTATGTTGAACAACCTCCAGGATTTGAGCGAGAAGACTCTTGGAGATAAGGTATACAAACTCAAGAAAGCCTTGTATGGATTGAAACAGGCACCGAGCATGGTATGATACCTTGTCACAATTCCTAATCGAAAATGGATTCACAAAAGGAAAGGTAGATAGAACACTTTTTTAATTCAAGACAAAAAGAGTATACTTTGCTTGTTCAAATATATGTGGATGACATCATTTTTGGATCCACAAACAAAGAGTCGTGTGAAAAATTTTCAAACCTCATGCGAGTAAATTTGAAATGAGCATGATGGGAGAGCCGACATTCTTCCTTGGACTCCAAGTGAAACAAAATGAAGGATGGAACCTTCATAAGTCAAACAAAATACACCAGGGGACTTAATGAAGAAATTTGGTATGGAGGAGAAGTCTTCCTCAGAAAATACCAATGAATACATCACCAAAATGGACATGGATGCAGATGGCAAACCTCAGATCAAACAAGATACGTGAGCACTTATTGGATTATTGCTCTATCTTACAAAGTTGGTGCCGACATCACCTTTGTTGTAGGTGTATGTGCAAGATTTCAATCTGCTCCAAAAGAGAGCCATATGACAAAGAAATAAGAGAATATTGAGATACTTGAAAGGAAGCCAAGAAGTTGGCTTATGGTATCCAAAGGAAGGTGAATTCAAGCTAATCGGCTATTCGGACTGACTATCTTTGGATGCAGAGTTGATGAAAAAAGACTTCAGCACATGTCAAATGCTAGAAACAGATTTCCTGGTTTAGCAAGAAGCAAAATTCAATAGCCACCTCTACAAAATTGAAGAAATACATAGTCAAGGGGCAAAGTTGTGCCCAAGTCCTATGGATGAGACAAAGAATCGAGAGACTATGAAGTTGAGGAAAAAGAAATTCCAATCATGTGTGATAACACAAGTGCAATTGCAATCACTCAAAATCTGTGTTGCACTCAAGAACAAAGCACATTGATGTCATATATCACTTCATAAGAGATCATGTTGAAAAGAAGGACATCAACTTGGAATATATCTCAACCGATAAACAATCGGTGACATCTTCACAAAACCATTATGTGAGTCAAGATTTGAAGAACTCAAGCATGAGTTGGGGTTAATTGAGCTGAGTTAACATTGAGAAGACTCAAAGAAAAGAAATGGAACACAAAAAGTGAAAAAGAGCTGAACACACAAATCACCAAGAATCACCAGATTTAAAAGACAAAAACACCGAGTCACCGATAGGTGAGTCACTAAGAGAACTCGTGAGAAGTAGAGTTAAATCGGCTAAGGGATGTTTCGAGTCACTTATGAGCAAAGTGACAAAAACGCAATCGTTTTGACTAAGCGGGAATGTTTTTAAGGAATACGTCAAAGATAATGATGATGTGTACGCATAAAGCCGCACACCAAGCTTATGATTGGATATAAATGCCAGCCGCATTAAATACGAGACATTAAATGCTAAATAAAGCGTGCAAAATCTAAGCCGATTTCGATCACATTTCAAAACAAAAAAAAACCGCACGCCCTTCCATAAACCATACTTAAACCATTTTCGCCTGCTTTCTCTCTCACACTACCAAAACTGTTCATCTCTTTCTCTCAAAAGCAAAGGCAAAAATTCTCTCGAAACCCTATCTATCTTCAAATCAATCTCTAAGTTTTTCCTTGATAAAATCCTGAAAAATGGCACCAACCTATGATTTTACCAAGTTAGGGAAGCAAATCCACACCGGGTCTCACTGTGGATTTCGACGGATGGTGAAACAGGTCCGACGACACCCTAGTGAAGAAAATCGCTGAAAATTGGAAACGACCGGCCGAAACCATTTCGACGTTAGAATATCCGATGACCTATGTGGAGGAGGTCGCATGCCTACGTGAATGCCGAGATTCACGATGAAGGAATAAAGTCATCTGCTCACTAAAGCGGTGACTATCTCTCGCCAAGGATTTGGTGAACATCGCTCACTACCAACTGGAGGAGCCTCGAAATTAACGGTTGATGTAAACTTGGTCTGCTTGGAAAGAAATAGCCAAGCCCGCTATCTTTGATAAAATAGTGTACACAAGAAACAAGAGATCACGAAGGAGGATTATCACAAGTCGTTGGACATAGTTGCCAAATGTATTGACATCAAATTTGCGCTTTGACCAATCAAAAAGCAAAGCGATTGTAATGGCCGCAATCATCGCAGAAAAGAAAATAAATCAATGAGTTTGTCTCTGACGCAGACTCCGCCCGGTCGTAGGAACAAATCCTTCAAGGAAAATGGCACATTTGGAGGATCCCTAGGATATGGCCTGGTGATTGGCCGGGCCGATCGAGGTGAAAGGAGTCCTCTTAGACATGGGAAGGCATTCCATGTTAACAAGAGGATGTTCAGAGCAAACCTCTGCGCGCACAAGAGAGCCTACGCCAAGAGAGCGACACGAGTGAGGGGAATCACCACCAAAGATACAAATTGTTTCCTCTCCACCCAAGAAAGAAAAAGCCCGCAAATGCTAAGAAGAAAAGCGCCCTACTCAGCAACTAAGAAGATCGCTGCCCTGCAAAGAAAGAAAGTCAAAATCGCTTCCCGCCCCGCAATGATCCACCGCCCTGCAGCCGTGTCCCGCCCGCAGCAGCGGCCGAGAAGGACTCACAAATACCTTCTCCGATCGTCAAAAAGAGGAGAATCGACAAGCCAAGATGGCCAGCTCCTCGAGAAAAGACACCAAGACCCCCCCGCCCAAGACTCGGAGGAACCGTCTTTGAACCGTAAATCCCTCCGGTACAAACTAGAGACGAAGAAGAATCATCAAGCACTCCGAGCTTGAGAAACCTAAACTGAGTCGGCCACTGAGTCACCGAGCAAATACGAGATCTGGAGAGAAGTAGAGTCTCCGATGTAATTGATGAAACAACCAAGTCTCATTGGCGATCAGCAGAGGCAACCTCAAGACACAAACAGTCCACACAAAAAACACAAGAAGAAGCCGATAGAGCCGATAGTGATGTGATGATCCTATCTCCACCTTATCCGGACATCCAAAATCGTCTGCGTGAGTGGAGGAAATGGAAGTTGAGTAAATCAAGGGAACAGTTCCAACGGCCCGAGTTTATAGAAGAAGAAGAGGAACTCAAAACTTCCTTGGACTAACCACTGTGCTCCCAAAGATCGATGAAGACAACCGCACGTACATTCTCGATCTTCAAGGACAAGGAAAAAGAAAGGCAAGAGGAGGAAGCCGAGGCACGTGAGAAGGCCCGGCATAGATCTGTCCCCATCTCCCGCACTACGAACACACACATCCTCTCCTTGATGTCTTCTCCCGGCCGATGATGAGAGGATCCGGAGAATGCCGCCGCTTAAAAAGTTGCAAATGCAGCAAGCATTGCATGAATCCGAATCCTTCACGAGCAAAGATTGATGGAGGGACCAGGAGAGTCCTCCGAACACAATGAAATTGATCCAATGGGAGTGGTTCGAAGAAATCGCCATTGTTGTTGCCGCCACCACTTCCCAACTCACTCGGAAGAAGGCAATAAGGGACATGGCGATGAAAACTGGGGGTAGTAGGGACCCTAGTCGAGCCAACCCCTATTGAAGGTGTTTTACCACCTGCCCCAACTACTGAACATTCAATCGAAACAGACCAGGAGTTTGGAGACGAGTGACCCCATTCAAGTCACTCACCGGTGCGCCACCGGTGGAAACTCCCCTCCACCGCAGGCAAGGTCGGAGGATGTCGCAGATGACTCCACAACGAATCAAGGAGGCGAAGTGGAAAAAGAACAAACACTAAACGAATGTTAAAGAAGTTGTCATCAACGGCTCGAGGATGATTGAATGTCTCGGTGAGGTGCCAAGCAAACGAAGGCTAATGACTGGCTGACGCGATGCGGTCGAGGCACGAGGAAGGAACATCCATGGGAGTTAACACTGGGGCAATGAAAGTGCAATCCATGGGGTTGAGACTCCAATGGATGCCACCACGAAAGACCCTAAGACATGACCGACACTCACGAAAGGAGGACCAAAGCCTCGCAATGAGACTAGCCGGAGGTAATGAAGACCCACGGAGGTTGAGACTTCCCGGGGGTAAAGAAGGCAAGTAGAGAACATCCCTCCCGCTATCATCGACCCATCCGAAAAGGAGATAAGCGCGCTTCATGATTCCCAAGATAATCCCGATGTAACCTTTCGGGATCGGAAAGCGAAGAAGAAGCCGAGTCATCCCCAAATGATCCAAAAGACTCACCGGATGTTCCAAGCACGAGCAAGTCGATCCCAAGACTACTCGTCAAACCTTTAATTTTGATGATGAGCCACCAATGGAAATCTCATCATCGTCCGATGACGCTCCGATAAGGCCGAGGACCGCCTACTCATTTGGAGAAATCACCGAGACCAACGGTGCTGAGACAAATGAGGCTCGACAAAGTCGGGTCCACTTCACAACAAAACCCAAATGAACAGAGTCCACTGCGCGCAGCTCCTCAAGTCAGCAGCAGTTCGATTCCAAAAAGAACTTCACGCGCACCGCTCATCATCGAACAAATCCTAGTTGGCGGTGATGAATCCTTTATAGAATCTTTTCCTTTTTCCCTGGAGGTACCCGACCTCCATGAAGAGTCGAGGAGAACGAACGCGACGCTACCATAGACCACTCGTGTCATTTTGTCGGCACCATTGTTCGGTGATATGATTTTGACGCCGCATGGCCATCACCGTAACGAATCAATCAAGTCCGTGAAGTGTTCAAGGTATTATTCGGCCGAGATTGAACGGATGGAGAGGCATCGTGCCTCTCTCGGACATGCGATCGACAACAGAGATGCAAATCTCACTCTTGATTTAAGAGGCATAACTTGATCGGGATCGTGGAATAGTGGCAACAAAGAAAACAATGCGTGTGGAGCAACAAAGTTAGATACTTGTGACATTGGTCAACAAGTCTTGGTATGGAGAGCAAAATGCCGATGCAAAACGAAGCCGGGAGAACATATTGAGCACATGCATGAAGCTCACATTGCCGAGATAAAGGCTGCTGCGTGAGCAAAATAAGAGTGATCTACACGTTTGGAAGAAACCATGAATACAAAATTCAGCCTTCTCATGGATGAGATGAAGCTGATTTCAAAGAGAGTCCAACGCTACTCGATCCGAATTTCGTCTTTGCATACTCTGCAGCAGACTCGAGACAGAACTCTACCATCAAAGCAGACTCGACTTCCTCCGCTGCTATGTTTCAGTGTCCTCTCTCTTTGATGATGCCAAAAAGGGGAAGAGGAATACCTTAAAGCACACGAAAGGATCCAAGTTGAGAAGGAGGAGCAAATGCGAAGGAAAGTCACCGGTGAGGAAGTGTTGAAACAAAAGAAAGGAAAGCTTGTTGAGGGGGAAGGATCGACGATGTGACCTTGATGATTGCACAAACCCCAACAAGGTCTTGTCACAAATGGTGACATTATCAAAGAAACTTCCTCAGACTCTGCCACTCCAACACTCGCTATATCTATGGCCGAAAAGAGAAAACAATTGAAGCGGGGATGAAGGAAGTGGAAGGAAGAATGGATGCCCGAGTTATGAACATCTTGAAAGAACATGGAGGCATTCCAAAGAGACGAGACACTTATGCCATCTCGGATGTCGGGACGAGCCACGATCGCTTGTTGAATTTAAAACGCTCGCATCCAAGGATACTTTGCAAAAATGTCTATGGCTCAAGCTTGGGACTTGTCTTGGGAAAAGGGTCTCACGTTATGTGAAGAAGGCGACAGCAAAGACTACCGCGATCACTCTCTATCGGTCACTCCGCCGGTCACCACCGGAAAGAAGAAAACCTCGATCTAATACACGCCCAGGTAGAGGAAAAAGTAGCGGTGGAGGAAGAGGTTTCATACCTAGGCCTTTGCCCAAAAATATTGAATACGTAGATCCATGAAAGAAAGGAGGGATCTACTTGGCTGGGCTTGACCAAGTAGCAAATTTGCAAGTGGCTAAAAGTAACGCCGAGTATGCAAAAAGAATAGAAGAAAAACAAGAGACAAACTCACGCTATGGGGGAAAGACAGAAAGATTAAGAAGAGATGAAGCCGCCAGGAAGGCATATGAAAAGAAAAAAAAGAAGGCAAATGACGATGAGAAAAAGAGAAGAAGAGAAAGAAGATCTTTGAACAAGATGAAAGAAGGAGACAATGAAGGAGATGAAGTGTTGTTGTCCAACCCTTGTATTTTATTATGTAAATACATACAATGTAAGTCTTCTCGTAATAAAGCTATAAATTATTTATTTTCTGTGTAGACAAATATGTGCTCTCGATACACCTTGTAAACAATTGTGTAAAAGAACAAGAATGTTATGATCAATAAAAGGATTGATTCTCGCGCATACATTCTATGTCAATACACTATCTCGTATGTATCTTTCTTTGTTTGCATTTTTGAATGGTTTAAGTTTTGGCATCATCAAAAAGGGGAAATTGTTAGGAAATTTATTGTTTAGATTTTGATGAATGCCATGTAAAACTTAGAATAGGAAGTTGGCACCCCAATTCTTGTTGTAAAATGCATTGTAAAAAATAGAGTTGGCCAAGGTGAGTTAAGTCGACTACGCCCTAACATGCAAGAAGACAATCAAGACTAGAAGGAAGACTCATTGCGAGACAATGAGTATGGCAAAGAAGAGTAGACGGGAACTCTATCAAGAAGCGGTGAGATGCGGTGAGTGGAGTATCGTCAAGTCAACTCGAGAAAAGCCAAGTCTCAAGTTGAAGTGATGTAAAGTCATCCACGATTGGAAGTGACTCTAAGTCACCTGGGAAAGCAAAGAAATGCGATCAAGTCGAGATAATCAGAAAGATCCGTTGCCGTAAATCAAGAGAATTACTTAAATAAGTAATATCTCCATATCACCTTTCTCGAGTGCTCGGTCGAAGCGTGCAAAAGGAATGAACCAATGGGAAGCACTACACCGTGTCGAAACTCGAGAAAAGGTGAAAGAACAATTCATACAAGGAAATGCCAATTCAAGGACTGCAACAAGACAAGCCAACGACTCCAAGTGACTTTCAAAAATAAGCCTATCTCTTCAACGGGCAAATTTTTGAAAGATCACTATAAAAGGCTGAGTAGTTTATTTGAGAATATGAGATACGAGTAACACAAGAGATGACTCAACCAAAAACGTTCAAGCAATTATTAGAAAATCAAAATATTCTCAATCCTCAAGCCTACACTACGAAAACATCAATCCAACACTCACCGTGAAGGAAAGATAACTTCAATCGTTGAAGAGGAAAATCTTGAAAAATCAAGGGGTCCACATTCCACGAAGGATTGTAGGAAGGTTCAAGGTCGAACCAAGTCTTAAGCTTTTGGAGGGCTTCGTGATCAAATCCAAAGAGCTTTAGCAAGTGAGTCAGTAGTAGCAAAGCAAATTTGCCCTGTGAAGAAGTTTCGAGTCGTCAGAAGCCACCGAGTGATCAAGGCATCTCCGTGACCGAGTCCCAAAGGATCAAGTCACTTTGTGTGATCAAGACTTGTATCCGGACTTACCACTTTGTATACTGATCATTACCTAGTGGATTCCTCTAGAAGTTGGAGAAGAGAGAAGTAGAAGAATTACCCCATCTTGAACCTCTATAAAAATTTCATTGTGTCATTTACATTTCAAAGACTTTAATTCCTGCATCTTAACTCTGTTTAAATCTGCCGATAAATTTGCTATCCACTTGATAATTTCTAAGTACTAAACTAAGCACTAAATCCTTGCTTAACCAAACTTAAGGGTGTTAAGTCTTCCGCTGAAAACAAAACCATAGTTGAGTTAATTTAGAGCCAACAAATTGAGTTATTCCATCAACAATGCTCGGTTGAGTCTGTTGAGAGACTAACTCTCTGATTGACTAAATTGATCATCCATCAAGGACACAAAATGTAGTATCAACTCTGTATATTTTAAAAGGACTAAATCGAAAATTTGGTAAGGTTTATTCAACCCCCCCCCTTCTAAACCTTACACTTACACCCCTTGGGACCTACACTTTAGCTTTTCAGAGCATGACACAGGTGTAGTGCTTCCCATTGGTTTATTCCTTTTGCACGTTTCTAGGACTGAGCACTTTAGAATATTGCGGCATGGAAGTATTACTTATTTAAGTAACTTTCTTGACTTACGTACAACGGACTCTTTTGATTGTCTTGACTTGATCATAGCTTCCTTAACTTCCCAGGTGACTTCGAGTCAGCTCCTAATCATTGGAAGACTCATCTGTCACTTCAACTTGACTTGGCTGTCTTGAGTTGACTTGACTGACACTTCACGCAGCTGTAACCAGCTGATACTCCTTCATTCGAGTTCCTGACTTCTCCTCCTTGCCATACTCAAATTTGCTTCACTACAGTAGTCTTCATTTTAGCCTCCATTGACTTCTTGCATATCCAGCATAGCCGACTTGACCCACTCGTACAACCCTATCTATTACAATGAAAATTACAAAGAAAATGGGGTACCAACTTTCTAGTCTAAGTTTTACATGGCATTCATCAAAATCTAAACAATAAATTTCCCAACAATTTCCCCCTTTTTGATGATGCCAAAACTTAAAGCATACATACAAAATGTAAATATCAAAAATACATACAGATAGTGTAGTAACAGAGAATGTATGCATAGAATCAATCTTTACATAGCTGTTTACAAAGTGTATCAGAGCAAACATTTGTGTCTGTGCAAAAATAGAGAAATTACAGATTTCTTATATAATGTACAGAAGACTTACATACTTATGTATTTACAATAGTAAATTACATGAAGGGGTAGACAGCAACACTTCATCTCCTTCGCTGCCTCCTTCTTTCTTCATCAGCTCTGTCGTCTTCTGACCTTTTTCTCTTCTTCTCTTCTTCAGTTGCTTTCTTTTTCTCATAAGCTCTTCTTGCAGCTTCATCTTTTTTTTTCCTTTCTTGTCTTTCTTCCCACAGCTGAGTTTGTCTTTTATTTTCTTCTTCAATCCTCTTGACATAGTCCGCATTCTTCCTTGCCACTTCCCTGTTGGCTACTTCATCATACCCATCCCAATAGATCCCTCATTTCTTTCCTGGATCTATATATTCGATATTTTTGGGTAGTAGTCTAGGTCTGAAACCTCTTCCTCCACTTCTTATACCTCTTCCTCCACTGCTTCTACCTCTTCCTCTGGGTGTGTATTGTACTGGCGCCTTCTTTTTTCCAAAGAGAGTGATCTGCTGAGTCTGTTGCTGTCGCCTTTCTTCGCACAACTTGAGGCCTTTTTCCCAATACAAGTCCTGGCTTGGGCTATGGACATGCCTTCGAAGTATCCTTTGGATTCAAGCGTTTTGAATTCATCGACTGATCTAGGCTTGGTTCCAATGTCTAAAATGGCATAAGTGTCTCTTCCTGCCGGAATGCCTCCGTATTGTTTCAATATGTCCATCACACGGGCATCCATTTTTCCTTCAACCTCCTTCATCCCAACTTCTACTATTTTCCTCTTCTCAGACATGGGCACATCAGAGTGTTGGAGCGGCAGAGTCACTGGGAGTTTGCTTATGATGTCAGCTGTGACAAGTCCTTGTTGAGGGGTTCTAGCAGCCATTAAAGTCATGTCTTTCGAACCTTCCCCCTCAACAGATTTTCCTTTTTCTTTCTTTTTATCCTCAATTATCTTCTTCTTCACAGCTACTTCCTTCTCAACCGCAGACCCTTCCAGCTACTTCTTTAGGTATTCCTCTTCCCCCTTTTTGGCATCATCAAAGGAGAGAAGAACCCCTGGAAACATGCCAGCAAGCATGAAATCTAGACGACTGATAGCTGAGTTTTGCTTGGATTCTGCTGTGGAGTATGCTGCTCGAAATTCTGAGCGAGTGGCTTTCGATTCGGCTGTCACCAACTTCATTTCAGCCATAAGAAGGCTTAATTTTGCATTCATGTTTTCTTCCACACGCAGAAGTTCTTTTCGATGAAATTCGCGTAGCAGTTCCATTTCTGTGGTATGAGAGGTATGAATTCTATCAATATTTTCTTGCATCCTCTTCTTCATGTCAGCGTTATCAGCGCTCCAGATTAGCATCTTATTGTACAATGCTTTGAAGTATCGAACCTATTCCACACGCATTGTTTCTTTGTTGTTTGCCACCATTCCCGATCCTCGACTATTATTCCACGCAGGTCGCCAGTGAAACATTAGCATCTCGCTTATCCACCGCATATCTAATGAGGCTGGTGCCTTTCCATCTTCTCTATCTCCACAAATATTGCCTTGAAAACTTCTCGAACCTCATCTGTCACCTCTGTCTCAGCTAGCGGCCAAGCAACGTCAAAGTCAAAGTCTGCTGGGACGATGGTATCTGTGGGAATGACTGGATCAGGTCTATGGAAACGTCGTTGATCTCTAGCTTATTCTTCATCAAGATCAGGCAGCTCCAGTGAGAAGAGAAACGTTTCTTCAAACGCATCATCACGGACATAGGGAATCTGTTCAATGGTAACTTGTGGCCGTGATGTGCCTTGGTTAGTCGATTATCTTTGTATCTTTGGGAGCTGCGCTTGATTGGTGTGATTCACTGGGGTCTGTTGTGGTATTGACCCGGTGGTGAGCCTCGGCTCTCTTAACAGCCTTCGCGGCCCGAATCGGTTTTTCCATATGAGTTGTCTGGTCCTCGGCCGTATCAGTAGCGACATCGGACGACGATGAGACTTGTATGGGTGGCTCATCATCAAAATTGAACTTTTGTACTTCCATTTCTTTACCTCGGTAAGTCTCAACCTCCCGTAGGCCTTGATCACCTCTGCAGGATCAACCGCAACAAGGCTCTGGACATTCCCTTCGACAGACTCAGCTATTTTAGGGTCTTCTACAGTGGCATCCACAGGAGTCTAAACTCCATGGATTGCACTTTCATTACCCAGAGTGTTAACTCCCAGGGCAGAACCATCATGTGCCTCGACTGCATCGCGCGTCCTCGGCTGCAGAGCGATTGGCACCTCACCGAGACAGTCTCAAGCTGTCCGAGCTTCTTCATGACCCACCGAGACAGTTTCATTTTCTTTTTCCGTCTCCACTTTTCCTCCGAGATTCATGATGGAGTTGTCTGCAGCAACCTCTGGCCTAGCTGCAGTGGAGGGAGTGTCCCCTTCAGCTGGTACGCCAGCTGAGTGACTTGGATTGGGGTCACTTTCCTCCAAACTCCCGGTTGTTTCCTGTGAGTGTTCAGTCGTTGGGGCAGGTGGTAAGACACCTTGTTCACTTGGTTTTATACCATTGATTTGGGCTTCCTAGACTTGAGTTTTGTGTTGTTTTTGAGTATTTTGAGTCGTTTTTGTTATATCTCATAGGTTAGGCATTAATTTATATTGTTTCGAGTCATTTGAGAGGCCAAGCCATGTTGAGGGCCAATTATATTGAGTCTACAGTCATTTTAATGAGTCGTGTGTCAAAAGAAGCAAGGATGATCAAACAACAAAAGATTGATTTGAAGAAATGTCCAAACGCGTCTGGAATTTCTAGCACTGGCAGGTTTTAGTATTTTGGTCATAACGTTCTCTACAAAATTGCTATGGAGCTGATTCAAGTGGATATGGAAAGCTAAGAGAGAGGGCTACAACGCAAAAACGAGGCGCTGATGCGCAACAGCGGAGCCGCAGTGCCCGGGAGTGTTCTACGGGCGCAGCTGCTTTCTCTCCCTTAAGCTGCGATGCGGCCTGGAAAAAGGGCCGTCTAGGTTTGTGTTTTGGCACTACGGCGCCCGATTTCAATGCTACTGCAGCAGCTCCAGTGGGCGGACAAAACAAGAAATGTCCGATTTTTGGATCTAAAAGGAGGGTACTATAAATAGATATATGGTAGGCTTGAACTAGGGCATGGAGGACACTTGGGGATGAAAACCAACACCACCAAGACACAAGGAAAGAGTTGGGGAAGAAGATTGAAGACATTTATCATCTAGAAATAGATAAGATTCTTCTTTAATCTCTTTAATTCCTTATTTGTTATTTCTTGTGTATGATTTGAGATGCATTCTCATTTGATTAAGGATATTTGTATTTTCATCATGAGCTAAACTCTATAATTCTAGAGGGTTGATGTAATCTATGTTTGAACTTATGTTTTGAGATTGTGGTTTGTCAATCTTGATTTCTCAATTTATTTGTGCTATTTGGATTTATTGCTTCTAAATTACTTGATCAATAATTTAGATTGTTGGGTGTATTTGATTTGACTCTTGAGAAAGGTAATTGAATACATGACCTTGAAATAGCATAACCTAGGATTTGATAGAATTGAGAGATTTGTGAATCCTTTGAAGTCATCAACCAAGATTCATAGTTTTTATCAAGATTTCAATTGATGATTTTTATAGAGATATTGATTTCCCAATTGTGATCTAAAATCATTTGGCACTCGAGAGAGGAAATGATTATTGTAGAAATCTTTGCTTATAAATTGGTAATTTGTGATTGATATACCATATTTATAACATAAGGGAAA
This sequence comes from Rehmannia glutinosa, assembly GCA_016081115.2. NCBI lineage: Eukaryota > Viridiplantae > Streptophyta > Magnoliopsida > Lamiales > Orobanchaceae > Rehmannia > Rehmannia glutinosa. The sequence continues at coordinate 282,903 of JABTTQ020002030.1, read as the reverse complement.
ACTAGATTCTTCACACCTCTAGAATTCATTCTCCCATAGATTTAGATGTTTATATTTTGATTAGTTACATATAGTTGTTTTTATTTATAAATTGAGATATCCACCTATTATTGATCTGTCAAATATAGCATAGGTAATTTATACTTGGTACTTATACACGCATTCCCTGTGGATACGACAACCCTACTCATATCACTATATTAAAACTTGACACCGTAGACTTGCGGTTAGAAAAATCTCTTACAAATTTTTGGCACCGTTGCCGGGGAATGTGTTTTGTGTGATATCAAGGTTGATTGCCTAGTTGTAATTTGACTATTTTTTTTCTTGTTTTAATTTTGTGTAATTTGTTTAGGCACATCGTTGGATGGAATTATAATGTATGCATATACGTGGCCAACCGATGATGCTACTGTGATTTTTGGAAGTCAAAGTGTGAACCATTTTGTTCCTTATTATCCACCTCAAGAAAATGTATGGACCCAAAATATGGCAAATCATGAAACCTTTCATCAGCCACAAGAACAATTGTCTAGCTTGGAAGAAATACTTTATCAATTTCTAGATGATTGTGAGGCAAGACGACGACAAGATGAGATAAAACGTCGGTCCGAGTTGGAAAAGAATCTTGCTGAGTTTATCGAAGAGTGTAAGATAAGAAATCGAGAAAGTGATGATAGATTACTACAAACCGAGGCAAGCATTCAACAAATTGAGATTACATGTCAAACTATGTTAAAGTTACTCCAACAAATTATTGACCAACTTAATAATGAAGAGTCATCATCATTCTTGGGACCTGGTGAAATAGAAAATCATGAACATGAATTGCCCATTATGAAAAAGGTGGACGTCCTTCAAAATTTGGAGGAGACTTTTGAAGAGTGCAATTCGATCTTATAAGAGGAGGAGCCACATCAAATTAACTCAGGGAGTATCTCTATCTCTCACTCAATTGAAAATCCTCATATTGACAAAAATATGTGCACTCTACATGTAAGCTTCAATACAAATGTATCAAATTTTAAGAAGCATACACTTGAAGGAACAATGTTTGAAAATGGTGATCAATTAACATGTTCTACAGATTTCATGATATTTAATGTGAGTAAAGATAGAAATATCTTTTCTATGATTGATAAATCATTTTTCATCATTAGGAACACATTTTTTGATTTCCAAAAGACCATCAACATTCGGATCCTTAATCATCCATGTCTTATATACACTAAAGGATCGCTTATCTTTGTTGGAAAATACAAAGGCGTGGCATGATCGACACTTGTTTTGGATCCCGTTGAGTAAAACAAAAGTCTGGCTAAAGACTTTAAATTTAGCGCTTCTTGGGAGGCAACCTAAGCTCATTTTACTCGCTTTCATAGTTTGATTAGTTAGAATGTTTGTGTTTTATTAGTAGTAGTCATGTTGCATCTTACCCCTACCTCTCTTGCATGCTCATTACGCGATTCTTGTGAAGTTATGTGCAAAAGGTGCTTATTGTGATAGAATTTGGATTGGTATTGAAATTTTGGACATAATTGGTTATATAAATTGCCTCCACATCCTTATTCTCTATCTATGCCCACCATGTATTTGATAAAATGCCTCAATGAGAAATTTAACACTTTTGCATACCCTTCTTGGTTTATTGTTGGGAGTTCACATATTGATTACAATTATATGACATTAATGTCTTTCCCATGGTCTTCGTATGATATTGTGATACTTTACCCCATTGCTCGTTTCCACGTTTGGTTTTGTTTGACAAGTTGGTATTGTGCCTCCTAAATCATAGAAAGGCAAGGAAAAAGCCATCGACCATATGGAGTGCTACCAATTGGCCCTATTGCTTCTCTTTTACCCCACGATTCCGATGAGGTGTTGCACCTCTTCCATTGAGGACAATGGTTATATTAAGTTTGGGGAGTGGTAATACCTTTTCAGTTTGTGATCCTACTTTCTTCGTGTTTTTTTGTCTTGTATATTTGCTTTGAGTTGAGTCGAGTCGAGTCATTTGTTGAACTGTAGAACTGCATGACTAAGTGAATTTGTCGAATATGAGTTAAACGGTCAAAAGAGCATGTGTTTGAGCGGTGATCTATGTTTCGTTCCATTAATTCCATCTACATGCATAATTCAGTTGATTTATTTGAAAATAATTTATGAAGTTGAGTGTTTCTTATATGATCCCACCGGATTCTAGAACTTGTCTGATCACTAGTCGAGGCGAAATCCTAGGTGAAGTAACATTAAGGAAATGATTTAGGCCGTCTTTGAACAAACTAGAGCCAAAAATGCCTACCTTTATATTATATATTTTCACTAGTTTCCCCTTTGAGCCTGTTAAACCCGTTCTTTGGCAACCAAATCTTATACCTTGAGCCTACATGTGAAAATCCTTATGACCCATCACTCATACACACAAAATGTTGAAGGTTGAGGAGGGTATGATAAGTAGGGTATATGTTCACTTGCATGAAGTTGCCAAGAAAAAAAAAAGAAAATATGAACCCTCATGTGTAAAAAAAAAATAAGTTTGGGGGTTTCGAAAAAAAAAAATCAGTGTATTTAGGCTCATGAAAGGAGAACAGTGGAGAATTCAACAAAAGTGAAGGTAGCTATTTTGTTTGGCAATTGGTGATTTGAAGTGATAATTGTGTGTTTGGGTAAGTTGAGCCACTTAATCCTATATTTTCCTACCTTACCCTAAGCCCACATTACAAGCCTTGAAAGTCCTATTGATCCTTGTGTTACATTAGCCTGCATTAGTGGAGATTAGTGTGAATGACAAGCTTATGGAATCCGGTAAGCATTTCATCTGAATATTCAGAAAGTGGATCATTTTGATAACACTTGATTGCGTGAATCTATTTGAATAATGTAAACGGAATTGGCATGAACATTCAACACATTTGATCACAATGTCAAAACACATGCGTGATTGATAGTGAAATGAGTATGAGACAAATGTTATTGGTTGTGAAGTTTTGCAGTTTGTTTGTATTGTTGGGTCTTGTATTTTTCATTTTAGAGTTGTAATTGCTTGAGGACAAGCAATATTCTAAGCTTGGGGGTATTTGTTCACTTGGTTTTATACCATTGATTTGGGCTTCCTAGACTTGAGTTTTGTGTTGTTTTTGAGTATTTTGAGTCGTTTTTGTTATATCTCATAGGTTAGGCATTAATTTCTATTGTTTCGAGTCATTTGAGAGGCCAAGCCATGTTGAGGGCCAATTATATTGAGTCTACAGTCATTTTAATGAGTCTTGTGTCAAAAGAAGCAAGGATGATCAAACAACAAAAGATTGATTTGAAGAAAAGTCCAAACGCGTCTGGAATTTCTAAAGATCGGCAGGTTTTAGTATTTTGGTCATAACTTTCTCTACAAAATTGATATGGAGCTGATTCAAGTGGCTATGGAAAGCTAAGAGAGAGGGCTACAATTCTTATGACGACACACAAAGCAAATTCGGACGTTTGGATGGCGCTACAGCGCGAAAACGAGGCGCTGCAGCGCAACAGCGGAGCCGCAGCGCCCAAAACGGGCGCCGCAGCGCCCGGGAGTGTTCTACGGGCGCTGCAGCGCCCCTCCTTGGCGCTGCAGCGCCCGACACAGAAAAAGGGCCGTCTGGGTTTGTGTTTTGGCGCTGCAGCGCCCATTTTCGAGCGCTGCAGCGCCCGTGGGCGGACAAAACAAGAAATGTCCGATTTTTGGATCTAAAAGGAGGGTACTATAAATAGATATATGGTAGGCTTGAACTAGGGCATGGAGGACACTTGGGGATGAAAACCAACACCACCAAGACACAAGGAAAGAGTTGGGGAAGAATATTGAAGACATTTATCATCTAGAAATAGATAAGATTCTTCTTTAATCTCTTTAATTCATTCTTTGTTATTTCTTGTGTATGATTTGAGATGCATTCTCATTTGATTAAGGATATTTGTATTTTCATCATGAGCTAACCTTTATAATTCTAGAGGGTTGATGTAATCTATGTTTGAACTTATGTTTTGAGATTGTGGTTTGTCAATCTTGATTTCTCAATTTATTTGTGCTATTTGGATTTATTGCTTCTAATTACTTGATCAATAATTTAGATTGTTGGGTGTATTTGATTTGACTCTTGAGAAAGGTAATTGAATACATGACCTTGAAATAGCATAACCTAGGATTTCATAGAATTGAGAGATTTGTGAATCCTTTGAAGTCATCAACCAAGATTCATAGTTTTTATCAAGATTTCAATTGATGATTTTTATAGAGATATTGATTTCCCAATTGTGATCTAAAATCATTTGGCACTCGAGAGAGGAAATGATTATTGTAGAAATCTTGGCTTATAAATTGGTAATTTGTGATTGAAATACCATATTGATAACATAAGGGAAAACTAGATTCATCACACCTCTAGAATTCATTCTCCCATAGATTTAGATGTTTATATTTTGATTAGTTACATATAGTTGTTTTTATTTATAAATTGAGATATCCACCTATTATTGATCTGTCAAATATAGCATAGGTAATTTATACTTGGTACTTATACACGCATTCCCTGTGGATACAACAACCCTACTCATATCACTATATTAAAACTTGACACCGTAGACTTGCGGTTAGAAAAATCTCTAACGCACCTTCAATAGGGATTGGCTCGACTTAGGTCCCCAAGTTCCCGGTTCATCGCCATTTCCTTAGAACCTTCCTCGAGTGAGTGGGGAAGTGCTCGCAACAACGATTTGCAATCTGCTGCACCACCCCCCATAGGGTCAATTTCGATTTGATTTGGAAGACTCTCCAGTCCTTCCATTAGTCAAGCTTACTCATGCATCACCCCGCATTCCCGCACTTCTTTGCATTTCCAATTTTTCATTGCATTGCGGCGGGGTCCAAATCTTCATCACTTCCTGGAGAGAACATCGAGGTGGGGATGAGTATGCTCAGTGGTTCCAGTGAAGGTACAGATGTTGGCCTTATCACGAGCGTCAGCCTCTTCTGCCAACCTTTCCTTCTCCTTTTCTTTGAAGATGTTCAATATATCGATGCAGTTCTCTACATCCAATGCTTGAACCACTGTTGTCAACCCCAGGAAATTCATCAGTTCTTCTTCTTCTACAATAAACTCAGGTCTTTGGAACTGTTCCCTTGATCGACTCAGCTTCCACTTTCTCCATTCACACAGATGATTTTGGATGTCTGGATATGGTGGAGACAACATGATCACATCATCAACATCATCTTTGTGTTGTCCTTCTGTCTCAGGAATGGAGGGTAGCATAGATTGCTGCTCTTCATCCTCAGGAGCATCTGTCGTGGGCGGAGACACAACCCGGTCTACTGGAGACTTATCTGTCTCAGCTGTTACATGCTCATCAACTGTTCTATCCACAGCTGGGTCTTCGACTTGCCTCTGCTGATCGGCCTCGCCCGACTTGGCGGTTTCATCAATAATCTCTGGAGACTCTACTTCTCGGTGTTCATTTTTTTTTTGCGATCTGTTCGGTGAGTGGCGACTCACTTGTTTTCTCAATCTCTGAACGCTTGAAGAGTCTTCTTTTGGTCCTCACCGGAGGAATTTCTAGTTCGGATACAGTTTCCTCAGAGTCCTGGGTGGCAGGGGCCGGTGCTACATTCTTTTTTTGAGGAGCTGGCTTTCTTGGCTTGTCAGTCCTCTTCTTCTTCACAACTGGAGAAGTTATTTGAGGTTCCTTCTCAGCTGCGTCTGCAGGGGCAGGAGACACGGCTGCGAGGGGGTGACTCGGCGCGGCGGGCAGTGCGATTGTTTTCTTTGCCGCATGGGCGTGATCTTCTTTCCAGCAGAGGCGGCTTTTTTTTCTTGGGAGGAGACAACATTGTTTCCTCAGGTCACCGATTCCCCCTCACTAGTATCCGCTCTCTTAGCATAAGCTCTCTTCTGAGCTCCGGAGAGATTCGATCGGAACATTTTCTTGTTGACATGGAATGCCTTTCCATATCGGAGTGGAACTCCCTTCACTTCCATCAGCCGGCCAATAACAAGGACATACTCCAAGGATCCTCCGAACGACCCATCTTCCTTGAAAGACTTATTTCCAACATTTTGGCAGAGTCTGCTGTATACAAACTCATTGATTTACCTTCTTCTCCTCCATGATCGCATCCATTACGATCAGCTTGGTTTTAGACAGCTGATTAAAGCTTCCAAATTTGATGTCTATGCACTTGGCCACAATATCCAACAACTTATGGTTATCTTCCTTCAGCAGCTTCTTGTCAGTTGTGTAGACAACCTTCGCAGCACAGTCAGGTTTGGCCACTTCCTTCCATGCAGCAGCCAAGTTTACATCGGCCTCCAATATCTCCAGCACTCCTTCTGACGGTAGCAAACAATGCTCCGCTAGTTCCTTAGCAGTGATCGTAAATTCCTTTCCGTGAACAGAGGACTTGATGCCTGCGTTGTGAACTTTAGCATTCACGTAGAACTGAGTGACTTCTTAAACACAAGTCATCTAAAACCTCATAGTGAGAAAGGGTTTCAGCCCAGACTTCTCCACTTTCTCAGCTATCTTCTTCACAAGGGTTTCATCAGACCCCTGTTTGATCATCCCTTCGAAATCCACAGTAGAGCCAGTGTGGATATGTTTTCCCAACTTAGTGAAATCATAAGTAGTTGCCATATCAGTGATTTTTACCGAATGATTTTTGAGAAACTTGCTTTGAAGATTGATAGGGTTTCGAGAAAAAAAAAATATAGTTTTTGCTTTTGGAGAGATGAATAGTTTGGTGTAGTGTGAGAGAGAAAATGGACGAAATGGTATATGTATGGGTTATGAAAGGACGTGCATACGGTTTTTGAAATTTGATCAGGATCAACGGCTTAGATTTAGCACGCCGATTAGCATTTAATTGCTCGCATTTAATGGCAGCATTTATATCCAATCATACGCTTTATCGTGCAGCTTTTGACTGTACTTGTCATTATTACGCTGACGTCATCCTTAAAACATTCCCGCTTATTAAAAACGACTGCATTTTTGTCACTTAGCTCATAAATGACTCAGCTTACTCCTTAGCTGATTCAATTCTTCTTCTCTCTTTTCACATAAGTACTCAGCTGTCGGCTAACTCGATCACCGATTTTCCGATCAATGATTCACTTAGCCGATTCTACGAACTTAGCTCCATTTTCATCTTTTCTCGTTTCATCTCTTCTCCTTGAGTTTTATGAGTGTTAACTCGACTCAATTAGCCCTAGCTCATGCTTGAGTTCTTCAAATCTTGATTCACATAATGGCTTTGTGAATATGTCATTAATCTTTTTGCTCGGTTGAGATGTATTCCAAGGAGATGTCCTTCTTTTCAACATGATCTTTTTTAAAATGGTATCTGACATCAATGTGCTTTGTTCTTGAGTGCAACACAGGATTTTGAGTGATTGTAATAGCACTTGTGTTATCACACATAATTGGAATTTCTTTTTCTTCAACATCATAATCTCTCAGCTGTTGTCTCATCCATAAGACTTGGGCACAACAGCTGCCTGCAGCTATATACTCTGCTTCAGCTGTGGGTGTGGCTATTGAATTTTGCTTCTTGCTAAACTAGGAAACCAATCTGTTTCCAAGCATTTGACATGTACCTGAAGTACTCTTCATGTCAACTCTACATCCAGCATAGTCAGAGTCTGAGTAACCAATAAGCTTGAATCCTCCTTCTTTGGATACCATAGGCCGACTTCTTGGCATCCCTTTAAATATCTTAGGATTCTCTTGGCTGCAGTCATATGGCTTTCTTTTGGTGCAGATTGAAATCTTGCACATACACCTACAACAAATGTGATGTCTGGCCTACTTGCTGTGAGATAGAGCAGTGATCCAATAAGTGCTCTGTATCTAGTTTGATCCACAGGCTTGCCATCTGCATCCATATCCATCTTGACTGATGTATTCATTGGTATTTTCACAGAAGACTTCTCTTCCTTACCAAATTTCTCCATTAAATCTTTGGCATACTTTGTTTGACTTATGAAGGTTCCGTCCTTCAGCTGTTTAACTTGAAGTCCTAGAAAGAATGTCAGCTCTCCCATCATGCTCATCTCAAATTTGCCTTGCATGAGGTTTGAGAACTTATCACACAGCTCCTTGTTTTTGGATCCAAAGATAATGTCATCCACATATATTTGAACAAGCAGTATACTCTCTCCATCTTGAATTACAAGAGTGTTCTCATCCACTTTGCCTTTGGTGAATCCATTATCTGTTAGGAATTGAGATAATGTATCATACCATGCTTTTGGTGCCTATTTCAATCCATATAGAGCTTTCTTGAGCTTGTACACCTTATCTCCAAGAGTCTTCTTCTCAAATCCTGGAGGTTGTTCAACATAGACTTCTTCTTCCAATAATCCATTCAAGAATGCACTTTTTACATCCATTTGATATACAATGAAGTTCTTGTGTGCAACATAGGCAAGAAACATCCTTATTGCTTCTAATCTTGCAACAGGGGCAAAGGTTTCATCAAAATCTATTCCTTCTTCTTGGCAATACCCTTTGCCTACCAATCTTGCTTTGTTTCTTACCACAGAACTCTCTTCATTCATCTTGTTTCTGAACACCCATTTTGTGCCAATAACATTTTGATGGGTTGGTCTTTGAACCAATTCTCATACTTTGTTTCTTTCAAACTGATTCAGCTCTTCTTGCATGGCCTGAATCCAATGTGCATCATCCAATGCTTGGGACACATCTTTTAGCTTTATTTGGGAAATAAAACAACTGAACATTGTTTCTTGTTGCGCTCTGGATCTGGTTCTTACACCGTCTCTTACATTTCCAATGACTAGCTTTGGTGGATGGTCTCTTAGCCATCTCACATCAGGTTGGAGTAAGTTAGATGGGTTCAGTCTTCTTGCAGCTGTGTTATCTTGAGCAGCTCTCTCATCATCACTTAGCTGCAGATTGTCCAGCTGTCTTTGAGATTCAGCTATCTCATCTTCACCTTGATTAATTATTCCAGCTTCAGCTTCAACATAGGGACTCTTCTGCACCGTTGGCTGATTCAACTTATCAGCTAACTCTTCAAGATCTTCTCCATTTACATTAGGTTCATCAAACACTACATGGATTGACTCTTCTTTGATCATAGTCCTTTTGTTCAGCACTCTATAAGCTTTGCTTTCAGCTGTGTATCACAAGAAGATATCTTCATCAGCTTTGGCATCAAAAGCATTTAGATTATCTTTCCCATTTTTGTGGATTAAGCATTTACATCCAAATATCTTAAAGTATGCAACATTTGGCTTTCTCCCTGCCAAGATTTCATAGGGAGTCTTTGTCAGCTGTCTATTTATCATGCATCTATTTTGAGTATAACATGCAGTGTTTATGGCTTGACCAAAAAATCTTTTAAGCGATCTGCTTGACTAACATGGTCCTTGCAGCTTCATTGAGGGTTCTGTTCCTTCTTTCTGCAACTCCATTCTATTGTGGAGTCCTAGCTACAGATAGTTCATGAGCAATACCATTTTCAACACAGTACTGAGTGATTATTCCATTAACAAACTCAGTTCCTCTTTCAGATCTTATCTTTATAATGGTTTGACTCTTCTCATTTTGAACTCTTTTCATCAGTTGTGGTAACTTCAGCAAGGTTTCTTTCTTTTTACACATGAAGATTGTCCATGTATATCTTGAATAATCATCCACCACTACTAGAGTGTATTTCTTTCCACTTATGCTGGTTGGCTCAATTGGACCAAATAGATCCATATGCACAACAGATGCAATATCCTAGTTGAAGATGGACTTGACTTTTCTTTGAATTATGATTTGATTTGCTTTCCTATCTGGCATGCATCACAGACACTTTCCTTCTTATATACTGAATCTGGCAGTCCTTCTACAAGATTACTCCTTGCAAGTTTGTTAATTGTCTTGAAATTCAGGTGACTCACTTCTTGTGCCCACGGACCAACTTGATTCAAATTATCTTTTTGCTAATAAACAAGTGCTTGGTGTGGCAGTCGACCAATGTACCACATACATATTCTTTTGTCTGGATCCTTGCAACACTACTTCATGTGATTCAGTGTCTTTGATTTGGCATACTCCCATATTGAATCCAACATTGTAGCCCTTGTCACAGAGTTTACTGATGCTTAGTAAGTTGAAATTGAGACCTTCAATGCAACATCTGTGATTTCTAATCCATTTTTCTTGATGGATCCAATTCTTCTTATTTCCCCTGGAGCTTCATTTCCTCCAAATATGACTTTTGCACCTCTAATCTCCTTGAATTTTGACAGATTTTTCTTGTTTCCTGTCATGTGTCTGGAACAGCCACTATCCATGTACCAGGTTCCTTGGCACTCAGCTGTTCTTTGAACCTGCAATCAAGGAAATTAATTTTTAGGTACCCATACTTGTCTGGGTCCTGAGGGGTTAGTGTTGTAAGATGATCCAACCAACCTATAGCCAAATGATTTAACTCTAAGGGGTTTCCATCTATCTGTGTCACAATCATAATTCACTTTGGCAAATTGCTTGGGAGCTTTAGGTTCATACAACTGTCTCTTTTGTCTGTATGCCTGTGTGTGTGTTTTAGCAATTTTCTTCTTTGGGTAATTGTGATATCTCTGAGTGTAGTGCTTTGGTGCATATGTGTGCTGATAATAGTTTTGTTGCCTTTGGAATGGCCTTTGCTGAGTTCTAGGCCTTTGCCATTTGGGCTTGTATTCCATAGGTTTTTTGCTGATATTTCACAATATTCCAATCAGCTTGACTTGGGTAGTTTCTACCATTTCCGTCATATTTGTTCCTTTTATAGAACTTCTGGGCTTTTGGTAGCTCGATTCTTCTTTTGAGTACTTCCTGTTTGGAGTTTCTGAGGAACTCTGCTGGATTTCTTCTCAGTTGTCCTCTCAGAATACTCAACTGGTTGTTTTCCTTTTCTTTTATATCCAAGGCCAGCTTGTTTGTGATTGTGCTTTGGAATAGCTGTGTGTGCAACATTTGGTGTTCTGGGTTTTTGAGATGCTTCATTACTTGAAGATCCCTTTTCCAAGATCACTCTTGGAGTTTGACTATGCACAAAGGAATTAAATCCTATGCCTGTCTTGTCTTCATATTATTTTTGGGTCATGATAAGGTCATCCAATGATTTAGATGCCTTTGTGAATGAAGCAATCACATATTTGAGATCATTTTCTCTCTTTTCTATAGCAGCTATCTCTGCTGTTAATTTAGCATTTTCAGCCTTCAGCTCTTTGTTCTCATCAGCTATGTGACTTAGAGTACTCAGCTTCTTATTCCGCTGTGAGTTTTGGCTCTTGAGTTGGCTGTTTTCCTCATTTAATAGTGAGTGTGAGGATTTAATGTGCTCAAAGTCTTTCATCATTTTGCCTAATGAATCATAAAGATCAATGGGTGATGAAGTGTGTGTGTCACAATCACTATCACTAGAATCTGAATGAGATGAGTTAGAATGTACCTCATCTTCTTGGTCAGGTTGATCTTGTTCCTTAGCCATTAGACATATTAATGTTTCTTCTTCAGAGTCACTTGAGTAGTCAGCTTCACTACTCTCTGAGTCTGTTGCTTCTTTTGACTTGGCTGTATCAGCAGTCTCAGCAGCCAACATTACTCTTTTCTTATCTTGTCTTCTTTCTCTGAATACTTTCCTTTCTTCTTCATTTCTATATTTATTGACTACAGGATATGGACAGTCAATAGCAAAGTGTCCTGGTTGTCTGCAATTCCAACACAGGTTTTCAACTTTTTGATCAGCTCTCTCATTTCTTGGGTTGTCAGCTCTTTGATATTCGACCTTTTGATACTCGGCTCTCTTTGGTGGCCTATCTTCCCTTGACTTGGAGGAGTCAATGTCTTCTGGAGGATTCACCATTGTTTCTTTTGTAGTTCTTTTTGAAGAACTTGTTGAATCTTTTAACCATCAAGGCAATCTCTTCCTGGTCAATGACTTCTTTGGTCTCGACTCTCTTCCTTCCTCGACAATGAGTGCGATTGTTTTGGGCACATGACTATCTCTTCTTGATCTTTTCTTCTCACCTCAAACTCATAGGCTTTGAGGTCCGAGAATAGTTCATGATTGGATGTTTTTGATAGGTCCATCGAGTGCCTTTGAGCCATGGTCTTCATTTCCCACTCGGTTGTGCGAGGCTCCTCAAGATCTTCATACACATCTCCTTCGTGTGTATTCTTTCCCAAGTCTTTGAGAGCTCATTTGTAATTTCGATGAATCTAGCATCCACCGGTCCATTGTTTCACCCGCAAGCATTTTAAAGTTTTCAAATTTTTGAACAACAACAGATAATTTGTTTTCTTTAATTTGCTCGGATCCTTCACAAATTAAGGTTAATTTATCCTAGATTTTTTTGGTTGTTTTGCAAGATTTGACTATGTTGAACATGGCTTTGTCCAAAGTCTTGTAAAGTATATCCTTGGCCACATCGTCAAGGTTGTATCTTTTTCTGTCATCATTTGTCCACTCAGCTCGTGGCTTTTCAACCACAGCTGGTCTAGGAGGAGCAACCTCCTCTTCCTCAGCTGCAGCAGCTCTCCTTGCAGCTGTGTTTACCTTCATTATTTGCAGTGGCCCATCCTCTATCACTATCCACATCTCATCATGTAAAGCTGATAGATGAGCCTGCATACGTATTTTCCAGTCATCAAATTCTTCAATGGTAAACATAGGAATGCGTGTCAAATTTTCTTCCATGATAATAACGTTGCTGGAAAAAAAAATGGCTTTTGAAGGAACAAGTGTTAAAAACTTCTTTGAAAACTTGGAGATCTAGTTCAGTAACCAGTGGAAGGCTCAATGAACCAACCGCTCTGACACCACTTGTAGGTCCCAAGGGGTGTAAGTAAGGTTTAGAAGGGGAGGGTTGAATAAACCTTACCAACTTTTCGATTTAGTCCTTTTAAATAAGTTCAGAGTTGATTTCATAGCTATATCCTTGATGGACAGCTAAGTTAGTTAACCAGCAGAGTTAGCCACTTAATAGACTCGACTGAGCTGTTGATAGAATAACTCAGCTGCTTAGTCTTATACTTAACTTGGTTGTGATAATCAGCAGATATTAAATATCAATTTGGTTTTAGCACTTTGTTAAATATCAATTGAATAGCAAATTATCAGCAGATATTAAATAATATGCAGTAAGTAAATGCTGAAATGTAAATGACACAATAAATTTTATAGAGGTTCAAGATGGGGTAATTCTTCTAATCCTCTCTTCTCCAACTCCTGGAGGAATCCACTAAGTATTGATCAGAGTACAAAGTGGTTATCACCCGGATGCAAGTCTTGATCACATAGCCGACTTGATCCTTTGGGACTCGATCTGGAGATGCCTTGGTCACACAAAAAATTCTCGTCCGTCCGACTCGAGCTTCTTCACAGGCGCTTGCCTTGCTACTACAACTCACTTGCTCAAGCTTCTTGGATTTGATCACGAAGCCCTCCAATAACTTGAGACCGTTCGACCTTGAACCTTTCTACAGTCCTCCTTGGAATGTAGACCCCTTTTGATTCTTCAAAAGTTTCCTCTTCAACCGGATTTGAAGTTGTCTTTCCTTCACAACTTGGTGTTGGATTAATTTCCTTCGAAGTTTAGGCTTGAGGATATGCTTGAATAACTTGAGAATATTTTTGTAGGTTACAGCTTGAATGATAGCTTTAATGTTCGTGGTTCAGTCACTTTCTCTCAAAGTGATTCCTCGGCCTTTTATAGTGCTCTTTCAAAAAATCGCCCGTTGAAGAGATAGGCTGATTTTCAAAAGACACTAGTGGTCGTTGGCTTGTCTTGTTGCAGTCCTTGAAATTGACATTACCTCGTACTAATTAAACCTTGACTTTTTCGAACGACCGACACGTGCGAAAAGTGCTTCCCATTGGTTTATTCCTTTTGCGCTTCCTCGGGTTTAGTACTTTAGAATATTGCGGCATGGAAGTATTACTTATTTAAGTAACTTTCTTGACTTACGTAAACGGACTCTTTTTTTCTCTTGACTTGACCAGCTTCCTTAACTTCCCAGGTGTCTTGAGTCGCTCCCAATCATTGGAAGACTCATCTGTCACTTCAACTTGACTTGGCTGTCTTGAGTTGACTTGATGACACTTCACACAAACAGAACCAACGATGATACTCCTTCAAATCGAGTTCTTGACTTCTCCTCCTTGCCATACTCGGTTGCTTCACAAATGGAGTCTTCATTTTAGCCTCCATTGACTTCTTGCATATCCAGGCATAGGCCGACTTGACTCGGCAAATGCATCTATCTATTACAATGCAAATTACAAAGAAAATGGGGTGCCAACTTTCTAGTCTAAGTTTTACATGGCATTCATCAAAATCTAAACAATAAATTTCCCAACAGAGCATTTGCAGCCGGAATATGAGACTTCGTGACTTTACTAGCATCGTTAAATGTATCAAGAAGTCTACTATCAATATTTTGTAAATGAATGATTCTATTCACCTCACTTTCGCATTCAGAAGTACGTGGGTCTAAATGGGATAAGCTTTGTTCATTCCAGGAGATATTCTCAACTGGTTTTTGTTTATCTAAAATAACTTTATCCCTTCCCATTGATGGGAATATTGTCTCATCAAAATGACAATCCGCAAATCTAGTGGTAAATAAATCTCCCGTCATTGGTTCTAAATACCGAATAATTGATGGAGAATCAAATCCAACGTATATACCAAGTCTACATTGTGGGCCCATTTTTGTCCTTGAGAAGGTGGAATTGGCACATGAACAGCGCACCCAAAAGTGCATAGGTGCAAAATATTTGGCTCAAAACCAAGAGTTAATTGCATTGGGGAGTGCATATGATAAGCAGTGGGGCGTAATCTAATAAGTGTTGATACATGTAATACTGCGTGACCCCATGCTGCACTAGTGAGCTTTGATCTCATTAATAATGTACGAGCAATAATTTGAACTCGTTTAATCAAGGATTCTGCCAATCCATTTTGAGTATGAACATGTGCTACTGGTGTTCAACACTAATTCCCAGTGCTGCGTAATATTCATCAAAAGTATTTTATGTAAATTCTCCGGCATTATCCATTCTTATATTCTTGATAGGATAATCAGGGAAATGTGCTCGGAGTTTAATAATTTGTGCTAATAATCGAGCAAATGCAACATTTCTAGTAGATAATAGGCATACATGTGACCATCTACACGATGCATCTATCAAGACCATGAAATATCTAAATGGTCCACTTGCAGGATGTATTGGTCCACAAATATCACCATGAATGCGTTGTAAAAATGATGGTTATTCATAACCAACCTTTTCCATGGAAGGTTTAGTAATAAAGTTTCCTTGTGAACACGATTTACAGAAATAATCTTTGGACATTAGCATCTTCGAGCTTTTCAATGGATGTCCATTAGTGTGTTCAACAATCCTACGCATCATAGTTGTTCCTGGGTGTCCAAGGCGATCATGCCATAACCCAAATATATAAGGATTCACCAGCTTCCAAAGCATAGTGGCGTAGGATTCAAAAGCTTTAATTTGGACACAATACAATCCAGAAGTTGTTGCTTCAAATTTCTCATGGGCAATTCTTTTTCCCATTTTATAGGATGTGATACATAGACACTCTTTATTATGTTCATTTAATGTCTCCAAGTTATAGCCATTATCACGCACATCTTTGAAACTCAGTAGATTTCTTTTTGATCTACTAGAAAATAATGCATTTTCAATATGCAAGATTGTACCATTAGGCAACACCACTATTGCGTTCCCGGAGCCATCAATAATCTCAACAGGACCAGATATAGTTGTAAATTGTGCCTTGCACAATTTTACACTCGAGAAATATACTTTATTTGTTAATATTGAGTGCGTTGTTGCACTATCAAGTAGATAATAGTCTCTTTTCTCGGTGTTTCTCATGTGTACCTGGTATAATTATTATTGAATTAATATTATACGATTATTAAAAACTTTACATAAAAACAGCAATGCAAAAACTTTACATAATCATCTAATTATTACAACATGCTAAAATAAATTGCTACGGTTAAGAGAGGAAGAATTATGAAGGCAAGGAGATCAATAAAAATCCAAAATTCTCCTGGAGTATATTCTCCAAGAAAAAGCAGGACAGTGTATATGAAGACCATTGTAATGATAAATACTAACATTAAGTTAACCATTTTTGGAGTGAAAGAAATGTGAAGTTTTTAGAAGGATGGGAGAATATGTGTGATTTTATTGAATGAAATGTTGGTATATTTATAGATAAAAGTTACTGTTCATAGCCGTTGGAGGAGAAAAAAAAATAATGTGAAAATTTTGAATGTCAAATTCGTAAATGATTTGGTAGAAATTTACTATATTTTATGATTGAAATGTTAGACACAAACAAATTTATTTATTTCATAATAAAAACTTAAAGCCGGGAATATATCACCCGGAAAAATACAAACATGGGTACAATCATATAAACTCAATCTCGGGAATATATCCTTCGAGAGAGATCACATACTATATCACATCTGGTTTATTTTAACCATTCGGCACCTTGTGCCTCAGAAGTAGGATCTTCAAAGAAATCTGATATTTCGATTGATATCCAATCCTAGACAGGATTCTGTATTATTTCAGATGTGTAGGGCTCAGTAGCATTAAATGGCTCTACTGCCTCAGTGGCATGTGTTTGAACACTTTTGCCTTTGTTTTTCTTTGATTCCTGGTATAAAGTTACCAGGTGTTGGGCAGTACTACATGTTTTGGCTCAATGTCTTGTCATTCCACATGTGTTGCACAGATCATCACCAGTTCTTTCCATATACATTTTTTCCTTATCACGATTTGACTGATTTGAATGCCCCTGTTTGGCATAATCATTTTTGCGGGCATATATATATATATATATATATATATATATATATATATATATAACGTTAAGTAAGTAACTAAATTTAATTTTGTTTTCCAAATTTGTATTGAATAATTTGAACCGTGTAGTATGTTGTTTGGATTTTCAGTATTTGGCTATATTTGTTTAGCAACAATTATAAATTTAATAAGAAATCAAACAAAATAAATGTAAAAAAATTGAAATTGGAAACTATTAAATTCAGATTTAGATTATGTCTAAAATACAACCAATTATAAACATGCAAAAATCTAAAATAAAATCAATTTACTTAAAGTAATAAATTTTAATTGTTTAAATTAAGAGACTATAGTTGTTATAAGATATGTGTTTCTACCTTAATCATCCCAATTTACTCAAATTATGCTAAATGTAAAATATTGAATTTATTAAAGATAAGAAATTACAATTTTTTAAATTTGGAAAATTATGATTCTGCGTTAATTGTTTTTACCTTAATTATGTCTTTATGATTAAATAAAAGAATATTTATTACCGAATGATAATATATAAATTGAATGTTAACACAAACCATACTAAAGGGGGACAATATTAATGATAAAATTAAAAAGATAAGGCAAGCAATTCACATCCATTTTTTTCTTTAGTTTTTTTTTTATATCAAATTTCATTTTCAAAAACATGAAATGAGCGGATTTATTATATAGATATATATAGTTTCATATGTAAACAACTGATTTAGAGACTCTAATAGTGAAATGCTCTTTATTTTGAAGAGACATTATCGAAAATCATCTTCAACAAACTTTCTATTTTAACTTTTAAATTTAGAGAATGAGTTTTCATTCTCCAAATTTAGAGAGTCAAAACAACTCTCTACAATTAATTGCATTAGATTTCTTGAACTGGTAATTTAGTGCACGATCTTCCTTAAAAAATAGTAAATAAATAAATACAGTATATCGTTGATTTACAAACAATAACACAAAGATCCACAAGTGTGTTTGCTAATCGCTTTCTTAGAGGTATTAAACCACATATAGCATCTAAAAACTATTTAAAAAAAAAAAAGACATCATCATTACAAAAATGAAAAAGAAAATAAGAGTATTACTACATATTTAATTTATTTCATTAATATGTATGGATAAATGATAGACTCAAATATGCAATTTTGTATGAAATGTGATATGAAACGAAATATACAGTAGAAAATTAAAATTGTGCTCGAACATGGTAATTAGGGGTGGACATTCGGGGTCGGATAGTCGGGTAGTAAATTACTACCCGATCGGTTATTTGGGTACTCGATTAATAAATTAATAAACAAAAAATAAAAGAGGGTTCATCATGTATAAGGTTTTTTTCTTTCATTTTGAAGGCATTGACCTTGATGTTCCTACTCTATCCATCTTAAATCCATCCACGCAACCTTCAACAACACAATAAAATGATGGCATGGACGCCTATTGCTTATGGTGGCAGTAGCAGGCTAGCAAGCAGCAGTGGCCATCGGGTAAATTAAAGCAACAAACTTGCTCGGATCTCCAACAAAAAATTCCATGGAGGCAAAGGTAAAAGGATGACTGCAACCAAATAAAAAACAAAGAAAGAGAAAAAGAAAAAGAAAAGAAAAAAACTAAAAGGATAGAGGCGGCAGAAACGGGTTTGATTTTGCTTCTTCAATTTTGTTTCAATTTCAGTTGGGTTAAACTCACTTTTATTTGGTCTTCATTTTCCTTTGCATCTCCATTTCCATTTCACTTTCATTTCCACTTCATTTGGGGCACAATTCATGAAATACCCGATACCCGATATGTTGGGTAACCGAATTATTCTGGTACCCGAATTTTTAATACCCGATTTTTCGGGTTGGGGTCGGGTAGTAAAATTTGTCACCCGACAATTCGGGCACCCAACCCGATCTACCCGAACCCGAACTATCCGACCCGATGCCCACCCCTAAATTGGTAATGTCCAAGATTTTCATAATCATCGATCGAGTGCCAATATAAAATACATGATATACAAATGTCAATCTAAAATGGGAAGATCTCTCATAGGACCCTCTTATGGATCCTCATTCATAAGACGAATCCCACAATCCGGATTCAGATACTGAATCAATAAAAAAAGAAAAGAAATTATAAAATAAAAAATCTCTCACTCCTCCTTTTCCTCTTCTACCCACGCGCTCACCCCCTTTCTCTCCTCCTCCTTTTTCTCTACCTCCCACGTGCTCTATCTCTCACTCCTTTTTTTCCTCTTCCATCCATGCTCTCTCTCTCTCTCTCTCTCTCTCTCTCTCTCTCTCTCTCTCTCTCTCTCTCTCTCTCTCTCTTTCCTCCTTTCCTCTTTCCTCAGATAAATATTTCTGATTCTTTAAGGTTTCACATTTTCTTAAATTTAAATTTATCTATTTGTTGTATTATTTTTTTGGCTGCACACTTCTTCTTCTCCACTCCTGTTTATTCAAATTGAAACTCGCAAGACACTAACCCATGTAAATAAATATTCATTTCATGTTATTCTGATAATTATGTCAAATAAAAAAATATTCATTATGCAAATGAAAAAACTAAACAATTTTCAGTGTGATACTAATACTTTTGAGAGGAAAAAATTATTACTTTTTAGGGAAACTACTAATATCAATTTTGTTAATTTGGAAACATATATATTTTTAGAGTAAAATTGATACTTTTTCTAATAAAAAGTAATATTATTAAACAAGGTTTGCATGTAACTTTATAAGTGATTAAACATTTTTGTTATTTTGAAAACGTATACTTTTCATAAAAAAATGATACTTTTTGACTCTAATGTGATACCATATTAAGAGAACTACTAAAGTAATTTTGTTACTTTGAAAATGTATATTTTTCAAGGTAAAAATGATATTTTTTTTTAATAAAAGTGATACTTTTGTACAAATTTGTATATAACTTTGCAAGTAAATAATCAGTTTTGTTAATTTGGAAACGTATACTTTTTCAGAGTAAACTTGATACTTTTTTTAATAAAAAGTGATACTTTTGAACAAGGTTGCGTATAATTTTGCAACTAAATAATTAATTTCGTTACTTTGAAAATATATACTTTATAGAATAAAAGCGATACTTTCTTTAATAAATAGTGATACTTTTAGAGTATGTGTAATATTGTATTTGGAAAACTACTAATGTAATTTGTTTACATTGAAAACGTATTCTTTTTAGAATAAAATTGATAGTTTTTTTTTAATAAAAATGATATTTTTCGAGTCTAATGTGATGTTATTCTAGAAAATCTATCAATGTAATTTTGTAGTTTGAAAACATATATCCTTTAAAGTAAGTGATATTTTTCAAAAAGTGATATTTTTCGAGTCTAAAATGATACTGTGTTGCCCTAATATTACAAAAATATCATCGCGCTCTAATAATGATGTTTCACCTCCTAATATTGCAAATTAATTATATTTCAAATAAAAAGTTCATATTTTTCTGTCATAAAAAAGTCAAAAGTGATTGGCATATATTAGCAAAGAGCTCATTGGCATACATTATATGTCAAATAAAAAGTTCAAATTTTCCGTCATAAAAAAAAATTCATAAAAATAGTGATTGGCATACATTAGCAAAAAATCAGCCAATTAGCCCTTTTCACGTTTATGACATGAATTTCAGTTTCCAAATGTAATAAGAAAGTGGTTGACTGTTGACACATTAATTAAATGCAACCAGCCCAAAAATTAAAAGAGGCCAGCGGGTTATGGGCATTGGATCCGTCTCACGGATTTAGACCCATGAAACGGTCCTATATGAGTTTTTGCTATTTAAAATAGCTTGATCGGAATCGGTCATACTATTTTTGACCGATCAAAGGACCCTTTAATGTGCTTCATAGAATCAAATCAAGAATGATCAATCCCATGTCACACACAGAAAAAACTACAATTACTTCGAAACATATATATTTCAGAGTACAACTGACATTTTCGAGAAAAAATCAATACATTTTAATTATTATGATATATACATGTTTGCCTAATATTTGCGAAATTGCCACCAGTGATTTTAGTTGGGTCGGCAAGGAGGATCCGTCTCACAAAATGTGACCCGTGAGGTGGACTTATATGAGTTTTTGCCATAAAATAGAGGGCAAAAGTTAATGAAAACTGAAAGTGCATGCGAGAGGCAAAAGTTAATAGAAATAAAAGTATACGAGCTAAAAATATAAAAGTTAAAATGCAAGAATATAAATATTAAATGCGAGAGGGAAACATATTTGTATACATACAAATAATAATTACAGAAAAAGATAAACAGATAGGAATGCGTTTATTTCTCTGTCTCACCCACAAGATTGGCTATTTCTTGTTCACCCTCTTTATGTACTTTTTCCATCAAACATAGCTCGATTGACAATATGTCAATATTAGAGAAAAATTGTACAAGTCAACAAGGAATTGTAGATAGAGAAGAAAATTACAAAGAGTATAAGACAATTTTTTTTTCTTTTCGAAACGATAGAATATATATACATAATAGTAGAAGTCTGAAATAAAAAATTTCCCGCTCATTTTACTTCATATATTCAGAAATATTTTATTGTTAAACCCCAATAGTTGATCTTAATTTGTTCAAAGATTTTGTATATAAATTAGGAAAATATTATAAATGGTATTCCTATTATATATATATATATATATATATATATATATATATACGGATTGGTTCAAATGAGACCAATGCCTTTAGGTTAGTCCATAAGAACACTTATGGACTCTTGATTTAAAATTTTGGATAGTGTAGATCATTTTAGTTAATTTAGGCATATAAGGGTATAATTGTACTTTTATATTTAATTAGTTATGTTAATCGGATGGTTATTAGCTATTTTTAAGGAAACATAATCTTACATTTTCATTACCCAATTTTTAGGGAGGAAAAATCATCAACTTCAAGCGTTTTTTTCAAAATTGATACTTCTTTTCCGCCATATTTGTGAACAATCGTTTTATTGTATACTTAGTTCGGTGGACTTGTATACTTAGTCATGTTTTTATTCTATATTTAGTTCAAATGGATTTGTATACTTGGTTCAGTGGAATCGTATTCTTAGTTATATAAGTAGTTTATTAAGTAGTTTAGTGAATTTGTATACTTAGTTCTGTGGATTTGCATACTTAGTTCAATGGAATTGTATAATTAATTATATAAGTAATTCAGTGTAATTGTATACTTAGTTAAATGTTTCTGTATACTTAGTATTATTTTATGTATAGTTAGTTCAATGTAATTGTATACTTAGTTAAATGTTTCTGTATATTTAGTAAAGTTTTAATGTACATGTAGTTTAGTGTAATTGTACACTTAGTTAATTGTTTATGTATACTTAGTAATATTTTAATGTATAGTTAGTTTAGTGTAATTGTATACTTTTCATTAATTGTTGCACGATTTTATTGCCATATTTGAATAATTTGCAGGTTCGAATAGGAAGGGAGGGAAAGGAAAGGTGAATCGCTTGATTATGGGGATGTGATCAATACAAAATCACGTCCCTAATTTTTAGGAAGTGATTACTATATTTAATTTCCTGGATTCCTATTTTATCCCTTCTGTTGTATACTTACTTATGAAATGTTGTATATATTGTAATATATCTTGGGCTTGGCCATTGATTTACTATTTGGATGGTGTAGATTTAGTCCTATGGACTAACCTAGGAGGGTGGTCTCACAGGATCCCCTCTCTCTATATATATAAGGGGAGGATCCAATGAGACCACATATTATAGTGAGACAATGTGGACTCATCTCAACCCTCCTTGTTATATCATTGGCTAAGATAAGTAGGGGTTAAAATTACATTAACCATTTAATTAAGACAAAATAAGGGTATAATTGTCATAATAACCAAGTGGGGACCATGTTATTGGGGCGTCAGTTATGGAATGGGAGATCTTCACGCTAATCGTGCCGTCTCCTTCCCTCAAAAAATTGTATCATCATTTTCTCTCCCTTCCATTCGAAAATAGCTCCATATTTCTGCAAATTCACATCAAAATTTCACCACAAATCGCGAATAATACACCAAAATGAGCTCAAATCATAGCGGCCACCAATCTTCTGTTATGGGCAAACCTTCTTCGGGCGAAATCAACGGTGAATACGTGGAAAGTGAATATAATCCTGTCATGTGAATTTCTCCAGACATATTACTATACAATTTGTTAAAAAACATACAATATATGTGTAAAAAAAATGATGCATGAATCAATATAAATTAGTGAGTAATTATCGATTTCTTGTTATATTTTTGCAAATTTGTTGAAAACTCCATATCTTTACGAGTTTCTTCGAAATAGATATAGTTATACTTTGATGCTGAAATGAATTACTTTACTGTGTACATAGTTATAGTTTGTTGTTGATATAGTACTGAATCATTGTATACATTTTATAATATCGGTTTTTTGGATGCATAAGTGGTAAAACAATAATACTGTATATTTAACTTTGTTTATATGTATATTTATCCTCTTTTTGATGTATACTTATCATTGTATAGAGAATTAGTAGTGTTACTTCAATGGTTAGGGTTGCTTCCATGCTTGTATATTTTTAATGTGTATTATATTCCATATGATGCATATTTATAGCAATTACACTATGTTGTTAGTATTAATTCAATGTTTTATCACAACCTGCTTGTACACTTTTAATGTGTATTTAGATTCCATATGATGTATACTTAGAAAGATTTTATTTTATTGATAGTGTTAATTCATTGTTTTATCGAACATGCACAATATATACTGATGTCAAACAGAGGCTAGTCATCTCCCTTGGAGCTACAAAATATTGGATACCTGAAATTGATGAAGACAAGGTGTCACGCGTAGGAATGCATTTCACGTCGTTAGAAAGTGGGATTCAGTTCTATAAGGAATATGGTTCGTGCAGCGGATTTGACATCCGTAGGAGTATATCGAGAAAGTTTAGAAATGGAGACATCCGTGTGCAATATATTTTGTGCAGTAGAGAAGAATTTAAAAATGCTAGTAACTCTGTCTAGCATATTGACACAGAAGACAGCAATGGCACCAAAAATAAGGAAACTCGTAAAAGGTTATCCAAGAGAAACGGTTGCAACATACGTTGTATATTTGAGTACACTAATCGCAACGCATACGTGATCAAACATTTCGAAGAGCGCCACACCCATCCATTGTCATCTGAATCATATAGGAAATTCCTCAAGGTTAACACAAATCTAAACTTTGGACACCAAAAGTTCATCATGGACTGTTCTAGAGCAAATATCGGGTCTGCAAAGACTCATCAGCTATATACACATATCGTTGGGGGGCACTCCAAGGTTGGTGCAGTTCAGATAGATTTCAAGAATTTTAAGAGGGATTTGAAGGCGTATATATCCGGTGCTAATGCATAAATGATTGTCGACAACTTCTTAAAGAAGAAACGGAAATGTGTTTCCTAAGTAGGTGTGTGCATGGTACAGGACGGTTCGGAGATTCATAAATCTCCAGAACCATCCCGAAGTTCGGAGATTTTAAAAATCATTCTCCAGAACCGAACCGTAGAGAAAAAATCGCCATACCGAACCGTACCAAAAATTCGGTACGGTTCGGTATCTTTCTAACGGGACGGTTCGGAACGGTACTGTTTGGGACGGTAAAACGGAGATTAATCAAAAGTAAAACACACAAAATAAGAAAAAATAAAAAATAAATGTAAAAATCACCAAATAATTATAGTTCATTCGTTTTTTTAGTGCAATCTCAAAATAAATACTACAACCATAAAGGGAAACACAATCTCAAATTATAACTATATATATAATAAGAGAGTCACTTATAAATAGTAACCCAAAGTTTTTCCCGCCTAAACCACCCTCCTAAAAATAGTAAAATATATTTGAAGCATATAACTTCAATTTTGGTAATTAGTTAATTAATTCTAAAAAATCAATATATACAATAACAATATAATAATCAATTTCCAAATATGAGTGTATACGCCATTAATTATTATATTTGTCTTTTTCTTTATCTTTTTTAAAATTTAATATTTTTTTTGTTTTTGATATGTTTTTAGTGTATCATATATCAAATTAATTGTCTTTTTATAATCTTCAGTTTGACACCAATATTGCATATATAAAATAAAAAATAAACATAAAATACAAAAAACATAATATGTATTTACTCAAAATTTTATTTTATGACGGTATTTTATGATGGTGTTTAAAAAACATTAACTATTTTCCGCCTATTGTCTGATGTTATTTTAAAATTATTGCAATAAAGTGAGATAGAATTAATAAAATTATTAAGAAAATTCACATGTCACAATACAAAACAGAAACATCATAGATATAGCATGTGCATTGCACGGGGGTCTCATCTAGTTCATAATAAATAATACAATCCCAATTCTGCAATTCATGATTAAAAGTCACACCAACACTTATAGGCTTCCGGTCAAAGTAATTTTCTTAATATATTAATCTTTAATTGCAGTTGCTGGACAAGTATTTTATTATGGTAGATTTCTGATCTAATTTTTATACTCTAAATATTTGATTGATTGCAACCCAATTCTGCCAATACCAAAATAAAATTAACCATTGAATAATTTATGTCGAAAATTTTGTAAATCTAAAGCTGATGGTTTTTTAATTTACTATGGATCATTGATGTGTAATTATTGTATTTCGGATGTACAAAACTTTTAAAAGTCTAACATATAAGTATCGACAATAAGGAACTTTAATATACATGTTGATGTTATGCTTTATTAAAACGTAGCAAATAATGAGAATACTTAATCTCCTTAATTATTTTCATTAATTCGCCTATAAAGAACAATTATCAGTCATGGTCAATTATATGTTATTGTTTCACAAGTCACATATCGTAAGAGTTTGAAAATATTAGTTTGTGACGACGGTAAAATAAAATCAAACGGACGAATAATGTTGTGTATAAAGAAGTATTCCAAAATTTATAATTTTGAAACGTAGTTAACTTGATTTGTTAGAAGTTGTATTTTACGTTTTTATATTCATTAATAGTGTAACTCTTATATGGATGCAATTTACGTGTCTTGATGGAACATGCCCCGTGCATTGCACGGGCAAAAAACTAGTTAAATGATAATTCTTAGAAACTTAATATAATAATTAATTAATCATATCAAATAATTTTCTAGGTTAATTAAATGTAGGGTGTCACAATATCAAAATATAAATAAGATAAAAATAATATATATGTATGTATTAAAAAATTCTTAAAAATCGGTTCTATCTTCGGATCTTTGGTTCGGTACGGAACGGTACGGTTCTCAGTGCGGATATTTTAAAAATCTCCAGAACCGTACCAGAAAATTATTTGGGACGGTTCGGTTCGGAGAAAGTCAAAAAGTCAATGGATATTTTCGGTTCGGATATTTTTCGGTTCGGTTCCAGTGATCTTCGAGTCCCATGCACAGCCCTATTCCTAAGCTAGCATTCAATTATGTTGTGGACGAAAACGATCAATTAACAAAATTATTCTGGGCAGATGAATCAGCGATTCGAAATTTTCTTTGGTGATGTCATCTTTTTCGATGCCACATACAATACTAATAGGTGCGTACAATTTAAAGTGTTAATCATCTATTGCTGAATAAAATTAGTGCCTATGTTGTATATTTATAATATGTTCATTGTATATTTAGTTTAATTTTAATGTATTATTAATTGCTAGCCACTGTAACTTTTCAGACATCATTACAATGAATAACTGATTGTAATAGAGTTTATTTATAGTATATTCATTTTATATATATATCATAATTTTGTTGTATTATTAATGACTAAACACAGTATGCATTCCTCAAGTATAAGATGGTTTCCGAACCATTCACAGGGGTCGACAACCACCGGAGATGTGTTAACTTTGTAGCTGGATTGATATTGAAGGAGGACGCGGAATCATACGTATGGTTATTCAAGTATTTTCTGGATGCAATGGGAAAAGAACCATATTACATCGTGACCGACCAAGACCCTGCAATGAAGAACGCATTCAAAGTGGTTTTTAAAAAAGCAAAACATTGTTTATGTATGTGGCATATCATGTGGAAGGTCAGCTCTAAAGTCGGGACTGCATTGCTGAAGGATAATACATTCATGAATAGACTTACTTCAATAGTTTGGAGTCAAGAGATTGAACCAGATGAATTTGAGACAAAATGGAACAAAATTATGATCAACTTTCACTTGTCATCGCATCCCTGGTTTACAAAAATGTATAAAATCAGAAACAGTTGGATTCCTGTGTATTTAAGAGATATTCCGATGGGCGGATTACTTAGGACACCATCAAGATCTGAAAGTGTAAATAGTTGGTTCGGAGGTTTCATTAATACTCAAGTGAATTTGGTGGAATTCTTTATGCACTTTGATAGTGCAATGGAAGCCCGACGACACGCGGCGGAGAAGCTCAACAATGAATCTGAAAGCTATGTCCCCGAATGCAAGACACCTTTGCATATTGAACAACTGTTGCAATCGTGTATACGCGAACAATATATTCAGAGGTTAGCAAGAAAATTGCAGCAACATGTTTATGCTGCTCCGTAGTTGGAATAATTGAAAACAACGATAACTGCTCGTACACAATAAGAGACGCCACAAAACAAACATACATTATTTTCTACAATATTGGTGAAAATGAGGCATCATGCACGTGCAAAATGTTTGAACAACATGACATAATTTTCCAACATATATTTGTAGTGTTCAAAGATTTATCAATTGTTCCCGAGAAACACCTGCTTACAAGATGGACAAAAACAGCCTCGTTCGTGGCGAGTCATAATAATGGACGTCTATACCAATTCATGGTGGAGAAGAGGAAAACGCAAATATGAACAAACTTTGGTCGGATTTCCATTGCTGCATAGGAATGGCGCAGGGGAACATAGAAAAATTAAAGGAATTTTCAGTTTGATCTCTGAACAAAAGGACATGATGTTACTTGACAATGAACAACAAAATTCACAAATCAACAAGAAAAAGGTGCTCGAGATGTATTGCGGATCCACATCCAATGTAGATATCACAGTGTTACCGTCAAAACAAGCAAGAAATAAAGGGAGTGGGAGCCGGTTGAAGAGTCGATTACAGAGTCAAAAGAAAAAAGTTGTCAAAGCAAGCACAAAGCTCAAGAGACGTTGTGGGACGTGTGGTGAGGTCATGACACATAATAGCGTGGACTCGCCCCAACGGATCGTTACTCCATCATAATAATATATACTTTTCAATTTTTTGTTAAACAATTTAGACGCTTTGCAATGATTTAGTGGATATATGAAAGTGCTTTATACCCCTGCATATCAAACAGGTTTTTGATGTGTGGTTATTGTGTTTATGATGTGCACATAATATTTTAAGTTGTACACTTATACATGTTTTATGCTGTATATTTAATACTGCATATTTAATGTATTTTGGTTGTATATTTAGCTTTCTATAATGTATATATAATATAAATTTTCTACTCATGATGATAATACTGCTCAATTAGCAGATACATGCAGAATATTGTATAATAATATATTGTATATTTAACACGAATTCATTTGCAACAACTAAATATACAACCACCTTGAATTAAACATACATTGTTTTCGAGCTAAAAACCTATATACAAATTTCCATAAAACCCATAACCACTAACAGAGTCAAAATAACTACCAAAATACTTCATCAAATATAAACAAAATACACAAAAAACTAGATTATCGTTTCATAATTCCTAAAAATATGTGGATTAAATTACAAGTACGAGTCCTAAGCCTTTTTTTTGCCAGTCGAGAATTTTTTAGCCTCCGCCAGCGCCGTCTCTTGAACTTCATTGATATCGTCTTTGACAATAGCAGTGCAGTATAATGTCCTCAACTTATTAAGCAAGGATGTATTTCCCTTCTCAAGACATGTCACAGTTCCGCGTCCCTCCCCCATATATGTTTCCATGTGGCGCATTGTAAACACACCACAATCAATCTTGTTCTCCTCGTCCCTCCAATGCTTTGCAACCCTGGACACAACAGAATTTTCAACGACACATGACGATCGGTAGCATCATCAAGCAAGCAAATACTTAGAGAACAGTGCAGTCTATCCAAAATAACAAAAATTTAACAAATTAACAACTAATGGAGAAAAATCAGTTAAATATATTGTTACACATTAAATTATGTCTAACTATGCAACAAAATTATACTACCTATTCAACAAAACTATGACTACTATACAACAAAATCATGTTATATATAAACTGAAGATTATATCTAACTATACAACAAAATAAACCTATATACAAAATAAATTAGTCTAACTATCAAAAAAACACTACAAAATCATTTAAATAACTTACCAGACACGCCGGCGTGTCCTCATACTTCGCACAATCTACACCACCAACACTTGAATTATCCAAAATGTGAACAAATCTCCTCTTAATATCATATATAGTAGATAACATAAATATGTTCACTCTTGCATATGGAGAAGAAAAACTGCAAAATAAAAAAATAATCAACCAAAGATATCGTGAGACTTGGACTTTAGACCACGATAATCTAAAACAATAAAACACAATGTAACACAAACAAACAAACAAAAACCATATCAATGGCTTGCAGCCTAACTGAATTGGCCTCGGGGAACTCGACATTGAAATTACATGAGAATAATGGCAATAGACCTTATTCATCGAGCTCGCTACTTGGTATCACAATGGTGAACAACTGCAATAATTAAGGTTAGACTTGTGATGACCTTTACATACAAATCATATAATTTAATTATAATACATATAGGAAAGCCCACTAACTATACATCAACATATGCCTAATTGCACATCAAACTAACAATATCTAAACAACAAGTAATTTCTAACTCCACATCAAACTCACATCATCTAAATATACAACAAAATCAGCCTATCTATACAAGAAACTATATCTAAATATAAAGCAATATCAAACTATCTATACAATAAACAATGCAATTTAAAAAAAATAGAAAATGGAGGAAATAAAACACTTACCGTGCAATATGTCATTGCAAAAAATCTCGACGGCGACCCAACAACCTTAAGTTTCTCCTTAGAGTTCAAAATCACCGACCAAACGTCAAGCACATCTACATTGACATAACAGCCTGACCTCATGGACTTGAACTCATCCCTATACAACAACCGATCACCCACCTTGAAAATAACCTCGTTCTTACCTCATCCCTATACAAAATTAAGAAAGGGTAAGCAATGGTTAAAAAACTTAAAAAATAAATAAAAGAAACAAAAACCAAAAATATATATACTTATCCTCATCCGGATTCTCAAAAACCCTTTTCGCTATCATGTTGTGATTCTTGTTCAGTTTCTCGGCAACATCGATCTGTCTGCGCTTAAATGGGGATGTCAATACTTCCGTCTTGCGAGGCTTCCTCTGACTTTTCCTTGCACAAACCTTAGTTCTACCATGCCCCCTTGAAGTACCAACTTCGCTCTTCACATTGCCTCCACCGTTTCACCAACCTAAAACAAGAAAAATTGAAGTTAAAAATCAACATTAACAAGTACACCAAACATATAAAAATTGACTTATATTCAGACGGTCATCAACATCGCCACTCTTTTCTTTCTCTCCCCCAATATGTTTCTCCTGGTAATGCCGTGTCGTCTCTAAAACAGAACCCCAGACCGGATCAGGAAAATATTGTGTAAACCATATACTAAATCTCGGTGCATCGTCAAACCATTTCTTGAATTCCTCCTTGTGTAACACAACATTCTCAACCTTCTCCAATGCCGTTATGTTTTCAGGATTATTCCAAAATGCATCATCGCTTTGAGTCTTACCACCATCAGAGGCCTTTTTGTTTGAGCCATTCGCTCCTTTTTCACAAATCAGGTTCCGCGCCACCGCCTCAATTCTGGGAAAACCCGGGTCAGCTGCAATCTCCCTTGGTGCATCCTTGACCATGAATATAATATCCACAACATCGGACGCCATCCTGGCTAATTTAGCCAAAACTTTCCCAACATAACCCTATAAAAAACAAACAATAATGTTAAATCTACAAAACTATAGTACTATGTATACAATATTTTACTATTAAGTAACCATTAAATGTACTTTAAGTATACAATAATGGAAAATCTACAAACAATTTCACTATGTATACACAACTATATCACTATCCATACACTATTAATATATTAACTATACACTAAAGTCCTGATATGTAAACACTAAAAATAATGATGCAGAAAACATCCATAAAATCCAACTTATGTATAAAACATCAAAAACACAACAAAAATAATACATGACAATAACATTATCTATACACTTTTATCTTATTAAATATACATCAAACGCATGCTTTAAGAATGGGAAATACCTGCATGCCACCACCCACATTTTTATGTTGAATTGCTCGCGCAAATCAACTCGTTTCGAGGAGAATAACTGTAGATTTTTTATAACTTCGGAAGACGATCAAGGGTTTTATACCAAGGCGAGAGGCTATTGTCCTAGTAGTATCCCTAGAATTTCTCTTCAAAATTGTAAACAGAAGGACTTACTCCCTACCATTGAATGCGTGTGGTCAACTGTGTAATCGAGGATCTGAAAGAGTTAACTGACTTTCATGGTTAAGGTTCGAAAGAAGAAGAACCAATAAGATCGGTTTTTATTCCTCTCTAACTAACATGAGAAGCAGAATATGTAGCTTTTCATCCTTGTTTGATCATCCTATTAGTCCAGTCATGGTAACGGATTGAGTATCTCTCTTTCGGTAGCTGTTTGTGATCGAACAAAACAAGAGAAAGCGTAGTAAAGTAGAGCTAGACTGCATGATTGGCTTGTAGGAGAAAGATAAGAAAAGAAAGATTTTAGCCAAGACGCAGCTTGATTTACATCCTCTCGCTATTGCATGTCATAGTGTGGCACGCACTTTATCAACTCTAATGTTACCCAGTTTCTAGTCTTATGGTAGGAGTAGCTATTCAACTCTCGCTAGGGAAACCACGGATATAGTAGTTTAGGAACACGCTTCTATTAGGATGGACATGCTTCTAACATTAGTATCCATATTTGTCCTTTCCTTGTATAGAAGGAGTGAGTGAGCAATACACATAGCCCTCGAACGTTCTCCTCGAGTAATTTCCTTCAACGCCTGGCAACCATTACATTAGGCTACTACCTTTCATGGGCGTTGTTTTCGCTTTCCCACCATGTTATGGTGTGGATGGCGGCTGACTTAGCAGGCATCGCATCGGGTAAGTTTAGAGACTACGCTTTGTTAGACATGAAGGCATATTCGAGTACCGATCGATAAATCCAATAAGATCTTCCTTCTCGTCTAAGATCTCCATTCAAAAGTCATTTATCGGGTGAGATTTATACTGTTAAATCTTACTCTTCTCTTCGTTTACTATAAAGCAAATTAAACTTAATGGGGGATGATAAAGCTAGTTGTACTATTAATCCTTCTCTCCCAGGGCTCGATTCCAACAATCGGTGATATTCCCTTAACAAACCGATATAATCACACCAAGAAAGACCGAGCCGGCAAGGCTAAGGAGTCAAGCAAATCAATCCACTAATTTAGTCACTCATAGCTATTCACTCACAAAGAACAAACGCAAGAGTTCGAGCTTCTAAGGGACTAGTACCGATTCACGAGAACAAGGGATATTCTTACTTGCTAACACTGGGTTTTCAACCGCGGTTAGGGATTTAGGGATAAGGGATAGAAGACCAAGAGTGACTCTTTGTCGACCGTTATTGCATCAAGCACCGTAATTCACCAAAAGCAAGAGGAAAATCAAATTGATAGAGTCGATTCATGTGCGGCCTTGCGGCTAACATAATGAGTGTCAGCGGTTAGTAAGATAGGGCATGTTTGGAAAGAAGAGGGTCAAGTTATACTTGTTCAAGTTGACTCTATAGTAATACGATCAGCTAAGCCTTATTTGGCCACTCCAAGAGCAATCGTTCATGGCCATTATGGGAAAATCCTGTACCAAAGAGATACGCCCTCCGAACCGGACGTGAAGGTCTCCCCTCATTTGGCTCTCTACAGGGGAATCTCCACTCACTACTTCCCCTAATATCCTCCCTGTACCACATCATGGGGGTTTACAGGAGATCCCAAAGGCTCGCTCGGAAAGGCTGTTATACCATATCTTTTGACTTAAATCTACTCTAGTAGTCGCTAGACTCACCATAGTAGTCCGTCTGGCTGCTCTTGCTGAAATCATTACTCTTCATTCTCTCGTGCTCTAGCAATTGCGCTCCCTAGACCACTACCATGTAGTTAGGTAGGGACAAACAATCCGTAGCGACGGGAATCTAGGAATGAATAGGGATCCCAATCAATAGTTAAGAATATAGTTTTAGAGTTTTCTCCTTTTTCTCACTCAATAGATCTATCTGGTCTGATACGGTACAGTACAATAGAGTATATAGAGAGGTC
Organism: Rehmannia glutinosa; assembly: GCA_016081115.2. Classification (NCBI taxonomy): domain Eukaryota; kingdom Viridiplantae; phylum Streptophyta; class Magnoliopsida; order Lamiales; family Orobanchaceae; genus Rehmannia; species Rehmannia glutinosa. The sequence goes on along the minus strand of JABTTQ020002030.1, from coordinate 249,476 downwards.
AAATCTCTTATTAGAGAAAGTTACGCCGCGTAGATGAAGCTAAGAAGACTCAGTCACAACAGTTGCAGATGGGCAGAGCTCCTTTGAATGGATGAATTGGTTACATAACACGAGGAACCCTTTTTTTAGTTAGAAAAGTGCATCTCGGCGAACAGGATATGACCTCTCGGGGAACTCATTAACAAGAGTAGCGGCGTCCGTTGGTACCAACCCGAAAAGTGAATTTGACTAAGGAAAAAGCTCGGCCGTCACATGGGGTGCCCCTAGGGGGCCTGTAAAGTCACAAAATGGAACACCCTCTAGATCAAGCCCTTTGCATTTGACTCTCCTTAGTTGTTCTGTTTTGATAGTTACGTAAGGATACTTTCTGCGGTCAACAGAAAGAAGAGCCTCAGCGGAGAGCGCAGCTACTAAGAAGAGGAAGTGAACATTTTCAGAACACTAACCTTTTCGGCGAGTGTGCAAAGAGGCGACAGACAACTAGTCGAAGGGACCCGTTCTAGTCAGGGTATAAGCCATAGGCGAGCACGAGGAGATGTAGATCGGAGTAAGTAATCTACCATCATAATCGGGCATTCCTTCTTAATATAGTTGTTGTAGCTCTTCCTTTGATGAAGGAACTCAACATTCCAGCTATTCACTCGTCTTTTCGGAGATATGGCACGTCTGTCAATAGTATTGTTCAATATGGTATCGATGAAAAAAGACTTTTATGGTAGCATATTGTCTTTAGTGATATATATAGTGATAGAAAGTCTTTGGGTGAAACTTTTCCCAGAAAGTAGACCTTATACTGCTTCTCTTAGGGCTATTAGCCTTAAGCCAACACCAAAAAAAAAAGACCTCACTTTTGTTCAATGAAGAAGTAGACCAAGGTTAGCTTGAAAGAGTCTCGATCGGTCGCCCTTTTCCAATTGACTTCTGGCATTAAATAGAGGTAAGAACACATCAATCGACATCGCCTTGGACTGCAAGACTAGAGCCATACTTCTTTTTCTTTTTAGGGACCTTCTAAGCCTGAGTTGAAGATACTCCCAAATGAATGACCAAATAAGCAAAAATAAGAAGGGACCATTAAACTCCAACTTCTTCAAAGCATCCCGTTTCATTTTATTCGAAACCAACGTATCCAAAGTGTACTCGCACTAATTTAAATTTATGATATTCCCCACATCTTCCAGGCACTTCATAATTAACGGGTTGACATACCCAGACTGAATGTTTCCAATGATGCAACAATCAACCAACACAATAAATATCTCTTAAACCATGGACCGACATCAAACTCAGCCTTCATTCTCTGCCGGACAACCTCAACCTTTATTTTGTACGCACCACTTGCACTAGCCTCAAGAAAATTGTGCCACTGATAATACAAGTCACACGTATACGACTTCATCTTCTTTACAATAGGTATATTCCCATTAGGAAACCCAAGAACCCTTTCAATATCCTTGACACCACAACGGAGTGACCTTCCACCGTTTAAAGCCAGTTCACAACTCGCAGGATTGAAACTATCCACCAACCAATACATCAACCGGGAAGGGAATTTGTCAATCTTAACTTCCAACAACGTCCCAAACCCCATCTCCACAATTGAACTCTTCTGTTGTGGATTCAATCCCTTCATTGATTCAACAAATAATGATGTTGTTGAGTGGGTCACTAACTTTGGGAATGAATCATTCACATTCCCGCCTGTTCCCTTCGCCCTCTTTGCAGAAGACACATGCCCCTGCCCACTGCCTTTGCCAACATCGCCACCATTTCTACCTCTTTTTACCATGCTTGTAGATACAATATTCCTATCATATCACAAAATACACAAAAATAAGTATACAACAATATATATAATTCAACAACAAAACACAGATACATATACAACAAAACACATAGAAAAATCTAGCAAAACACAAGTATACAGAACCATAGTTACACACATCAAAAACTAACTAATTATACAACAAAACATGTGTAAGTATATAACAAAACACATGTAAGTAAATAGCACGAAACATATAAGAATAGAGCAAACACAACTGTGCAGAACAATTATATATACAACAAATATTAACTAATTACCCACTAAATCATATCTAACTATACATCGTGACACATATAAGTACACATTTACCTATACACAAATACAAGAATATATCATACCTACAAACCAATATTGAGTCTTCATCAACTAGAATAAACCTAGAAACCTCATTAACAAAAGTTTAGCCACCTGTTAGTCCAAGTGGCTATGATAATTTAGAGGGGGGGTGAATAGATTATCCCGGTTTTTCAGACTTTGCCATCTTTTTCGAATAATCAAGCAAGAATGAAAACTAAAGTGCAGACAATAAACAACACACGTCGATTTAAAGAGCTTCACCCCACCTAGGGACTACGTGCTCTACCACCCAAGTGTATCCGGGATGGGTTTCAAAAAGGAAAAGAGTTTTATTAATTACCAAAATTAATACAACACCACCTTGAGGATTACCACAATCCTCTTACAACACCTTCAAGGAGATTACCACAATCTTCCTTCAACACCTATGAAGAGTACCACACTCTTCAACACCTAAGATCACCCAAGTGTGCTCTTACCACAAGAACAACAACAAGGATATCTTGTTTTGGATGATTGACAAAATGCAAGATTACAACTCTATAAAACCAATACAAAGATTGAGTGCAAGTGTAATCAAGAATCAAGGACCTAGACCTTAAGAGTGTGCAAGTGAAAGTACTTAGGCTAGAATACAACAAGATATGAAAGTGTTTGCTTGTATGCTCTTTGCTTGTATGTTGTATTGTGTCTTGTTACTTAAATGAAGCCTCTATTTATAGGAGAGGTCTTGGCTTAATTTCTAGACATAGGCTCCTCCTTGGGGAGTGATTTTCTGCAAAAGAAACCATTTAAAATCAAGATTATAGCTGTTAGAAATCAATCCCACAAATTAGGGAAAAGTTGTCTGAAAATGCAACGGATAATTTGCTGATAAAAGAAGGGTTCGACCGGTCACGCGGAGATAAGTTTGAAATGAGTTTGCTGCAAATTTTACACAGGGGGACCGGTCGAAGGGGGGTTCGATCGGCCGCCCTTATGCTTGACCGGTTGGGGGTTGTCAAAAATCGAAACAGAGAAGTCTGCTCTTGAGGAGGGCTTCCCAGGTACTGGTCGCCCTCCCCTATTTTTCATACGTCCCGTTTTCTGTTTCAAAACTCAACTCAGGTACAGGTTGCCCTATAGGGCGACTGGTCGAGCCTGAAACAAAAGTGTTGTCCAATTTTATATCGAAAATAAACTCCAAAAAATACTCCAAAAAATAGTAAAAATATTTTAAATTGATCGGAAGTATTTAGACAACATTTAGGGACATTGTTTTGGTATAAAAACGCATTTTAACAAAATCATCAAAATCATGATAAAAATATTTTAACTTAACAAACTCCCCTTTTTTATGATTACAAACCAAAACAATTTTCAAGAGGACGATATTAAAAACAAAACAATTTTCCGTTTTAAGAGTAAACTATCCGTTTAAAAAAAATATTTTACAAAAGCTCCCCCTATCTATAAGCATATTAATAAGAATGATAACAATAAGCTAGAAGCACAAGTTAATACAAGATAACCAAATATGTCAAGAGCTTAGAGGCTCCCCCTGTCACAAGTACTCATAATTCATGCCAACAAGTCCATAATACAACCATTGGACTAAGAGCACTTCACAACTTATGGCTTTAAATGACCATAACTTATAGCTTCATTCTTGAGCTTTTATAAGCTACTTTTAGCTAATAAGCCAATTCCATGTTTCTCCCCCTTTGGAATCATGAAAAAGAATGTTAGGATGATAAAGACATCAAACATGTATATCAAAGTGCGCCAAAGAGTCAAGTTTATCAACCGTTTGGAAGAGTAGCCGTAGAATCCAAAGAGAAATGGGAGAATGTAATCATTTGATATCCATAAACCCGTTTTGATTGTCAAGTCATGATCTTAAGAAACATACAAGTTGTGTAAAAGCATAAGAGTCATGATTAAGAGAGAAAATACTTTGTGACAATTCATCGAACACCTTGTCGGCGTGAAAAATAAAAAAGGTTGTATAAAGCCCTTGTAAATGAATAAAGCCAAAAAATTTCATCACCAAATCATTACAAACATAATGCAATACATCATAATGAATTAGCTCGTCACAATCATATGACATTTATAACAAGAAAATTACACAAAAGCCAAAAACGCAAGGGTTCAACCCAATTGAGCAAAAGAGAGTAGAATTCTTACCATTCAATCGGTAAAGATGAGCAAAGATGATGATAATCGAGCTATATTAAGTCCAAGATATGAAATACATGCAAGATAACAAATTTGAAATATGTGTGCAATTGGCGAAGGGAACGAAAGATAGAGAAAATAAGCCAAAATGGCTAAGTCTGAAGACAGAGACGTTTAAATCCATAAAATGGCAGTGGGTGACCAGTCGACGGTGTGGGCGACCGGTCGACGGCAAGCGCAACCGGTTGCCCTCACCCAAGCCAGCCCACTGTCTTATTCTGTTTTCCAAAAATCCTAAATTTTAACCAAAATTCCAATTTTTCGCCCCTAAGTTTTAAAAACATGCAAAATACAAATGTAAACCTCATTCAATATGCATTATGCCTAACCGAGCTCGTATTGACGCAAAAGTCTCGGGAGATAGCGGCTTTGTAAAAATATCTGCCAATTGATCTTGAGATGGTGCAAAAGATATCTCAATTTTTCGTTTAGAAACACAATCCCTTAGAAAATGATGTCGAATCTCAATATGTTTAGTACAGTTATGATGAACCGGGTTTTGAGCAATATTAATAGCGGATATGTTATCACAAAAGATAGGAACATTTTCAAAAGAACATTTGTAATCCGCTAAGGTTTGTTTCATCCAAAGAAGTTGAGTACAACAAAACGCTGCGGAAATATATTCGGCTTCGACCGTTGAAAGTGAAACACAATTTTGTTTCTTTGAAAACCAAGATACTAGGCAATCGCCTAAAAATTGACATGATCCGGAAGTACTTTTCCGATCATCAATATTTCCCGCATAATTCGGATCACTATAACCTTTAAGAGAAAAATTTTCATTCTTTGGATAAAATAAACCATATTGAATAGTGCCTTTCAAATATCGAAAAATCCTTTTAACGGCACTCATATGAGATTCTTTGGGATTGCTTTGAAAACGAGCATATAGGCATATGGCATGAAGAATGTCGGGTCTACTTGCGGTTAAATAGAGTAAACTACCAATCATACCTCGATACTTTGATTCATCTACGGACTTGCCTTTCTCATCTTTGTCAATTTTGACATTTGTCGCCATAGGGGTAGAGACGGTTTTTCCTTCTTCAATGCCGAACTTTTTCAAAAGTTCTTTTGTATATTTAGATTGCGAAATGTAGATACCTTCTTGGCATTACTTAATTTGAAGTCTAAGGAAGAAATTTAGCTCCCCCATCATGCTCATTTCAAATTCACCATGCATCAACTTAGAAAATTTCTTGCACAAAGATTCATTAGTAGCACCAAATATGATATCATCAACATAAATTTGCACAAGTAAGCAATCTTGCCCTTTTTCAAAAACAAAGAGAGTAGTATCAACTTTACCTCTTGTAAAACCATTTTGTAAAAGAAAAGAGCTAAGTCTATCATACCATGCACGGGGTACTTGTTTTAAACCATACAAGGCCTTTTTAAGTTTATAAACACCATTAGGCCTAGAACAATTTTCAAACGCTGGAGGTTGTTTTACATAGACTTGTTCTTGAATGAAACCATTTAAGAAAGCGGATTTAACATCCATTTGGTAAAGCTTGAAATTTTTGAAACAAGAATAGGCAAGTAAAATATGAATAGCTTCCAAACGTGCTATGGGTGCAAAAGTTTCATCATAGTCAATACCTTGTTCTTGACAATACCCTTGAGCTACTAACCTTGCCTTGTTTCGAACAATGTTGCCTTGATCATCAAGTTTGTTCCGGAATACCCATTTAGTACCAATAATATTTTGAGATGGAGGACAAGGTACCAATTCCCATACAACATTTCTTTCAAATTGATTCAACTCTTCTTGCATCTCCAAAAACCAATCCTCATCCTCAATAGCCTCCTTAGCATTTTTAGGCTCTTTTTGAGATATAAGAGCTTTCTCAAAGAAATCATCTTCGGTCATCACTCTATCAAGGGATCACCAATAATAAGATCTTTTGGATGATCTCCTTAAATTTCAATGCCACGGGAAGATCCGAAATGTCACCTCTATCTTCTTGAGGAACATTAGAAGTGGATGGTTGATTAATTGAAGTAGAAGGTTGATCATTTTGAGCATCATTTTGAACAACGGGTTCAATAATATCCTCTTCATCACTTTCATCATTGGGTATCCTTTCAACACCCGAAGCTTCATTGAATTTGACATGGATGGATTCTTCAACAACCCCACTAGTCTTATTGTAAACCCGATATGCTTTGCTTTTTGTAGAATACCCCATAAAAATTCATTCATCGGCTTTAGGATCAAGTTTGTCCAATTGATCCTTAGTATTCAAAATAAAACACTTACATCCAAATATTTTGAAGTAACTAATATTTGGAGTTCTTCCTTTCCAAAGCTCATATGGAGTTTTATTCATCTTAGGACGAATATAAACCCGATTAATGACATAGCAAGCGGTACTTACGGCTTCGGCCCAAAAATATTTTGGAAGAGAGAATTCATTGAGCATGGACCGACTCATCTCTTATAGTGTCCCATTTTTCCTTTCGGCTACTCCATTTTGTTGAGGTGTCCTTGGGAGCCGAAAAATTATATGCATATCCCTTGGTTTCACAAAAGACTCTAAATTCGCCATCAAATTCTCCACCTCGATCACTTTGGATAGACTTAATAGTATCTTCCTTTCATTTTCAATAAGTCTACACAACTTAACAAACTTATTAACGGCATCGCTTTTATTGGTAAGAAAAAGAGCCCAAGTATATCTAGAAAAATCATCGACAATAACGAAAGTGTAATATTTTCCACTTAGACTAGCCGTACCAATATCCCCATACAAATCAAGGTGAAGCAATTGTAGGGGTTTGGTTGTAGAAATTTCATTTTTGGGCTTGAAACTACTTTTAACTAATTTGTTCTTTTGACAAGTGTCACATAAGCCAAGATTTTCAAAATTCAATTTGGGTAGTCCTTTTAAATGTTGGTTTTTGTAATATTTTTCAAATTCTTGTATCCAACATGTCCAAGTCGCCTATGCCATAAACTAGTTAAATCATTATTGGCGACAAGATAAGAAACATTTTGACTAACCAAATCACTTATATAAATTTTGTAAAGATTGCCTTTTCTATTTGCTTCACAAATAATTTTACCATTTTTAAGAATAAGGCATTTTTCTTTATTGAAAGAAATATCATAATTTGAATCGCAAAGTTGGCTAACACTTATCAAATTAAACTTAAGCCCTTCTACTAAAAGAACATTACTAAGAGAAAAAGAAGAGTTACCAATTTCTCCATTTCCAAGAATTCTTCCTTTGCCATTATCGAACATGACCATACCCTCTTCTTGGAGCCTGATGTTGGTAAAACGTTCTCTCCTCCCGGTCATATGGCGTGAACATCCACTGTCCACGAGCCATTTTGAATCTTCCACGGTTGTTATAGCCCCTATTACCTACAAAAGAATTTCTTTTAGGTACCCTATAATTTTGGGGTCCATGGGGTTAGTCTTGAGACCTTTGGGTCTCCAAATATGACTAGAGCTATTTCTCAATTTGCAATTGTTAGCATAATGTCCAACTTTACCACAATAAAAACAAGTAGGAGTATAAGAGCTACTAGCATGTACGAAAGTCTGACCTTGGTTATTTTTCTTAGAAACATTTTGAAATGGTTTATAACCAAGTCCTAATTTGGAATGCTCACCTCTTTGTGCATCTAAAATTTTTGTAACTTTATCCGTGCTTATGTTGAAGCGATGCACATCCTTTTTCAAACATTCAAGATCTTTGGTGAGCGATTCTTTTTCGGTTTCAAGAGAGTGAACTCTAGTAAGAGTAAGAGCATGAGCTTTGTCAAGAGATTCATAAGAGGTAAATAATTTTTCCTTTTCAATTTTAAGCTCTTTATGCTCCTTTTTCAAAGACTTGTATTTAACAATCAAATTTTGAAACTCAATTTGCAATTCATCAAAATCACATTGCAATTCATCAACTAAGGAGGAGGTAGAAGAGTTAGAGCGTACCTCATTATTTTCATCGTCTATGGCCATAAGGCCATGTTTGGTTTCTCCTTCCTCGTCGGTTGTTTAAAGTAGTTCATCTCAAGTTTTGACCTCCGTATTTAGAGCCTTCTTTTTTGAAAAAGGCTTCTTTTTCTTTTGTTCCTCCTCATCGAGTTTTGGGCAATCGACAATGAAGTGCCCGGGTTTTCCTCATTTAAAGCAAGCATTATCTCTCGGTTTTCTTGCTTTATTTTTATTCACAAATTTTGCAAATTTTCGAACAAGTGCGGCCGTCTCATCATCATCATCATCATTATCATAGTATGCATTATTAGAAGAAGAAGCAAGACCTTTAGGAATAATTTGCATACCCAATTGATTTATGGATGGTTTGGAATTTTTCCTTTCCTTGAGATAGACTTCATAGATGAGGAGATTCCCTATGAGCTCGTCGAACTTGAGTGTCTCAAGATTTTGTGCCTCTGTGATAGCCGTCACCTTTTCGGACCATGAGCCGGGAAGAGAATTTAATACCTTAGTCACCTTGTCTTCTTCGAAGATGACTTTACCAAGGGCCACAAGAGGATTGACAATGTTGTCAAGCCTTTCCACCATCTTTGAGATGCTTTCACCATCATGCATGTTAAAGTTTTCAAAATCTTTAACAAGCGTGGTCTTTCTTGCTTGCTTGACCTTCTTAGTCCCTTCATAAATAGTCTCCAATTTTTCCCAAACTTCATGTGCCGAAATATTTAAGGCCTTACCGTTTAGAGAGAACAATGCATGGTCTTTCTCGGTGGCGGTAAGAGAACAATGCAAAATATTTAAGTCCTTACCGTTTAGAGAGAAGGCCTTCTTGTCGTTTTCATCGAACTCCTTGAAAGGTTTAGGAGCGGAGGTGCCGTCCTCCAAGTTCTTGGTTGGTTGAGCAACTCCTTCAATGACCACATTCCAAATGTCGAACCCACACCCTTGTAGAAAGCAGTCCATACGGTCTTTCCAAAATGCATAGTTGTTGGCATCGAATAATGGTGGCTTGTTGGTGGAGGCGTCGGTGGTGAGATAAGCGTCATTCATAGCCATGGATCTTTTCTCTTTACTCGAAACGAGCTAGCCAAAGAGTTTGGCTTTGATACCACTTGTTAGTCCAAGTGGCTATGATAATCTAGAGGGGGGTGAATAGATTATCTCGGTTTTTGAGATTTTACCCTCTTTTTCGAATAATCAAGCAAGAATGAAAACTAAAGTGCAGAAAATAAACAACACACGTCGATTTATAGAGCTTCACCCCACCTAGGGACTACGTGCTCTACCACCCAAGTATATCCGGGATGGGTTTCAAAAAAGAAAAGAGTTTTATTAATTACCAAAATTAATACAACACCACCTTGAGGATTACCACAATCCTCTTACAACACCTTCAAGGAGATTACCACAATCTTCCTTCAACATCTATGAAGAGTACCACACTCTTCAACACCTAAGATCACCCAAGTGTGCTCTTACCACAAGAACAACAACAAGGATATCTTGTTTTGGATGATTGACAAAATTCAAGATTACAACTCTATAAAACCAATACAAAGATTGAGTGCAAGTGTAATCAAGAATCAAGGACCTAGACCTTAAGAGTGTGCAAGTGAAAGTACTTAGGCTAGAATACAACAAGATATGAAAGTGTTCGCTTGTATGCTCTTTGCTTGTATGTTGTGTTGTGTCTTGTTGCTTGAATGAAGCTTCTATTTATAGGAGAGGTCTTGGCTTAATTTTCAGACATAGGCTCCTCCTTGGGGAGTGATTTTCTGGAAAAGAAACCATTTAAAATCAAGATTATAGTTGTTAGAAATCAATCCCACAAATTAGGGAAAAGTCATTCAAAAATGCAACGGATAGTTTCTTTGATAAAAGAAGGGTTCGGCCGTCATGCGCGAGATAAGTTTGAAATGAGTTTGCTGCAATTTTTACACAGGGTGACCGGTCGAAGAGGGATTCGACCTGTCGCCCTTATGCTTGACCGGTTGGGGGTTGTCAAAAATCGAAATAGAGAAGTCTGCTCTTGAGGAGGGCTTCCCAGGTACCGGTCACTCTAGGGTCGACCGGTCGCCCTCCCCTATTTTTCATACGTCCCGTTTTCTTTCAAAACTCAACTCGTGTACAAAGGTTGCCCTATGGGGCGGCCGAGGTCAGCTGAAACAAAAGTGTTGTCCAATTTTATATCGAAAATAAACTCAAAGAAATACTCCAAAAAATAGTAAAAATATTTTAAATCGATTGGAAGTATTTAGACAACATTTAGGGACATTGTTTTGGTATAAAAACGCATTTGAACAAAATCATCAAAATCATGATAAAAACAGTTTAACTTAACACCACCATCACGTAAAAACACAAACTAAAATCTATATAACAATTTTCATTTGCAAATGGCAGAACGCGTTCGAGTTATTGGCTCGTCCAACCCAGCAGCATTCATGAGTCGCTCGTTCAACTGTCCCTCGGAGACAGGGTCGATCTCGTTAGAACACAACAACACGTACTAAATACAAAAATTGAAAAACCCTAGACACTCACATTTGCAGTCGAATAAACACGATCTAAAAAAAATATTAAAAAACCCTAGAATGTCACGCTTACAGTCGAACAAACACGAACTAAAAAAAATTAAAAAACCCTAGAATGTCACATTTACAGTCGAAAAAGAAATTACCTATTTCAGAAATGAAGAATCATGGTCTCGCTCAAGAAACAACAATCCGCACACAATTTAATACTCTCGATTTATCACTCTTCGAAGAACAACTCCAACCACCTGCAACCTTCGTCTCCTGACCGCGAAAATGGATAAATTCAAAATGGAACCATCGGGCGGTTTTGGGGGGAGATGAATCGAGATATTCAGTTAGCAAAATTAAATGATATTATGTAATTATGTAATTACAATGCTGCCCTTTTCAGATTTAAATAAAACGAAAATGATTATTAAATTGGGTAAATCTCAACCATCTAAAATTACAGATTTGTGGCCAGGATTAGTCCACACTGTCTCACTCTAATTATGTGGTCTCATTTGATCCTAATCATATATATATATATATATATATATATATTGGTTCAAATGAGACCAACCCCTTTAGGTTAGTCCATAAGAACACCTATGAACCCTTGATTTAAATTTTTGATGGTGTAGATCTCTTTTGTTATTTTTGGGTTATAAGGGTATGATTGTCTTTTATATTTAAATCGATTTTATTAATTGACGATTATTAGCTATTTTTAAGGAAACATAATCCTACCTTTTTTTATTGATTTTTAGGGAGGAAAAATCATCAACTTCAAGCGTTTTTTCAAAATTGATACTTTTTTCCGCCATATTTGTGAATAAATCATTTTATTGTATACTTAGTTCAAAGGACTTGTATACTTAGTCATGTTTATTGTATATTTAGTTCAGGTGGATTTGTATACTTGGTTCAGTGGAATCGTATTCCTAGTTATATAAGTAGTTTAGTGAATTTGTATATTTAGTTACTCAGTTTGTATACTTAATTCAATGAAATTGTATACTTAGTTATATAAGTAATTCAAAGTGAAATTGTGTATTTAGTTCAAAGGTAATTGTATACTTAGTAATATTTTAATGTATAGTTAGTTCAATGTAATTGTATACTTAGTTAAATGTTTATGCATACTTAGTAATCTTTGTTTTAATGTACGGATAGTTTAGTGTAATTGTATACTTAGTTAATTGTTTATGTATACTTAGTAATGTTTTAATGTATAGTTAGTTTAGTGTAATTGTATACTTTTCATTAATTGTTGCATGATTCTCATTGCCATATTTGAATGATTTGCAGGTTCGAATGGGAAGGTAGAAAAAGGAAAGGTGAATTGCTTGATTATGGGACGTGATTTATGGGAACGTGATCAATAACAGATCACGTCCCTATAATGTAGGAGGAGGTTACCATGTCTGATTTTATGGATTCCAATTTTACCCTTTCTATTGTATAGTTAGTTACGAAAACCTGTATATATTGTAATGTATCTTGGCCATTGATTTACTATTTGGATGGTCTAGATTCGGTCTTATGGACTAACCTAGGAGGGTGGTCTCACAGGATCCTCTCCCTATATATATATATATATATTAGTTAGGAAAATATATATTATAAATCAGATTCCTATTTTATATGTATATAAATTTGGAAAGTATTATAAATAGTATTCCTACTTTATACCAAAAGTGATTGTGTATGGTCTATTATATCTATATATACTATTCATATTTTTAAAAGATATATAGTCTTATAATTAATTAATTAATTATTATAAATGACATTATTATTATTACTATGATTTTTGTACGATCATTTCTATTCATATATATTATTCATATTTAAAAACAAATATATAGTATTTGTTTCAATAGTGGATGGTGATATTTTTTTGTATACTCTGTTAATAAAGTTTTAAATTACTAATTGCTTTTTTAACAAGTAACTATTCAAACTTTCTTAAACTACTCAATGGATAATTATTTTTTTATTCAATTTAGCAAAATAATTAAAAGGAGATGCCCTTAAAATCTTCGGATCTTTTACCATTGAATTAACAAATTATTTTGTTGAGAGATTTTTTAGCAGCTTATTATTTATGATAGATCCTCTTATATTTATATTACTTAAATTGATTTAGAGAGACACTTCGATATTGATGATCCTAAATTTCAAAGCATAACCACCAAATATGACATCATCTTCACGTTTCTCCCTATTGCCGTCTTCATCAAATGTCCCTCCAATATCGGAAGTATTGAACTCAGATTTTGCAGCAAATAAGAGTTTTTATATAAACTATATTGTAGATCTGTATGGATATTTTTTGGTGAGTTTAATAAAAAAACATTTATTTTATTTTTATTATTCCTAATAGCTTTGTTATATTTTTTTAAATTATATTTTGAATTATGTTTTGTTTATTTTTAATTATTCCTAATACTGACTCTTTGATTATTTTATAGTTTTGATTTTTTCCTATTATTTTTGTAAGGAATTTATTGGGATTTTAGATTATTATATTGTTTCATTAGAAATTGATTACAAAGCTTATGGATTAAAAATAAGTCTCTTTAATTATTTTTAATCTTAGTTAAATAGTTAAGTTGTCATGTCATTATCTCTTCAAATTGTACTTCCAAAAACCTATGATAAAATGGCAAATTCAAGAACCTCTTTGAGTGATATTGCAAATGGCAATTTTTTTAGAGAAACCTTTAAGTTATTTAATTTTATTTCGAGCTTCACATTTTTAATCTTCATTACTTACTTATCATAGTATCTATACCAAGAAATACAGTTACAAAATTTTTGTCGAGTTTAAATTGAGAAAATACATCGACATCTTATTCATGTACAAAATTGAGCATTGGTTGCTTGAGTAGGAGAGTTAGGAGGAATGCGTGAAATTATATCGTCACTACTACAGAAACGGGTTTTTGCAACAACATTTTGTCGTCACAAAAAACAGCAAGTCGTCGCAAATAGTTTTTTGGGTCAACATGTTGTCGCAACAAAGTGGACGCCAACACGTTGACGGAAAAAGTTTATTTGCGACGACATGGTCGACACAAACGCCTCAATATATTTGCAGCAAATTTTGTCATTGCAAAACCCCCAGTTTGTTGTCACAAAAGCCCCATTTTTAAATATTTAATATTTTGAATTTTTATCCCCTTTTTGGAACTGTATTCTCCCAAAAATAAAATCAACCCAAACACACACACAAAAAAATTATTTACTAACATAATAATTAAATAGTAGGGTAAATGGCACTTCATCCCCCTATGTTTGCACATTTTGGCACATAACCCCCATAAGCAATATAAAATCACTTTACCACCTAAACTTAAATTAAAGATAGCACTTTGCCACCTGAGAAGGATTTCGGGCCAAAATATTCACATGGAAATATAACGGGCCTATTACAAAGATAATCTTGCCATTTTCTTTCTTTAATTATCTAAATGCCCTGACCAAGAAGTTAAATGAGAAAATAGAAGAAAAAAAGAAAAAAGATACAAACCTCTCTATCTCTTATCTTGTATCTAATATTTCTAACTGGAAACAGACCTTGCTTGCACCATTTTTTTTTTTTGTGTAGAACGAGAAATGAATAGACAAAAGCTACAAAGCCTAAGCACTATTTTCAAGCATCACGTTGGATTTTGTTTCCAATAAATCACAAAACAAACAAAAATCATAAACACTCATCCTTCAAGCAAGGGTGCTTTCAATTTGATAAGGCAGTGAGATCTTAAGGCTACACGGTGAGGTCTTGAAATAGGGTTTGGAGCTCTGTATCCGACCCGGATGGGGAATGGGTCTAACCCGCAAAGGTGGACCATTGATCTCCCCGACAAAGATAGTACAACTCCACCCTCCAGATGATGACACTTGGCACAACCACATTAGCCAGGAATATCTATAAATACCATGCTATAGTAACTTGATGGTAACTATTCACTTTGCCTCTCTTACCTCTTATTTTCATATTTACTGTCTCTATACCCCCGTACCTCACGAACTCGATCTGACTTAGGCATCGGAGGGTCTTAGCCGGGACCACCCCGCTAGCCCGACGTGTGTTTATCTATTTCAGTCACCTAAGAGCTCGAACCCGATTACCCGAAAGTCCGTGACCCGAAGGTAATTACCTGATCCAAATCACAATTATATTTCATATATAAAAGAACTCAATTTCACCCCAATTACTCCAAATCAACCCTCAAAAATCAAAGTGTTATCTATTACACCAACATCAGTAGGGCTGCAAATGAAACGAGCCGCTCGCGAGCTATTCGGAGCTCAATTCGATAAAAGCTCGCTCGAGTTCATTTAATAAGGCTCGTTAAAATAAACGAATCAAACTCAAACTTAGAGATATTTGGTTCGTTAGCTCGTGAACAAGCTCGTTAGTAAGCTCGTGAATAGGCTCGATAGTAAGCTCGTATAAATTGAACTAATAATTTGATTTTAATTTTAATTTTTCATATTTTTACTTAAGATAATATAATAATATTTCAATAAAATTAATTTTTTGAATAAAATTATAAGTTTTAATAAATATATTATGAATTTTAAATATAAATAATTTTATTTTTTTGTAATAAATTGAAGAATATTCAATTTTTAATTAATATTTGCTAAGCTCGTTTAGGCTCGATAAAGCTCGAAAAAGTTCGTGAGCCATCAACATGTTCGATAAATTCAGGCTCGAGTTCGACTCTTCGACTTCGATAATAAACGAAATCAAACTCAACCAATCAAAAGCTCGGTTCGGTTAAGCCGATTGCGACCTAAACATCGATTTGTCAAAGAATGGCAATTACATATGTCTTTGCAACTCAAACTTCAACTTTTGCATCCATATCCACAATGAAATTGCATCTCGTGTCTAAGGTGATTGGGTTGACTCTGAAGTCATATTTGGAAGAGAATTTGCAACTTGATAGGGTTCAACACCAAATAAAAACAAACTCAATATGTTGTAAATTGAAAATGAAAACGAAATATACAAGAAACTAAAAACAAAACTATCTTAACTCTTATTACATGTTCAACAAACGAAGGTGCAGAGTCGGCTAGCGTTGTAGTCGAGCATACTTTATTTCATCTCACCTACAACCCAAAGAAGAAAATGGAACCTTGCCCCAACTCACTGACCAAGAAAATACCCCAATAGTAGAGCCAAACACTTTACCCCTTATACAGACCACCACAAAATCTACCCTAAAACACACCCCTACCATATCCCACGACCCACTACACCTTCAAAACACTGAAAAACCAGAACCTAACCCACACCCCGGCTCCGAAAAGTTAACATTTACAGAAAGGAGAGTCCTAGCGACGAGAAGAAACCAACCACACATACCAGGTTAAGTGGGTGATAAAAGAAAATCTCATAACCTAATTGATGGAGTAGAAGATGAGGTAGCTAAAAAATACCGCGAGTCAGGCGAAACAACAACCTGGGAATATAATGCAACGACGGAGGCTGGATGCCAGCCCCGCCGATCACAATGAATCTCTTAAGCTGGAACTATCGCGGGCTTGGGAACCAAGTGGCAGTTCGAACTTTGAAGAAGATCCTACATAATGAGAATCCGGGAATAGTTTTTGTAATGGAGACCAAACTAAACGAATTTCGGATGTCTCAGTTGAATTCTATGCACTTTCATTATAATGGTTGTTTTTCAGTTTGCTGTGATGGGAATGGAACAAATAAGAGCGGTGGATTATGTGTGTTATGGAAGAGCCCGTATATCCTCTCTTCAATCTCATTTTCAAGTCACCACTTGTCTTTCAATGTGACAAACGAGGATTCGAACAAAACTTGGTATTTGACATGCATTTACGGATGGGCGGAACAACAACAAAAATGGAAAACTTGGCAGCTCTTAAGAAATCTGATACCGGGAGTAAACCAATTGTGGCTTTGTGTGGGCGACTTTAATGAAATCTTATGGCTACACGAAAAAATTGGGGGTAAACCCCAGGCATGCATGGACATGTTTCGAAATGTGGTTGATGATTGCGATTTATTCGACTTGGGCTTCTATGGTCATCGATTCACCTGGACCAACGGACAAGCAAATGAGAACAATATTCAAGAACGTCTAGATCGAGCGCTAGCAACAGACCATTGGCGTGACTTATTCCCAGGATATAGGGTGGAACATCTTCCTAGATGACACTCCGATCATGCTCCGCTGATTGTTCACATGGACGGAACAAATAGGTACCGTGCACACAACAGGAAACGACGTCAAAAATTATTCAGATTTGAAAGCCGATGGTCTGAATTCAACGAATGTGCATATATCATAAAAACCTCATGGACTCGAAACGAGCATCGAACGAGCTTTGGAGATAAATTAAGGGACTGTAGTATGGCGCTTAAGCATTGGGATAAGAAAACATTCGGAGGCAATCGAGAGCGGATTGAGAAATTAAAAACAAGACTTGAGGAAATACAAAAGTCCACACAAACAGAGGGTGCAATTGAAGAAGGAAAAATAATTGAGGCAGAACTTGATGACCTCTATAAACTAGAGGAAACATTTTGTCACCAACGATCTCGAGCCCTTTGGATAAAATTGGGAGATCGCAATACAGGTTTTTTTCACCGAAAAGCCTCCCAACGACAAGCTCGTAACTCAATCTTGAAGCTACAACAGGATGATGGCAATTGGGCAGAGGAAGAACATGAATTGGTGGGGGTCCTTACGGACTACTTTGAGAACTTGTTTACTTTTGTTGCCAATACGGACACCCACAAGGTACTGGAGACTGTTGAACCGAAGGTCTCTCCACAGATGAACGAATCACTATAGGATCTATTTACAGAACAAGAAATATATCAAGCTCTCAAACAAATGTATCCGCCAAATCCCCGGGACCTGATGGTATGTGCCCTCTTTTCTTTCAAAAATATTGGCATATTATTTCTTCAGACTTCACCTCCACATGTTTAAATATTTTGAATAATGCTGCTGACCCCAGGGATCTTAATCACACTTTTATCGTCCTAATACCCAAAGTTAAGCACCCTGAATCTCCAAAAGATTTCCGCCCTATTAGCCTCTGTAATGTAATTTTTTGGGTTATCACAAAAGCTATCGCAAACAGACTAAAAACTTTTCTACCCGACATCATCTCTAAGAACCAAAGGGCTTTTATCCCAGGGAGACTAATTACAGATAATGTTATGGCAGCTTTTGAGATTTTCCATTCAATGAAAAAGAAACTGAAGGGTAAAATTGGTCATTTTGCGCTTAAATTAGACATGAGTAAAGCCTATGATCGGGTGGAATGGCCTTTTCTCGAATCTATGTTATGCAAATTGGGCTTTCATAAAAGATGGATTGATCTAGTCATGCGATGTGTGAGTTCGGTTTCATATTCTATCCTCCTTAACGGCAACCCTACTAAGAGTTTTACTCCTAGTCGGGGACTCCATCAAGGGGATCCTTTATTTCCTTATCTTTTTCTACTCTGTGCAGAAGGATTCTCATCTTTACATAGGTACGCGGAAGCTAACGGGGAGATTCACGGCATTAATATTACTAGAAGAGCACCATCTGTTTCTCATTTGCTTTTTGTGGATGACAGTATCCTCTTCTTCCGAGCATAAACAACGGAGGTCGATAAAGTAAAAGAAATTCCACCTCTATGACAAAGCATCGGGCCAAAAGGTGAATTATGAGAAGTCTGAACTCTCAAGTAGTAAAAATGTTGATAATAATTTAATGACAGCTATGGGTGACACAAGTCGAACAAATAGGCAAATATTTGGGAATCACGGCTCTAATTGGCAGAAATAAGAAGGAAATATTCCAAGCCATCCAAGAAAGGGTTGTGCGTAAGATAAAAGGGTGGAAGCAAACCATGTTATCACCTGCGGACAAAGAAATATTAATTAAATCTGTCATCCAAGCGATTCCGACTTACTTAATGAGCAGTTTTCTATTGCCAATAACAATCTGTGAGGATTTAGAACGAGCAATTACCCATTTTTGGTGGGGAAAAAACATGACGAAAAGAAGACACATTGGGTTAGTTGGGATCGGCTTACAAAAGCAAAATTTTCTGGAGGATTGGGATTTCGTAATGTGCATCTGTTCAATCTGGCCCTATTAGCCAAACAAATCTGGTGCCTACTATCGACTCCTGATTCATTGGCGTTTCTTTTGCTGAAAGCTAAATACTTTCCTCGGGGCGAGTTAATGACTGCAACGCTTGGATACTAACCTAGTTTCTTGTGGAGAAGCCTTCTTACAGCGCGCAAAGTAATCGAAGATGGAGTGGCATGGAGGGTAGGAAATGGAATTAATATTCACATTCATACGTGTAGATGAATTGGAATGCGAAATCCACAGAAACCTACACATATTTTAGACGAAATACAGCAGGGTGCCATGGTGTCGGAATTAGTCGATTTCGAAACTAAATCTTGGAGGATTGACCTCATTAGAAGAGTTTTTAATAAGGAGGATGCAGATCGAATTTGCTCTACTCACATCAGTCGAAGACTTCTCCCGGATAAGATGTGCTGGAGATACTCGACAAATGGGATATTTTCAGTGAAATCCGCCCATCCTGCCTTGAAGACACAACTTGGACAAAGCACATGTTACCCCTCATCCAGTAACAGTAATGAGGCCTGGAAAAAAAATGTGGCAGCTTCGGATTCAACCAAAAGTAAAACACTTCATATGGAGGGCGTGCGTGGATTATTTACCCACTAAAGAAAATATTATTCGGCAATGTATGGAAATTGATCCACTTTGTGAAAAAACTGAAAGTATAAATCACTTGATGCTCGAGTGCCCAAAAATAATACAAATATGGCGTCAATGCCCCATACGCTTGGATATGACACAGAGTGGATTTGCATCTTTTAAAAATCTTTTTTGGTGCACAATGTCGACTTACCCACAAGAAGTTGTTGAATATTTTTGCATTGTAGCCTGATGTATTTGGACTTCGCGAAACAAGTTTTATTTTGAACAGATGCAATTCGAAGGAATGAGAATCCAACAAAAAGCACATGGACTGTTTTTGGAGATATTTGAGGATACAACAGAGAAAACACCACACACAAAAGGTACAAGAAATATAGTCAAGTGGACACCGCCGCCTATAGGAACGTTCAAACTCAATTCGGATGGTGCAATTTATACGAATAGAACGGTGGGTTTTGGGTTCATCATCAGGGATACAGAGGGAGAAGTCATACTTGCTGGAGCAAAGAATTTAGTCATGGAAGGCAATAGTACAATCGTCGAAGGATTGGCGCTATTTTTTGCACTTAAATCAGCTTGCGAGGCGGGCATCCAAGGGATTCACGTTCAGAGTGATTGCAAAGTGATTATTGATGGACTTAAAGGTAAAGATATACAAGACTCCTATGGTGACTTATTGAGAGACGATATTATGGGCATGGCAGCATCGGCAAACTGTCTGAGCTTTAGTTTTATTCATAAGGAGGCTAATAAAGTGGCCCATTGTTTAGCTCATTTCATTAAAGAACCTGATTTGGAATTGTTTTAGATTGAAGAGATTCCTCAATCTGTTGAGGGTCTCCTTCATGGAGATGTAATCCCCACTTAATTAATATATGCATTTTCATTTCAAAAAAAAATAAAAAAAATTAGAGCATTTTGGTTGGAAGAGCAAAAAAGGCAAGATTGTCCTTGTAATAGGCCCTCTCATTTTTCCTCTCAATATTCTAGCTCGAAATTCCTTCTCAGGGGGCAAAGTGCTATCTTTACTTTACGTTTAGGGGGTAAAGTGATTTTATATTGCTTATGGGGGGTTATGTGCCAAAATGTGCAAATTTTGGGGGTTGAAGTGCCATTTACCCTAAATAGTAAATTAACCATATGTATACACAAATTTATTTGTCTTGTTACAGTTTGCAAAAGTTTTCTCTTTAACAATCACCTTATCTCCACAAACAATCCATTTACAGGAAAAACAATACTCTTTCATTCCATTCCCATTAGTCAAAACTCTCCCCATGCTTGAACTCGATTTGCTACGTGCCAGTTTTTCTATGTCAATAAGACAAGCACAAAATCATCATTATTACCCTTTGCACCAGCCTTCTTTATTACCATGACAACCTTTTTCTGCAGGAAAATAATAATGAAAGTTTCTGACAAACACCCATGAATGCAAAAATCAACTAAACAACCGCTTAAAATCGATTAAAAATACTCGGTGGAGTGTTTTCTCCTGAAATATCAAAATCAAGAATTACGTAATTTCACGGTGGGCAAGAAAATCAACAAAAAGCTCACAACCATTCCAATCGTAAGGCTTGACAAAACTTTTGCAAATGCCCACAGAAAACCTCACAACAAGATATTTCATCAGATTTCTAATGATCCTGTTTCGTACTTGGAACATATAGGCTGGGAAATGACTCACTTAATGCTCTTGTTTCCCCTTCCATTGCTCAAAGCATTACTAGGGTCCACATTACAACATTCACCATATTCCCGACACCCCTCGTGGGCCACTCAAGTGAAGGAAAATTTAGTACTGACGTATTACTTGTCAACTTATAGAGATACCAACAACCCCATAAGAAATAAAATTAAAGTTGTTGAACATGTTAGTATCCTCACTTATGTACAAAAAGTGAAAAGACAAATATCTAATTAAACATTAATAGATGTTACGATTGCTTTTAACCATTTTGGGGAAGGGCTTGTGCAGAGGATGCCAAGGTAGGTCAAATTAATGTCTGAGATAACAATAATAGCATTGATTTCAATTCAAATGAGGCCATTATTGATGGATTTTCTTTTACCAAATTTTGTAGGTTCAGGCATGGGTATTTTCATGTGGTGAACAATGACTACACACATTGGGAAATGTATGCTATTG
Organism: Rehmannia glutinosa; assembly: GCA_016081115.2. NCBI lineage: Eukaryota > Viridiplantae > Streptophyta > Magnoliopsida > Lamiales > Orobanchaceae > Rehmannia > Rehmannia glutinosa. Next base: position 227,749 of record JABTTQ020002030.1, on the reverse strand, counting down.
GTGGTAGTGCATCTCCTACGATCAACAACCAAGGCAATAGGTTTCTTGCTCTTGACAGAGCAGACAACAAGGAGGTACAAACATTAACAAGGACTGGTGAGTTGATGAATGTAATTTCTTTGGATAATTTCACTAATAATTGATCAAGACCTCCATTATCTAATTACAAAAAGTGTAACTCCAATACTAACTCTCTCATTTCTCCTCTTTTCATAATCTGCATCATCAGTCGGCAGCTCATACATACAAATAGCTCACCTGTTCATAGTATTCACAACCAACAACACTTCCCATTCAAAATTTCTTTCTTCCTCCTCCTCCTAACCTAACTCTGAAGTAATATCAGATGAAACAGTAATTTCCTCAATTAGATCTATTTCAGAATTCAAATTTCCCATCTCATCAAAATGAATATTCTTAGTCATCTATTCCCACTCAAACTCTACTCTTGTTGAGCTATATTAGCTAAACATCGTGTTTTGTTATTTTACGTTTCAATAAGTTCTTATGTTACGTTTTTTCATTTTTTTTTTGTAGCAGACTTGACACTTGTCAAGTTTTGATTTGCTCTTTTGAATATGGCGCCATCACACATGTATATAAGCTGACTTCCAGCTTCTTCTTGAATGATTGAGTTTTATACGAAATAAAAATTAGCTCCAAATTCTCTCTAATGGAGGTAGCAGATTTAAATTGATTTTCTTCATGGTACCAGAGTGTGGTTTAAATCATGGCTCGAGTTGAAACAGGCTTAATCGGAGACAAAAACACTACTCTGAAAATGGCATCAACTTACACGAGGGATCTCGATCCTCTATTGTTACATGGATCTGATCACCCAGGGATGGTACTGGTGATGAATCCGCTTACAGTCCGAATTACTTGCACTGGGGCCGTGCGATGAGATTAGCACTTGGAGCTAAGTCCAAACTGAGTTTCATCTATGGAACTGTAATAGTTCCAGATTCGAATACTGAAGCTTATGCACAGTATCAAAAGGTCAACCGGTGATTTGATTTGCTCGCCAATGCAATTTCCAAGGATATTGTCGAAGCATTCCTATAAGTGAAGAGTTCAAAACAATTATGGGATGAACTTGCTGAAAGATATGGAGAAAGTAATGGGCCTTTGCGGTACCAATTGCAGAAGGAGATCTCGAATTTCACTCAAGGTACTTCCAATGTTACCACCTATTATACAAAGTTGAAGTGTTTGTGGGATGAATATGCTTGTATAGTGCAAATACCTGATTGTGTATGTGGTGCTGGGAAGGCAATTTGTGAAAATGATAGGGATATCAAATTGATTCAGTTTCTTGTGGGATTAAATAATGTATTTGAACCAGTTAAGAATCAGATTTTACTTATGGATCCATTGCCTACTGTAAACAAGGGATACTCTATGATTTTAAAGGTCAAAAAACAAAAAATTACGCACACTAAGGTGCTGGATCCACTTGATACATCTGCAATGATGGCTAAAGGCATGTTTGGTGGAGAAAACACCAATATCACAGTTGGAAGAGGGATTGGTAGAACTATACATGGATCCAATGCATATGGCAGAGGTAGAGGTTGTCCACCAAGGAAAACTAAGGAGGAAAGAGCTAAGTTACTTTGTAGTCATTGTGGATACAATGGTCATGAAATGAAAAAGTGCTTTAAATTGAATGGATATCCGGATTGGTATAAGGAATTGAAGGAAAATAGAGCAAGTCAGGCTGTAAATGTGGTGGAAAGTTCAGATTCAGGATCTCTGAAGAATAAGAAAGGACATGAGGTGCAGAATAATGAGTCACCTAATTTTACATCCATAATTCAAAGGGAAATAGCTAAGTATCTGGCTGGACAGAGTTACAATTCTCAGGGAGATACTCACTTCTTTTCTCATCTGGTGGATCACTCAGGTATGAAACAGGATACACAATTTGCTTTATCCTTGTTGAGTGTACTTGGTAAGGATAATTGGATTGTAGATATTGGAGCAAGTAGGCACATATGCTAATTTCCAGAATTGATTGATAGGCCTAAGCTTATGCAAAATGTTGTGACTGTGCACCTGCCAGATGGAACTAATGTGTCAGTAACACATGTTGGAGACATTAGGTTGACAAATGAGCTTGCTCCGATAGATGCCTTGATTGTACCAAGCTTCAAATATAATTTGTTGTCAGTTAATCAATTACTTGAAGGTAGTGCACTTCAATGCAAGTTTTCTCAGAACAAATGTTGGTTGTAGGACCCTAAGGATGGAAGTGTCAAGGCTGTTGGAAAGGCTTTTGCAGGATTGCATATCTTTCCAAGTCCAGAATTTAATGGAGATGTGTGTAGTAATGCTGATAACAACACTTTGGAGACTTGGCACAAAAGGTTGGGACACACCCCACTCACCTATTTGCAGCACATTCATTTTTTGAAGTCTATTTGTAATAAATCTGTTTTGGATATTTTCACTACTTGTCATGAAGCTAAGCAATGTAGACTGACTTTTTGTTTGAGTTCTATTCAATCAAATCATATGTTTGAATTGATACACATTGACATCTGGGGTCCCTACCATGAAATTTCTGTTACAAAAACTTCTTATATGTTAACAATAGTGGATGATTATACACGGGGTACATGGATATACTTGATGAAGCATAAGTCAGAAGTTGCAACTCATTTGACTCAGTTTCTCTCATTTGTTGAGAATTAGTTCCATCAGAATGTTAAGAAGGTGAGGTCAGACAATGGATTGGAGTTTCTTGGGAGAGAAACTCATGAGCTGTTTGTTAAGAAAGGGATTCTACATCAGAGGGCTTGCCCTTACTCTCCACAGCATAATGGAGTGGTAGAGAGGAAGCATAGACATATACTTGAGGTAGCCAGAGCATTGTTATTTTAATCTCAGATTCCAAAGAAATTTTGGCCATACACTTTACTTGCAGCTGTTCACATAATCAATTCCCTTCCCACTGTTGTTTTAAATTGGAAATTGCCTTATGAGTTGCTGCACCATGAACCTCCAAAGTATGATAGATTCAGAGTATTTGGATGCTTGTGTTTTGCATCCAAGATTGGTCCATCTCGAGGGAAATTTGATAGTAGAGCAGCACCTTGTGTGTTCTTTGGCTATGTTACAGGAGTGAAGGGATACGGGCTTTATAACATTTATTCCAAAGAAATTTTTATCTCAAGGGATGTGATCTTCTATGAGTCCAAATTCCCTTTTCATGATCAAGCCCCTCCTACTATGGAAATTCCTCTTCCTATGCAGTTCACAGACATTGATGAAGATGACATTAATGACATACATCATGGCACAGACACAGCACACCTGCCAGATACTCAACCAGTTGAGGCTCTTGGAAGGGGTCACAGATCTAAACACAAGCCTGTATGGCTACAGGATTATGTTACTAACTCCATCTCATCCCACTCTTATACTGCACAGCCAGCTCCGTCTGTGCTTAAGCCAACACCCTACCACTTGGACTATTTTCCTTATGTTGCTCACTCCAAGTTGTCTCCTTCATATTATGCTTTCTTGACCAATATAACTGCTTCAGCTAGTGAGCCTGCTAGCTATCTTTAGATTGCTAAGGATAAAGCCTAGGTTGAGGCTATGACCAGAGAGTTGACTGCCCTTGAAGATAATGAGACTTGGGAATCAACTACATTGCCTCCTGGGAAGAAAGTTATTGGCTCAAAGTGGGTATACAAAGTTAAAGAAATCCTGATGGAAGTGTTGTTAGATTCAAGGCAAGATTGGTGGCAAAAGGGTATCTACAAGTTGAAGGAATTGATTTTACTGAGAGTTTTTCCCCTGTTGCAAACTTAGTTTCTGTGAGGATGCTTATTGCACTTGCTACTCAACAGAGATGGCCTCTTCATCACATTGATATCAGCAATGCTTTTCTTCATGGCTATTTGGATGAAGAGGTTTACATGTTGCCTCCTGAGGGTTACACAAAGGCTGAAAGGGGAGAGGTCTGTCTTCTTAAAAGAAGTTTGTATGGGTTGAAGCAAGCCTCAAGACAATGGAATTTGGAGTTTTCTGATAAATTGGTTGCTTATGGTTTTGTTCAATCTACTACTGATAATTGCTTGTTTGTGAAAACAGACACAAACACCTTCCTGGCTCTCTTGATCTATGTTGATGATGTGTTAATCACCGGGACCTCTGACATTCTTATTCAAGATCTTAAGGATTACTTGCATGGTATATTTACTATCAAGGATTTCGGAGCTGCTAAATATTTTTTCGGCTTGGAATTGTTGAGAAATGACAAAGGCACTCATCTTTGCCAAAGGAAATACATCATGGATTTATTAGATGACACTGGTTTGATGGGGTGTAAGCCTTCCTCCACCCCTTTTCCCCAAGGTTTTAATATTTCTGCTCAAGAAACTTTCCCTTATTTGATGTTGCACCATATAGGCGCCTGGTTGGTCGTCTTCTTTACTTGAATCTATCTCGCCCTGATATCTCCTTTGGGGTTCAACAGCTGAGTCAATACATTAATGCTCCTTCTCAGTCCAACTGGGATGTTGCTATACATTTGGTGAAGTACCTGAAGGGTACTATTTCATTGGGCCTTTTTTATCTCGTTGAGTCGTTGCCTCATTTTGATGCCTATTGTGATGCGGATTGGGGTACCTTGTCTGGTTACTCGAAAATCACTCACAGATTATTATATTTTTTTCGGGAGGTCCCTTATCTTTTGGAAGACCAAGAAGCAGAAAACTGTATCTAAATCTTCATCTGAAGCTGAGTACCGTTCCATGGTTGCTATGTTGTATGAGTTGCAATGGTTGTTTAATCTGAGTAAGAAGTTGTGTATCCCTATCCACCTGCCCATTCCTCTGAGCTGTGATAACAGAGTTTCCCTGCACATCACAGCCAACCCCGTGTTTTATGAACTCACCAAACATCTTGACATTGATTGCCATGTCATTCGCAATCAATACAATGATGGTCTCATCCTTCCACAGTACATCTCTACCCGTCTTCAACTTGTGGATTTGTTTACTAAGGCTTTTGGAGGTCCTACATTTCGGAGTTTCTTGTTCAAGTTAGGAATGTGCCATTTTTCCCACATTCCTACTTGGGGGGTGTTGAGCTATATTAGCTGAAAATCGTGTTTTGTTATTTTACGTTTCAATAAGTTCTTATGTTACGTTTTTTCAGTTTTCTTTGTAACAGACTTGACACATGTCAAGTCCTGATTTACTCTTTTGAATCTGGCGCCATCACACATATATATAAGCTGACTTCCAACTTCTTCTTCATTGATTGAGTTTTATACAAAATAAAAATTAGCTCCAAATTCTCTTTGATGGAGGTAGCAGATTTAAATTGATTTTCTTCAACTCTCTCGTTCTCACCGAAATGAATATTATAGTTAATCAAAAATCCATCATAATTATTCAGAGTTTGAATTTTCACATCCCTTAAAAAGCACATATGAGAAGTCGGGTTGAATCAATAACCCTAATCTAGGATATAGAAGCACATATGTACAAGCAGAAGAATCCACATATATCAATCATTATTGGTCAACCATACCTCAACAATTCCTCTACAAGACCGATATATTTGAGGGGAAAATGATTTAATTATATGCAAAAAAATAAGTAAAAAGATATATATATATATATATATATATATAGATACAGAGAGAGAGAGAGATAGGATAACAAAAACATACATGGATAACAGCAGCATAAGGAGACCTGCGCGGGCAATTGGCGGTGGCGGCGGAATCACCAGCGGAACTCGACGACAGAGATAGGAAAAAAAATTAATATGGGAGAAGAAAAATAGAGAGAGAGAGAGAGAGTGCAGAGAGGTTGAGGCTACAAAGAACAAGGAGGTGAAGGTAGAGGCGACGATGGCAATAAGAGGCGGCAACAATGAGACAAAGTGTTTTTCTATTTTTTTTTTAGGGAAATGAGACAGTGTGGTAATGAGAGAAATGAGACAGAGTGAGATGGAAGGGAAGGAATAGGGCGCGCAAGGGGATAAAATGTGGAGGAAATTCTGGCAAAGTTTAGCGACAACACAAGTTGTCGCACTGTTAAATAATTTTTAAATGCAAACAATATTTTTTGTGACAACAAAAAGTTGTCGCAAATAGATTTGTTGCAAAAGCTCATGTTTCTTGTAGTGGTAATGCTCGATTATCAAAGAGCTCTCCCAATGAGCTCTCTCTATTTTATCCAATAGACAATTTATTTTTATTATTTTACCAAGTAGAATAAACAGAGGGTAAGATCTATACTCGACTTCAAACTGAACTTATAGCTTCAATTGTTATAGATTTGGAATCTAATACACTACTTCAAACACCATCCAGAAAAATGACGACTGCAATATATAATGTTCATAAAGATGGCAATTTCATATCTTTAAATAATATAGATAAAATTATTTTTCTTGGATTGATGATTGTCAATTATTATAATTAATTATGTGTTAAATGCACATTTGTTATAGATTGTATGATAGTGTTATTGTTGTCATCATTTAATAACTTCTATGATTTAGATTTCCATCAGTTGTACTCATTTGAATAAAAATCTTATACAATATTCATTTTGTTTATCATAGAATATTGGGAACTTGAAGATCCATCATTTAAATATCAATATTTTTGTGCAATTTTTTGGTATGATGAGGGATTGAATTCACGCGTTAATATTATAAAGTCAAAGTACTCTAGATGTTGTACACATAGATAGATCCAGTTCCATTCAATGAGGAAGTCGCCACAAATACTATATATGATTTAATATTTGGTATAAGTGATAAATGTAAACATTTTTTTGGAAAAATGTCAGGTCATATTACAACATATTTGGGAGGCAAAGATTCTTTTAGGAAACAATGATGGTCAAAATATATTAATTCCTCAAATTACAATGACCCCCTCCGATCTTGGGTTGCCATTTAAGTTCCAACGAAGACAATTTATTTTCATCATTTTATATGCGATGATGATCAATAAACGTTAAGCTCAATCTCTCTCTCTCTCTCTCTCTCTCTCTCTCTCTCTCTCTCTCTCTCTCTCTCTCTCTCATGTTTGGGCTTCTTTTGAAAAAAAAACAAGGTTAGCCATGGTCAATTGTATGTTGTTCTATCCAAATTAACTAATTATAAGGATTTAAAAATTATGGTTTGTGATGAGGAGAACAAATATAGCAACAAAACTATAAATGTTGTATACAAAGAAATTCTTCGAAATTCGTAAATTGCATTCCTTCATTAACATTATTTGCGGAACCTTGATAGATTTATTAATACATTTTTGTTAATAAAATATTAGATTAAAAAAATCAAGTATTCGTATGAAAAATACAAGTACAAGTTGAAATTATATGTCTCATAAATATATATGTAATTTTTTATAAACAGGTAGAGTGTGTGTGAGAAAGAGAGTGATAGAGCTAATAATAATATGTATATATTGAGATAAAACTAAACGAGTTGAATTTGCCATTTAAGTCTATAATTGAAAATGTAAATCTCATGTATAAATTTTTGTTTTTATTTACTTTATATGAAGATTAATATTGAAATAAGTAATAAATATCAGTTCATGTTAGAAGATATATGGTTTCATTGTAAAGTAATAACATTAATATAATAATACACGAGCAAGATTACTAGTATATTCAAAAAGTATAAGACAATATTGAATGCATCTTGCGATGGTCCTGACCACCTTAATTTGATCGGATAAACAACTTCACCATATTTTCTAATAAAACGGTGACTCTTGATTGATTGATATATTATATCACACAACTCAAAGATCATTTCAAAAAAGAACCCACACCAAAATCCAAATTTAGCGAAATCAAACAATAAAGTTATACAAACTACGGAGCTATTGAAATCAGATAACATCCATGAGAATGGACTGCTAATCGAATGACTTCAATTGTAAATTAAAGTTGAGCGACATTCTATATATCAGTCAACTCAATGGCAATTATTTCATGTCATATCGAGGTTTAGATGATAGACAAGACGTATTCGAAGTTCATTTCACATATTATGGATGAGCACTTGAAACTCAAATTTAATTTAGCTTATAAATAGGGAAGGCACTAGGACGGTGATTCCCCAATTTTTTTCCCGTGGCACACTACTACAAAACAAGGATTCTACATCGGTTCTGGAATGCATTATACATCGGTTTTCAAACCGATGTAGAATGTGATATTGTGGGATAGTCAGACTTTTCTACATCGGTCATGGAACGATGTAGAAAATCGATTTCTACATCGGTCCGTTTTACAACCGTTGTAAATTGTTCGAACAACCGATGTAAATAGTATAAATTCTACATCAATTTCTTTGGACAACCGATGTAAATAATTAATAAATATTACATCAGTCTCCCTTGTCAACCGATGTAAAAGTTTAGGTTTTTTTAGTTGCTATATTTTTACAGGCCCCTTAACAATTCATTATATTACCAACAATTGCAATTCAAAACAACTTAACCAAAATATTACCAACAATAAGACTACAATTCAAACCAAAATATCAATGTACCAAAAATACGACAACAATTCAAACCAAAATAATGTACCAACAATACAGCAACATTTCAAGCTAAAATACCAATGTACTAACAATAGAACAAATTGCAATACTAAGTCGATCATTTAACAGATCTAGGTCATCATGTATAATACACTTAGTTGCTTAAAAATATCATATACCATGATACAAAAAAGATCTCTCGCGTGTCATTTTCCAAATTATATCCCAATGGTAAATTGTGACAACAATCTGCAAATACAATATGATGAACGAATTAGCTCCTGGAAAAGTAACAAAAGCTTCATAAATGGTACCACATTTAATTAAGAAAAACTCTACTTTCTCTTGTCATGCTAGAGAAAACATTGTACCAGACAACCAGGATGCTAAGAAATTTAAGCATATTTGCACACTAGAGAGAAAAAAAACATTTCCAGAAAGCTACAAAGAACGTCTAAATGTAGGCATATATTTCAAAGAAATTTACAGAATCAGCTAGTGAATTTACAGAATCAGCTATGAAGAACGTCAAATGTAGGCATAAGGTCAACATCATAGAAATAATATATATTTACATATAAAGAGGAAAAAAATACTTTGCAACTATGGTTGCATTTAGTCATATTTGACAGATATACAGTGAATAGAGATTAAATACACTAGAGTTGGTAAATGCAAAATATATGATGAATGAAGCTAAGTTAATCTTGTAATCTTGGCCACTTTCAACATTTAGAAACGCATATTTCAACACGAAGTACAGTTGATCACTAAACATATTATGGATTAAGTTTATGAATACAGGCACTTAAAGCTCACCACAAAATTAATCGATGCCAATTGACAATCTGATTGGTTTAAGGTCTTAATATACTCATGGTTAACAGAAAATAGAGATGTGATGATTACATGATCCTTAAGTTCCTTCCCAAGAAGAAAATGAAAAGCTCAGAAACTACCTTATGTATTGCTACAAATGTTTTAACCAAAACATGAAAAAAAAAAAAAAAAAACCAAATCATACAAGCACCTCTAATTGCTTACTGTTACTGGAACACTTTAATCTTCTTAAAATCCAGCTAAACTTTCACTGTTCTCTCTCACCCCATAAATTATTGGTCTAAACAAACATTGTTTCTACACAAGCATGATCTATAAAAATGGGAATAAAACCAAACAGCACCCACACATAATACTGCAAAAATTATATTCTTAGAATAAAAACCACAGAAAAAAAAAACCCATGCCTTATAATCTTATTCCCACATGGAACAATATATTAGCCTCATTGTTACAACAAAACTAACACACTTGAGATTAAATAGTGTAATAAGAAACAAAATGAAAAATACCTTAAGGGAGAGATTAGAAGAAATAGCATATGCAGATTTAAGACGAGGACATTCAATATTATATCCGAGTTTCGAGTTCTATGTATCCCACACTCTAATCATGCTATCATCTGATCCAAAAACTAATAGATATCCATCAACATATTGTTTTATTGTTTCATAGATTAAATAATATGCATTAATATTCAGAAAATCTGAGAAAGAAAATAAACATGTTAAACATATATTGCTAAAAGCATACTTACGGGATGAACTATATCTCACAAAACCAATAAATCCCCAGCCTATTCCTCATTCCGTCGGTATAAGCATGGAGGCGAAAGGAGAAGGCTAGGGTTTGCTCGAAGGGCCAAATCAAACTTACGATTTATATTGTTGGTTTAGGTAGAGTCAATGGTAGGGTGGTGGGGTTGGTGTCGATTACAGAGAGATCGAAGATAGGGGTATGCGAGAGATCGAATGCAGAGCAGAGAGTTACGAAAAAAGAGATGGAGCAGTTTAGTTAAACATAAATCTTATCTACATCGTTCTTTTATGAACCGGTGTAAAAATTAAATTTTATATCAGTTCTTTAATGAACCAATCTAAATATGCCACATTATCTACATCGTTTGGAGGGGAACCGGTGTAAAAATTAATTTAATTATAATTTTACATCAGTTCCTTCGTAGAACCGCTGTAAAGTTCTTAAGCAATTCATAATTATGCCACTGGGTATTTATTTACATCGGTTACGTAAGGAACCAATGTTCCGATGTAAAAACCCTGTTTTGTAGTAGTGTGAGGATGGGAGTAGGGATGAAAAATATTTTCTCCCCTAGTGAGGACGAGGCGGGGCTGAGGATTACATTCCTCGACCCCGCGAGATCCCCGCGCCTTCCCATGAGAACCCAAGATATGCATATATATTATGTTACTCTTAATATATTTAATATATTATTAATATATTCACATTATATATAATGAAATGGCAAATCCTCAATTCATTTCAATTATTTTGTTAAAAGAATGTTTCAAAGAGTTTTTATATTTAACAATTTACAAACTTTTTCAAAAAGGGCGGATGAGAAACATTTTCTCCTCGTTTGTTTCATGGGGGCGAGGATGAAGATCTTATGTGACCGTGCAAATGGGAATGAGAACCGTTCCACTAGTCCTGCCCCCGCCTCGTCCCGCCCCATTACACCTAGAGATGTCAAAAATGGCCCGGCCCGATAGGCTAGCCTGACCGGCCCAGGAATAGGGTTGGGCTATAATTTTGTAGGCCCGAATTATTTGGTCAAGCCCGAAACACCAAGCCGGCCCGGTTGGCCCGAATTAATTTTAGTGTATTTTTAAAAATGGACTAGGTTGGGCTCACCAACATAGCGGCCCGAAGAAATTCTGGGTCGGCCCGATGGGCCGACACCGGCCGGCTCGGCCTGGTCACTTTGACAACTCTAATTATACCTATGAAGCACTAATATGGGTATGGGATGCAAATACGTTGCAACCCAGGTATGAGAATACAACATATTTTGAAAATTTAAGGATACGGATAGACATATAATTGTACATTTACTGTAACTAGTAAGGTGCACGTGCGTTGCACGTGAACCCTATAATATTAATGATTCAATTAAAAATAATTTATATAAAAAATGCAAGTTAATTTTATTTTTATTATGTATATTATTAATGTCGTACAATGCAATTTGATTTGAAAAGAGTTTCACGAATTCAAATAGCACTAAGTCTTCTCTTGTTTTATTTTGTTAGGTCATTGTTTTCTTCTTGCTTGAATGTGACAATTTATAACCGTTGTAATTTGGGTTAAAGTTGGTTAAAAAATTTAATTTGATTGCACTAATTTCTTTGCATGGAAAAGCCGCCGTTGCCTTTACCATGCAAAACAACGTTCAAAATCGATATCTTTTGTGATGAATTATACAATGATACAATACTGATGTTTTAGCATTTTTTTGGTTAGTAGTTTTGCTTTAAAAAAATCATTGTCTATAGAATAATTAAATATTTATATCATTATGCCCCCAAGTTACTTGAATGTTATATAAAAGAATTTTGACATATAACCAAGATTTTAGTGAATTATTACCAAACTATCCCAAATAATACTTGAAATATGAATTTTAAAGACTAACAAATTATTCGAATCTGCGATTTGTTGCTATGGTTTCACCAAATATAGAATTATCACCTCTCCTCATATAGTAGCTTTCCATTCCAATCAATGTTGTAAATATATTCAAACCCTAAAGATCTAAATAAAATGTATATCATTTATAAACTATAGTAGCTTCACCAAGTACAACATTATCACCTCTACCCTGACAGAACAAAGAGAATAGCATAAATTCCAACTCAAACATCTAGATATGTATACCAACTTTGAAATCTTCATATAATGAAAAGACAAGAAAAAAAAAATTGTTCCACTTTAAAATAAAAAATATTTTTTTTTTGAGAAATTAAAATATAAAATAATAAGCAAGCACATATTACCATTTCTTTATTTTCTAAAGAATTATAAGGAAGACATTATATCAAAATAAAACTTCATCAATCTAACTATCCTTAATTGAACCACGGACATATTAGCCACTCAATGTTGCACGAGTTTCAATAGTTTCTAAAGAATTAACATATAACGATACTCATGCAAAACAACTATAAACAATCAAGTATTGTTTATAAGTAGGATAATTTCACTTTTGATACCCAAAGTTTACTGCCTTTTTAGTTTTGGTACCTAATATTCCAACTTAATCACTCACCTACCACAAGTTTTAGACATTAGTCACTTTCACTACATGCCGTTATTTTTCCATCCAAAATCGACTAACTAACCTGTTCTTCTTGCAGTAAAAAATGGTTTCTTTTTAGGAATAATTTCACTTTTGATACCCAAAATTCTTTAAAATATTTTAAATTCTAAACTAAAAAAACTCATTATTATTTCCAAAAAGTTATTTTCAAAAATAAATAATGTTCTAAAAATCTAAAATATTGTTTAAAGAACTAAAAGTTATGTTAAAAATCTGACTACTTAAAAAAATGAATTCAATATAAAATTAAAAATCTGGAAATTTTCTAAAATTCTGAAAAATGGATTGAAAACTGTAAACTATAAGATTTTGAAAAAATTAACCAAAAAATCTGATTGACTTAAAAAATCCAAAAAGGGCAAAAACATTGATTTTTTTAAAAAACTAAAAAACTATTTAAAAAATATAAAAATTAACGAAAATATTGAAATTTATTTTAAAAAAAATCCAAAATTTATTTATAAGTCTTAATATTATTCCATAATTGGGATATTAAAATCTGATAATTTTTAAAAAAAATTCCAGAATTTTTTAAAACATATTTCGAAGTTTTAAAAAGTGCTTGGATTTTTTTATTAAGGACTCCATAAAACTCCAAAATCAAATTAAAAGAGGTTTTCGATTGCTGGGTGAAGAAAATGGGAAAGGATATGAAATGGAGAGGACGAAGTGGAAGAGAAGAAAAAAAGAAAAATTAAATTTTTTATTTTATTAATATATATATATAAGGGATAATTTTACTTTTGATACCCAAAATTTACCACCTTTTCGCTTTTGGTACCCAAAATTAGTAAAAAGTTTTTTGATTCTTCATTTTTACTAATTTTAACCGGTTTCCACCTGCTACAACAGGTGAACCGTTTGTTTTGGATGGCAAATTAACGGGTTGTAGTAAAATTGATCAAACGGGAAAATATTGGGTACCAAAATTGATTAAGTGATAATATTGGGTACCAAAAGCGAAAAGGTGGTAAATTTTGGGTATCAAAAATGAAATTATCCCTTTATAAGTAATATAGTATGCTGCATTCAGGTTTACATAACTGGACATGGCAAATATATATATATATATATATATATATTTTAATACTAAACTTGAGTTCAAGTTTACATAACTGGACATGGCAAAAAAAATTTGCAGTGCCATTCCCAGTTAGACGGCCATCTCGATCTGTAAATGTATAATCGATCAAGGCATGAGACATGAAAACAAGAATTTTAGAAAAAATAAATATTGAAATGAAAAAAGTAATAACCTGAATCAGCCAAGTTAAACCAAGTTTGGTAGATTTCTAGATTTCTAGATGCTCCTTGCAACTATAACTACTTCCATTTTCCGGAGCTAATATTCACTTCTTCTCTATCTGATATTAGGAAACCGTGAAACAGGAAATTCGATTTTAGTAACAGTTATCGCCCTGTCCGCCTCCTCTCTAGTCCAATTACTCCAGTGACATACATTTAAAAAAGATGAAAAAGATGAAAAGATTACACATACTCCACCACCCTCTCCACATTCACAACCAAAGATTTCTTAACAACAGAAACCCCTCAAAGTCTGATTTCACTTCTAATTTTCATTTCCAAGAAAAACTCTGTGTACTACCACTGGATAATGAAGATGGAAAATATGCATTAGAAAGGAACCCGTAAACCAATATTAAACCATGTGCCATCCGAAATGCTGATCTTTAATAACCACCATGAAAGTTCATCGTACAATCTATTAATCAACAATTTACACTGCCAGAGATGAAGCCATAAATTTTGGGTGGGGGACCCAACTAATATTAATATAAAAAAAGTCCGTCGAATTTTTGGCCACTTATACATAATAAAAATAGTTTTAACCATGTTTTTTAGCTATTTTTGAGTTCAAAATTTCCCCCCGTCTTTTTTTTTTCATTTCTAGGGATTGGTACACGACTCGGTACCGAAAAATGTACTGCATCAATTTTTTGAAATATATTTAAGTACCTCATCTGAGAACACAAGAAGAATATGACCGTGTCAAAATGACTAAAAACATGTTTTCGAAAAATATGACTATTTTTCATTTTTACAAACATAAGTGGACAATTGTCCACTACCACATATAAAAATGAAAAACAATACATTAAATTTAAAAAAAAGTATAAGCTTTGATTAAGTCTTTGTATTAATTCAATCACATCTTAATTTTAACAAAATACAATTATATCAATATACCAAAAAGGACAAATAGAGACAAAAGAGAATAATTCAAAAATTCAAGTTAATGTTAATGACGGAGCTTAAATAATGTAAAAAAAAATTTAAGAAAATGGAAAAATGATCAAGACTCATATTTTTCAAGATTCAAAAATGAAAGTAGGAAAGAGGAATACAATATAATTGAAGACTTTTTTCTTTCCATTTTTATTTTTTTTATTTGTTTTAGAATTAAAATGTGAAATGACCAAAATACCCCTATTTTTTTTCAAAATTTGAGGAGGGCCCAGTGCCCCCCTTGGCCCCCACATGGCTTTGTCCATGCACACTGCTCAAGGTAATCTTTCATTGTCAAACATCTGTCGTTCTACCTCGCTTTAATGGCTACTTTCTACAAAAATATATGATTTGTGGATCTATCTATTCCCTTATTTGAGTTGTTATTTTAGCATGTTGTTATAGAAAAGTTTAATGTATTCACTCATAACAAACATCAACAAAATGATTCATACTGAAAAAGTTCAAACTTTATAATCAATGAAAGTAGAACTTACTTACAGGCGAAGATTACTATTTACTCCTCAACGATCCATTGCCACCATATGTCATATAAATATTCATATCACCCTTAATCATACAAAGATCATCATCCTTATCCTGGAAATCAAAGTACATGGTGTTTTTTATTATCAATTTTCATATTCCTTTCCAAAACTCGTTATAATATGTGATGTATTTCTTTGTTAGAATCAATTCAATTACAGGTCCAGAGAAACTATTCTTATTTAATTGACATGGGAACCAAATAAATAATAATCCAGGGAAGGTCCAGAGAAACAATTCTAATGCATCAAGATCCATAAAATGTATCAAAGCACCAAATCAATTAAGAAAAAACATGCATTCATACCTATACACAAGAAGGGCATGGTAGCAGAAGTTTTCATAAGTATTCAGCATAACTGTAAACGCCAACACAACGCAAAGTGACCAAGTATCCAATTCAAACAACATAGAACTTCAATATTATTAAATTCATTCACTAAGAATTGAATCCAATTACTGAAAATCTGAAATTGTATAGTTTGGCAATAAACTTGGGGGAAGAAAAAGGAAATATAATAAGTCAGAGATAAATAATTCCATAAATAAGTAAGACATATAAATAAATTACAATAAAACCACTGATTAAATTACTGGGTAATAGAAAAGAAAAAAAAAAAAGAAAATCAACTTCGATAAGGAAATAATAACAACACATGAATCCACATCAAGTCAGAGATAAATAAGTCCATAAATAAGTAAGACATATAAATAAATTAGAATAAAACCACTGATTAAATTACTGGGGAATAGAAAAGAAAAAAAAAAGAAAATCAACTTCGATAAGGCAATAATAAAAACACATGAATCCACATCAAACATGATAAAGTCCGCGCAACCCAGATATAGAAACACAGGCATAGAGTAATAATCAACATACGCACCAGAATGGACAGAGCAACGAACTAATTCCTTGCACATGCAATGTAGTAGAAAATCCATCTATCCAAAGCCAAAAAAACAATAAGAGGCATGCTAAGTTTTATAGAAAGTGATCGCAGGGAGAGTAGCAAGAATTCATGAGATTACGAATGCCGGAGAATTGGGGAGAACATTTGACCACTCCTTAGCCTCCTTCCTCAAAACATACATAATGATGGAACAGGCTAAGGAAGAAGGGGTTGAAAAGGGAATTGTATCTATGTGTAGATTTTTTTGCCTCTTCTTCATATCCTTCATATCATTGAGCAGAACAAAATTAAAAAGACAGAAATTTATCCAGGTCGAATACGCAAAAGAGAAATATTTCCAAAAAATATGAGAATTTGAAATGCATCTGTTGCATGAATAATCTCAGATAACCAATTTATTACTTGCAATATGATTTATGAAATCTGAAATTTCCATCAAAACAACTCTATCTAATGCTTCACTTTGACCTTTTCTATGTCAATTGAAAAAGAAAAGTTTTTGTAATTATCCCTACAAATATTTGCTAAGGCACAAGATAAAAGTGCTTGAGACAACATCCATGTGGGAACTGAATGTGGTTTACAGTCTCAGTTATAAGCCATGTAAAGGTTTTGTAGTATATTACCTATCATGCAAGCGAGATGTTTGTCCTTGCCAAAACTCAAGAAACTCTGGTTTCAGTCTGTATTCTCCCCAATATTTGGGTTCTGGAAAATGGCTTCTGCATGTGGATTTTTGCAGTTAGTCTCAGAATTTAAAAGTGAAGAAAGGTATGGTTTGCCTCTTAAATGATAACGACATCAAATATAACTGTATCAATTGGCTTAGATGAAAGAAGGCATGTTATATAACATTAAAGATAGCTAATGTGTATGCTAGATATATCTTCCCTTCCGTAACACACATTATTGGAATAGAGGCTATGAAAGTGGTTTCTCAATTGAAAACCACTCTTCTGAACTTGGTTTGCAGTGTCAACAAAGAATAAAAAAAAGCAGACAATAATGAAAATAGTCATGAATATCCCACTATTTTGCAAATATTAATAAATGTCCTAAGATCCAATGACATAGACAAGAAAGCGAGTAACAAAACGAATTGGTTTACACACCCCTGAAAAAAATCAATCAAGGAAAAATAAGAAAGTTTTAAATCACATATAGAAGACCTTGTCTCTTGACATAACTCTTTATTTGGTTATTTTTATTGCTTCTCTTCATCACTATTAGTATACTTTGGCCCATTGCAGTTTAGGCAATAAACGTACAATATAATGTACAATCGTTGACTTATGAGTAAACAACCACGGGAATAAATGAACAAATTTAGACAAGAAGAAATAAATTAGACAATTATGCATCAAAATTCTACTGCTTTTAACAAAGATTAATAAGTTTAAGGATGATAAAGGACATCAACATCTCAGGAGGCTTCTTGAGTAGGAATCACGCAGACTGAACACGACATCAGATTAGGCCAGCCATCTCCATTTCTCTATCATTGAGTATCCATCTCAAAAAATTATCTCTCTATACTAGGTCTACCAAAATTCAGGGTAAAATAATAAAATATTAAAAAAAAAAACTGTCTTCTCATCCAATTCATATCAATACTTTGTATGTAAACAGTACATTTAACAACATATGTATAAAAAACTATACAAATTAAAAGAAAAGGGAGACATACAAATTTGAAACACTTTCATTCTTAATTGAACCCATTCGCTCAAACCATTTGGATTTTCGTCGGCGCAATTGCAATCCCTTTGCTTGATTTTGATTCAATCACCTCTCCGAAGTATCTTGTCGGTTGATTTCTGCTTCTGATCCCCTTCGATCGGATTTTATTTTTGCGGTAATAAGATTTCAGAATCCCCTTGTTTCTTTCTGCGTTTTTTTTATGTGGGTGGTGAGAAGTGATCTTTTTTTTCAGTGAGTAACAGTAAGTAAGCGTAAAGAAGCTTTGATATTACCTTTTCACAGGTAGAGATGCCTTTTGAATTTTGATAGGCACAAGATGGTATAAGCTTCCGCGCTACGCCCGACTATCTTTGAGACAATGCCCTCTTTCCTCATTCTTCTTGCCAAAAAACCGCGGATGTGCATTTGGCAGACAGTGTTAAGTGGACGGGCTTGACGTCAACCGGATCCTCCTGGGTAAAGAGAAAACAATCATATTCGACCCCCAATCTACTAATAACGATCTCTCCCGAATCGAACCCACACGGATGCTATTCAAGATGAGTTCCCACCAAATCTTCACCACTCGCATATGCGCCGGGAAGCGATTTGATGGAAGGGATATGAACCCTGACCTCCATCCCACAATTCTTGTGGTGGCCAGGTGTGGCTAAGACACCCTGGTTGTTTAGGCTTTTACAACTATAAGGATGAAGGGTGTTTTTTGGTATTCCAATAACTAAGGATGAAGGGGTGTTTTTTCGTATTCCAAATGAATGGTGTTTTTTGGTATTCCAATAACTAAGGCTATTTTAGGTATTCTAAATTTTAACAGAAATATTCGTGTATTTAGGATAGTAGTAGATAGTAGATAGATAGTAGAATATAGGTTTAAGTACAATTTATTTTTACTTTTTTTTTTAAATAAACGTTTCAACTATTTTAGAGTATTGTATCATTGTATGAATATATGGAATATTTTTACATTGGAATGGAACCAAAATTGCACAAAATCAGAATTTGCAGGACCAAAATTGCAATTTGAACCTATGAGATCAAAATGGCATATGATCAAAATCTTACATGGTCTAAATTGTTGCCTAATATATTTACATGACTAAAATTGTTAGTTTCCTACATTTACATGACCAATTTTGCAATTATGCCAAAAATACACCATTCATACAGATTTCAAGCTCGTCTCTGTTTTAGAATACAATTTGGTAGAAATCGTGTTTTTACAACATGAATTTAAAAATTAAAAAAAAATCGTGTAAAGACCTAGCAATACACCCAAAAAGTAGGATCGATTTATTAGGCTTGTCCACTTATCATACTCTTCACAAGCTACAAATACCTCTAATTTCTGAATTAAAGGTCAACATTAGCTCGCCTGCCAAGGAATCATTTTCTTGAATGCAATTGATCCGTTAATGACACTTAATCAGACCTTGTCGATGTATATAGCGGCATTGGTAATAGAGGCCGCCATGGGATAGCACTAAGTGGTGCCGCTTTACAAGGCTCCCCCTCCTGCACTGGCCCCAAATCACAAACATTGTAAGATGGTGGATTGCCATGAGTCTTATTTCGTGTTTTGAAGGTCATGAGTTCAATACTTGGTAGTTTCACAATTGAATTTATTTTCCCATTATCTCTGACTTTTGTTTTTCTTTCTTTTTTTTTCGCAAAACAAAAACAATAACTTTGCATTGTCTTTGATTTCAATTGAGAGTGAATTTTAGGAATTAATTGGTTATGAAAGATTGATTGATGACTTGTACATATAAATACAAGCAGATCAGTTTTTCATAGCTAATTAATTAAAAATATTTTTGTCTTTTCTCGATGGTAAATTATATTAAATGATTTTTTCAAACTTTAATCTAATGAGACCAAAATGTTAAAGTTGGAGTATGATAGTTTTTTATTACTAAAACAAGTATTTTATATGTTAAATCAATAGAATTACATTTTGTAACATTATTTTTGTTATTTTTAATTTTTTT
The DNA here is from genome assembly GCA_016081115.2 of Rehmannia glutinosa. Lineage (NCBI taxonomy): Eukaryota > Viridiplantae > Streptophyta > Magnoliopsida > Lamiales > Orobanchaceae > Rehmannia > Rehmannia glutinosa. Next base: position 207,641 of record JABTTQ020002030.1, on the reverse strand, counting down.
AATATAAACATAAAGGCCCCCATTATTAGTTTTGGCAAAAACTCATATAAGACCTTTTTATGGATCACATTCTGTGAGACAGATCTCCCATGACCTATGCCCCAGTCCAAATAACCAGTGACATTTTTGTGAATATCAGGGTATCAGACGAATGGAAGGATAATTAAAAATATTAGTTTTTTTTTTCCGAAAAGTGTCACTTTTACTTTGAAAATTATACGGTTTTAAAGTAACCAATATTATTTACTTGTACAGTTATATAGAACCTTGCGCAAGATTATCACTTTTTTTTAACAAAAGTAATACTTTTATATTGAAAAATATATGTTTCTAGAGTAAAAAATATTATTTATTTGCAAAGTTGTAATTTGTTTAATAGTATCACATTTTATTAGAAAAAGAATTACTTTTACTCTAAAAAGTATATTTTTTTCAAAAGAAAAATTGATATTATTTACTTGTAAAGTACACTAGTAATGAATCTATGACTTTGTATAAAAGTATCACTTTTTATTTTAAAAATTTTACTTTTATTTTAAAAATCCCAGTTACTATGATAGGACGAACCGACCTCCACCAGGTTATTTGGCCTTTTTCTCGGGAGAGATGGATGGTGGGTTTCGGTTCCCTATTCTTAATTCTATTACCAAATTTCTTTGAATCAAATATCTCCCAATTCTTTTCGACTGATGGGCGATTTTGTTATGGTAACTCAATTTTTCAAAATTGACACCACTACTGAGCTATTTTACTACTCATGGCCTTTTCTATTTATCCTCCCAAGGTGATGCTAGATTCATTGGTAAATATCCGACCTCAAATAAATTCTAGAAAGATAGGTATTTTTTTATTTCTTCCCCCGAGCCCTGGCCTTTTCCTACTTAATTGGGAAGTTCCTCCTCAAAGAATAATTAACATAAGAAGACGTGATCCCGATCTCCAAGCTCTCATAGATCGGTCGAACAAACATGAGTACAATCTTTCCCGCTTTTGCTCTTGCCCTGCCTTATTATGGAATTTCAAACTTAGCCATACGCTTGCCGAACTTGAGGAGGACCTCGGTTTGCTCTTGCCCTGCCTTATTATGGAATTTCAAACTTAGCCATACGCTTGCCGAACTTGAGGAGGACCTCGGTATTTATTTTCATATATTCTTATACTTGTCATTATTTCACTTTGCAAACTTTACTAAAAGTGGTGTCACAGATTTAGATCTACTTTTTGAGCGGATTAAATATGATCACTTTTATTATTAGGACACTATTAAGAGTATTCGGACGGTGTAAAGTGGTGCCATAGATTTAGACATACTTTTTGACCGGATTAAATAGGATCACTTTTATTACTATAACACTATTACTAGAACACTTTTAAGAGTATTCGGACGGTGTAAAGTGGTGTCATAAATTTAGACTACTTTTTGACCGGTTCCATTTAATTTTGTTCTCTTTTTGACTGGTTCCATTTAAACTGACAATTTTAATATGTTTTATGTTCTCCAAAGTGTATGTGACAACTGCATATAAATCTTTCTCCCTTTTATTATATCTCAACTTTTGTTATTCCTATATTGTGCATTTGTATCTATATTTTTTTTTAGAGTAACTCGAGGTTGTAAACTTATAATCCAAAATTAAAGTTGTAAGAAAGTTTCAAACATCGCTTGATGAATCTGAAATTAAAGTTGTATTTGTTGTTGGATGAGACAAGATAGTTTAATTTAGTTGAAGAGATATTACTTAGAAATTGAAAATTGGAAGAGAAGTGATATATATACATATGAGCATAAATGCTATTTAGCTAATAAACAAAAGCGAACATATAATATTGTTCTTGTTATTCATATCATTTATATTTATACTTGGAGATCATCCTAACTAATGACTAGAATTTATAAAATATAATGGCTAAAATTTATTTCTGGAGTTATTATACAAAATATCTAGCTTAGTATGAATTTCTACAAATTTCTTCAAAGAATATTTTAGTAATTCCCCAATACATATTTCTAGAACTTTGGTTTATTGGGCTCTATTATTCATAAGACTCTTAATTTATTTTTAAACTTGAGCAAATACTCTCAAACCTAATATAATATGAACCAAATCAAGTTTAATTCCAACACTATTTATACGAACTTTCTTAGAATAATGTCTTATATATTTTCCTTAGATATTTCTAGAACATTTTTTCCATAATTTGTGCTTATTGTGCTCTAGTATTTATAGGACTTACTTATATTTAGGAATAACTACAAAAAACACCCCTAGGGTTTGGCTAATTACAAGAAAATTAAGAGACTTTTTAAAATTACAAAAAAAACACCCTAAATGGACGATCTCTCTCCTGGGCAGGGCGTTGGAGATAGGTCCAGTTTAATCAGAATGGGCATGTGGTGTGTCCGACTGGATTTTAGGAAGGTGCAGGAGATCCGGACCCATTGTTTTCTGATCCTTCGAGAAAAAGATTCATTCTCTTCATAAAAAATAGGAGATAGAACCAATAAAGATTTCTTTTTCGATTCATCCCTGGCCTCGTTCAAGAATTGTTTTTGATCCAATCCGTAGGAATCTTTTTCATCTCCCCTGTATAAGTCGACGTCTTAACCTGACTTCCTGAGCTCATTTGATTGTTGAAGCAGTAGCTCTGGATCGAGAGCTGGATGCTTACCTTATTATTATGAAAAGGAGAGGAAGAGGTTCTATTCTATTAGAAGACCCAACCTCAGCGAAGAATGTGTAATCGTGTGAGGGAGCTTGGATTTCCAGTCAGGCAGATAGGTGCTCCTTCTTAACCATTTTCCCCCCATGTGACCCCCCATCGTTCCAGGCTTCTAAGGAAGACCTGTCACTTGCCTTCCTACTTGCAAAAGCTCATTCACTCGAGAGCAACAAGAGCTCAATTAGCAACTGACCGGTTGCGGCAGCTACCTTCTACTTCTAAACTCCTTAACGTTGGATTTTGTTTTAAACTGAAAGGATTAACTATAATATTTCTATAAAATTTAGGGAGATTTTGATCTTTTGTTTTTTTTTTTTTTTTTTTTTTTTTGCTTATGAAAGAGGAAAAACCTCTTGCTTTCTTGTTGTTGCAATTAGACCAAACTTCTAGGTTTTTTTTTTTTTTTTTTGTAATCATCACCTATTTTTCACTTGAGATAATATTTCTCAAGTCCACTGTAATTTGGATCAAAACAAGTATATTTCCGATATCTTTGTACTTATAATGACAATGGCAGAGATCAGATTAATATAGTTCTTATTTGATTGTAGTTGAGAGTGACCTTATTTAAATTTTTTGGTGTGTTTGGATTTTGTAACAATTTTAATAGTTTTGATACTTATTACATTTGGGATTTGAGTATTTATGAAAGTCCATCAGCCAAAAGAGGTGATAGCCGAGGAACCACAGGAACAAATGCAAGTTCCAATAACAGAAAAGAGGTGAAAATCAAGGAAATTAATTTCGTTCTAAGCGAGTCCACTAGCTCCGCCAGTGATCTGAATAACCATGCATATAAGGTGGTGTTACTATTGTCCACGTGATATTCACTTGATGTACACCAGATGAAACAATGTAGGGAATAGAAAATTTGAACTGCTATAAAATTGGTATATTGGTATTTGGTAGTAAAGCTGTGGATTTTTTCTTTTTTTTCCTGGAAAAAGGTCGACGGCCAAAATGAGATTGCAAAACCAATCAAAATGGTAATGGTAGCTGAGAAACCATAGGATTAGGTACAAATGCAAGTCTCAATAACAAAAACTACTGTCTTGCTGGAAGTTCCATAGATGAAAACCAAGAAAATTAATTTCGTTCGAGGCAAGTACAGTTCCTAATTGCTGGCAAATAATGCTAGGAAATGCAGATATCTCAAATGACTTCATTTAACAGATCATTGGTTCAGGACTGGCAGATGACAAAATATCCAACAGTGAATCCTGAGGTGCCAGTTCTTCATGCCATAGAGGAAGGGTATCACCTGGGTAGAATTTTCTAGAAGCCCCGTCTTTGTTAATCTGTAATATAGGAAGAGTCACAAACATCAGAAAATTGGAGAGAAAGTTCGTACAGTTCCTAATTGCTGCGCGCAAAAAAAAAAAAATTGATTGTTAGAGCAAGTCGACTGGCAATGCAAATACTTCGTTCCTGTTGCGAGTCGAAACTAAATCCACAACTCTGCTATTGTGTTTTATTTTATTATGACTATGACATATAGTAGGTGCAAATCTCGATAGAATAATTTTTATTCCACAAGCTTCATACGAAGTCGAACCACAAAATTGATTCAACTTCATTAAAATCATGCAGAAGAAGGTAGTGAAGAAAAACATGAGCACTGATAATGAAAGATAGGATGTGATATTGATAAGCAAATTCTCATTTATTTCACAATTCAATTTAAGATGGGGTAGGATCACTGTTATTCAACCAGGAAGCATAGTTCATAATGAGAAAGCAACTCACGGTTACTGTCCGAACAACACCACCACTGGCACCATCCCGAGCAATGGCAAGAGAGACTGCCTTCACAACTAATTGCTGGTGGGGAGATCCAAAAAGAACACAAAAATTAGCAATATCTTCGAGACAGACTAATAATCAACCAAGAATGATAGTAATGCAGAAAGACAATGAAGTGTGTCCACCAATTTCTAGCTTGTTTTGATGGTAATGCAGAACCCCTTTGTTTCTGCAGATTAACTAATTTCTAATAATGTGTTTCAAATGTTCGCCCTTCCCCCGCAACTAGGGCTGCAAATGAACCAAGTTGCTCGTGAGTTATTCGAAGCTCACTCGATAAAATCTCGTTTGAGTTCGTTTAGTGAAGCTCATTAAAATAAATGAACCAAACTCAAGTTTAGAGATATTTGGCTCGTTAGTAAGCTCGTGAGCAGGCTCCTGAGCAAGCTCGTATAAATTACTCTAATAGTTTGACTTTGATTGTAATTTTTATACGTCTATGTATGACAAATATTAAAATATTTAAATAAATTTATTTGTTTTAATAAAATCACCGGTATTTATAGATATATTATGCATTTTAGAAATATAAAATTTTATTTTTTGTAATAAATTGAAGAATAATTTAATTAATAATTGATATTTACTAAGCTCGTTTAGGCTCGATTAAACTCGAAGAAGTTCGTGAGAAATTAATATATTCGATAAATTCAAGCTCGAGCCCGACTCGATAATAAACGAGTCAAACTCAAATTCTCAAAAGCTCGGCTCGGTTCAGTTCGGTTGCAGCCATACCGCAAGAAAAGGGGAACAAAAGACAAAAAAAAATATTCCTTATCTAGTGTGTGCGCTTAAGATTATATCATTTTCATCATCATCATCATCATCAACAATTGCACCTTATCCCACTATGTGGGTCGGTGGTGTGAAGTTTATAGTGTCAATTAATTTCTAAAATTAAGTTAACACTATAAATCCACACAAAAAGCAAAGTGGCAAAGTTTTACGCCGGATGCCTTCCTGACGCAACCTTCATACGAAGGAGAAATGAGATGAAATTCCAAAGCCATCATCATCATCATAGGTTTTTCCACTTGAATGGAAAATACGATGAGACAGCGATAAGTTGAGATTGTTGCTCTAGTCATGTCCCATTACATGATTGATATTGTAAACTCAACATGTACATCATGGAACATGACTAAAGATTATATCATTTTATGTTAGGAAATTCTGATAAATGCCAAACCAGAACTTCATTGAGAATGAACATAATTACAAACCTCAGCTTCTTCTTGAGTCATCCCTTCCTTTCATGCTTGATCAAAGAAACCATACAGATAAGACGAACCAGATCCTGAGATACAGTAATGATTAGTCATAAATATATGTGATAAGTAACCAACAATAATAGGCTATGTAGATGAAAGGATCTCCAAAAAAACTCATCATAAAATATAAGGGTTCATTTGGCTATCCCAAAAAAATTGGGGTGTGTTGATCCCGAGCACGCAATTTGAGGCACAAAACGATTGACCGACACAAACTCACGAAATTGTAGGGTTTGGGCTGCGGCTTATCGGGTCTGGACCGTTATCAAGTTGGCACAATAAGGCCCGTTATAAATCGGGCCATTATTGGGATGGCCAGGTAAACCTGGTAAGGCCCGATAACTTTTTAAGTATTAGTAATTCTATTTGTATTGATAATTTATTGTAATTGATTATTTGCACTTAGACTATTTTGTATTGATAATTTTTAGCGTGTCATGTTTGGGTTTAAAGTTTAGGTTCGATAAGGTTATCATGTCGTGTTCGGGCTTAAGTTTATCATGTTGGATTGTTATCATGCCGGGCCGATAAGGATCCTACAAGAACAATTTGTCACCCCTACTCTAGATATCTTAAAGAAAGATTTATTGATCGGGCACTAAAATAAAAATGCTTCACATTTCAGGCATCTAAGTCCTATAAAGTCCATGTAGTGAACTATACTCTAGCACTCCAGCTTATTCTTGACTCAACAAATAAAGAGAAGTGGGATTCTGTAAATTTGATGCAAATTATAGTCTATAACTAGTCAACTACAATGCCAAGGCTTTTATGAAATATAATTCATGAGTTAAAACGAAATGTGCAATAACCAACTTATTTTTGGTATGAGGATCAAGTGCCGCTCAAACTAGTTCTCTTTCTTACGTAACCATACAAGACGCTAATTAAGTAAAAAGAACACAAGCCATCATCTATCTTCATGAATTTAAACAGCTTAACTTACTTCAAAACCAATTTAATAAGGACCATACACCTAACAGGAACTCTCACTTAGCAACAGCTGAAAAGCCAGGTTCCGGACATACATAAGGTAACAAATGATAAGAGCACACCTCCAATGGTGAAAGGAAGCTCTAAAATTGTTCCTCCCAATGGTATGCCATAAATTTTACCGCCTTCATACTTATCCCATCCACCAACAATTAGACCAGTTTGCAGCATACTCTGCAAAATCAAGAGGTTAGCATGGACTTTACAAAACAACATACACAGCTATCTCCAACACATGCTGAGAATCACATTAGAAAATACAAAGCAAAAGGGAAATATTAGTATATGAATTGACTGCTTTTGTTCACTACTTTATATACTTGAATTGAGATGCTAGTATTTAGATTTTCTTAGAACACAGCAACTCATCACAAAGCTAAAGTCTACTTATATGAGGAGAATTCTATAGCATAAACATATTAGAGCATATATTCCACTGGTCTTGTAGATAGGTAACCTTCATGCATAATATCTTAACAACAATGTCATGGACCAGTGATGTAAAGTATCAGTTATTCTAAGGATCCATTTTCACATTTCTTCGGGATATATTTTATTCGTGCATGGACTAACCACAGAAGCTTTTACTAGAAGATGAATTTTAAACAGAAATGTTCATATTGCATGCTTCCATTGTCTTAAGAAGCCTTCAATGCGGCATAAACAAATCTACTCCATTTTTTCGTTGCTAGATGCAGTCCTCGACATGTAAAGGTTACATAGTCATAACTAGGATACAAACCTTGTTATTGTAAGATATTAATCTGACAAGGTTTGCAGCAACCTTTACAGTCGAAGGCTGCCCAAGCTGTATCCTGTAAACAAATAAGAGTTTTAATTTTATTAACTTTCCGAGTTAAGTATTAATTCCAACAAGAGGTGCAACCCACTTACTGAACCCGATGATAACTTGAATTTCTAAACTCATTTCTTATGCAGTCCTCAATAAGGGAAAACAAAAGGTATTCCTAACATCAAGTAAGACCTACCAGAACCCATAAAAAGCAACAGAGTAAAATGGAGTCTAGTTGTTCCATACTACTCCAAAATGCCAGACTAAACATTTCTGAATTATATACAACTTACCAAGTTCCTGAAATAATTACAGATCCACCAAAAGCCAATTGTGATCAAGTAAAAGATGAACATCAGCTGCAGCAATCATTCTAAAAGAAAACTTACATGCTAAAGCTCAAAATTTCTTTTCTTTGGCATGCATATAAGCTATAAACCCCCCCTTGCACTCCCTAAGAACTTCTTCCAAGTTCCAAATGAGCTTGTGTTCATATGTAGTGTTGAGGGCACAAAAACATAGCATGTTATGCCAAAGGACTACAAACTGTAACATAACTATAAAATCTCCAATATTCTCAATTAAAAAGGACCAACTCACATTTATTTCATTTTTATTTTGTAGCTTATGGTCAGATGAATCTTGGTTGCCATTCTCTTTAAGTGGTTTTACCTCATTAGACAAAGAGAACAAAGATTAGCTCGTACCATTTCCAACCCCATCATAAAGCCCAAAGGCAAAGTACTCTCCAGCAGAGGAAGTGAATAAGTTTTAGACATAGAAGAAAAGAAAAGGTCTGGGGTTTGGAATATCAATTCTGCTGTAAGATTGCATGCGATTATGCGAACAATGAAGCATGTTATAATGCAAGATAATATTGTTCTGTAGAGACTCTTACGTGTGTTGATGGAGATAGTAGCGCACATAACCTGAAATGATCTGTGAATCTGCTGCCTGGTCAAATAACATTACAAAATGGCTAATCAAAGAAAGAAAGGGAAAGTTACAAAGAACAAAAATCCTCAAGTGATTCTCTTCATTTCATTCCAATATTACAATCTATCTTTACTTCAGTAGCTAAATACAACCCAAAACCATTGCAATTAATAGAGCAAGACAACTATCAATATATTCAACTACCAATTTGAAACAAACCCTAAGAATTGGTTTTTTGTAAATGAAAGAAACTAACACCCGGTGTTATCTAATTATGCAATGCGTACACATCCACCTTCACCTAAAACTTCATCCAGGAAAAATATGTACTCCCAGCTAACCTATGAGGTAGTGTTAATAACAAACAAAATAAGCTGCCCCAGAGCTTCCCTCCATAGGGCCCTTACGAACACGTATCTATATTACATAAAACTTATAAGGCACAAAAATATCTCAAGTGAATGGCAATTGAACATTTGACCACCATAAGCAATTTTTCTCATTTCTCAACTTCTTTTCTTCACCAAACTCTTCCTTCCATCATACAAATTTCTAACCAAAGAGCAGACACTCAATTCAGAAAACAATACGAGAAAGGAGCAATTATAAACATGACCCTAAGAAAGGAACAGAGAAAGAAGAAGAAAAAGCAATCAAATGAATACTAACTATTATTCCCGTCAAATGCAACAAATAGAAATGTCAATGAAGTAAATTCTCACCGAGCCCGAGCGGCAGATGTAGACATTATCGGTCAACTGAGTGATCTTATCGGATGCCCTATTCGCGACATACATCCCTACAAAATTACATTTACTTCAAACTTAGCAATAGCGAAAAATCTAGCATGCAACGAAGACAATAATTTGAAAGGAAAATCGTTGGAGGACGAGTTACCGGTGCTGGCGCGAGAGTCGGCGCCGAGAACAACGCCGCCGTCGTACGTGACGCCGATGATGGTGGTACCCATCGAATGTGGAGCGTTGAGATCGCCTGAACTCACGTCCATGGTGCTTATGGTGGTGTCGGAGGGACTGAGCTTAAACTGGAGTAAATTAAGAGTAGAGAATCCCCAAAATATGGGGTTAAAATTCTGAAGAGCCGAAAGAATAAAAGCAGAGAGTTTTCGTGCAGCGAAAGCAGCACTGATGCCACAAAAATTAATTACCAGATTGACCCCCTAAAATTTCTTCAATTGCTATGCGGCCCATCTTAAAATTTCATTAGGGTAATTGCAATTTTAGTCCTTTGTCTTTTGGATATTTACAATTTTGGTACTGTAACTTTTAAAGTTGTAGTTTTTCCTGAACAATTTTACCCTTATTGTTAAATAGCATATTTGGTCCTATATCTTTCAGAAGCTAGCAATTATAGTCCTATATCTTTCAAGAATTAGCAATTTTAATCCAACCCAACATAACTAATTAATCAAAATAAACCTAGACTTCATAAAGTATGAGAACCCTTATTTTTTGTCATGTCACATGTTTTGTTTGTGGTATTGTTACACCTACTTACATCTAGTCTCCATTTAAAGACCTTAAGGGATTATGTCAGGTTTCCAGTTGATAAACTCAATAGGGCATACTTCTACAAAGGTCTCACAACTCTAATTTATCTGATTTCAAATTAAGTCTTTGATGAAAACGGATATAGTCCATTACAACTATATCAGACCCAACATGCTTCCGTAAAATTAAAATATCTTTTAAAATTCATACATTTTTTTAACCAAAATTAGGCGATACATTCTGAATGTATACATATTGGACAATTATCCATATCCATTTTTCTCTAAGAATATTCTCCTCACTAAGGGTTAATTATATATATATATAATAAATATAACTGAAAGTTGTTAAAAAAAACTAGGCTCTGATACCATTTTAGTGCAAAAACTTTGTCAATTTTAAGCCATTTGTGTAAGCAAGGGCATTCTGGATTCTATGAAAATATGAATTGAAACAATTAGAAACTTATGGGACTAAAATTGCTTGAGAACAAAACTTATAGGACAAATTTCGCAAAAAGTTTCAAACTTGTAGGACCAATTTTGCAAACTCAATACTTATGGGACCAAAATTGCAAGTTGCTAATAGTATGGGACTAATTTTGTAATTTTTCGTGGGTGTGCCTCGGCGTGCCTGAGCGCCCTTTTTGCTTGGGCACGAGCGCACAAAAGGCGCGTATTTGAGACATTATTTTTTTATTTTTAAAAATCACTTTCACTGGAGTTTTTTTTAGTCATTCCCGTCAAACCTAAATGTTTTTTAGCCATCTTTTTCAAACACATGTTTTTTTAGCCATTTTGGGGTGTAAACCCGATTTGCCCTTAAGTCAATTTAACTGCACCAAAGACACACATCCCTGTAACTTGGCATCGAGTTACCGTAACTTGATATTGTACTGTAACTCGATGTCGAGTTACAATAACCCAATTATTTTATTTTTATCCAAAAAACTATGAATTCAAATAACTATTTCGTTTTAAATCCGTTTTGCAATGTATGATATATCAAATTAAATCCACTTTCCGATATCTATAATTCAACACCCATATTGCATATTTGAAAACGAAAAATACAGCATCGGTTTTTTAAAAAACTTGAAAGAAAGAGTAAGAGGATACTTATAGATAGGTGAAAGAGAGAGATATATCAAATATCAAACAAACATGCTAGAAGGGTATGAATGTCATTTGCTTGGCCAAAATAGCTAAAAAATATGTGTTTACATAAAATGGCTAGTTTTATTATTACATTTTGGAAAGGGCTATTTTGGCCCATTTCCACAATCATTTTTGTAAAGTTGTTATAATGCTTTTTTTAGTTGCCAAGATTAATGAAAAACAAAAAGAAGGGATTTAGGACAACGGGCAAAATGTCTCTCCAAGAATAGAGAACGAACACGTGAGGAACCCAACTTCTGTCTTCTGCCGGGTCCGCGTGGTGTGTGTTTTATGTGACAAGTATTTGGTTGCCATTAGATGTATTACTTTTGTGTTAGATTGTTGTTTTGCTATTATGAATTGTAATGAATTGTGTTATATAAAACTAGTTTTTCGCCTGTGCGCACGGGGGTGTTGCATCAAAACATAAATTATACGCATATAAGAGTTATAATGTTAATGACTATAAAAATATACACTACAAACTTCAAATAAATCAAGTTAAATCATTATTCAAAACCAAAAAATTTGGAATACTTTTTTGTGCACAACATTATTCGTATGTTTTATCGTCGCCGCAAATTAATATTTTTAATCTTTTACGATATGGACTCGCGAAACAACAACATATAATTGATCAAAACTCAAAATTGGGTTTTTTATAGAAGGGGTAATGGGAATAATTAAGGAAAATGTTATGTTTTATAACATTATTAAATGATTTTACTTTCTGATATTTACTTTGTGATATTTTACTTTGTGAATAATTCGGTGTTAAATGGTATAGTAATTTGATATTTGTATATTATTTTTATTTATAATTAGGGATTTCATTATATATATTTTATAATAAATCAATTTAGTTTTTGAGAAGTTGATATATATATTATTATTCAGTTTAATAAAGCATAACATCAGCACGTATATTAAATTTTCCTTATTGTCAATATTCATATGTTATACTTTAAAAAATTTGTATATCTGAAATACTATAATTACACGTCGACGATACACTGTAAATTAAAAACTCATTGGCATTAGATTTACAGAATTCTCAACATAAATTATCCAATAGTTGATTTTATTTTTGTATTAACATAATTGAATTGCAATCAATCAAATATTTAGAGTGTAAAAAATAGATAAGAAATTCACCATAATAAAATATTTGTTTCAACAGATTTAATTAAAGTTTAATATCTTAACAAAATTAATTTGACTGGGAGCCTATAAGTGGTGGTTCGATTTTATAATCATATATTTCCCATAATTACTTCACTAATTACCAAATTTGATGTTATATGTTGCAGTTATATTTTTACCATAATGGGTGGTTTAGACGATTTTTTTTAGATACTATTTATAAGTGTCTTGCTTATTTTATATATATTAAACAAAAATTATATTTTATATTTGACAACATAATTTTAGGAAAGAAACAAAATATTTCAAAAAAAAGTAAAAGTTATTTCATTTTTATATATACACATATGTAGAAAAAGTAGTATCAAACAGAGAAATTTAGATTTAATAGTCTAAATATACAACTTTAATTTAAAAGTTGAATATCAAAATATGTTGATAAATATAAAAAAAATTCTATCAACATGGAAAGTACATTAGTACATGGAAATTAATTTTCTATATATTAAACACTATAATAAATATAATTTTACTTGAAATATAAATTTAATTATTATTACATAAATATATATAATGCTATATATGAATATATGTAATATATAACATTTGGATACATATTACATTATATTGTTTTCAATTTAAATAAGTATTTTAATCAAATTTAATAAAAATTGTGAAAAATGGGTTAAGCCCACATAACAACTATATATACATGTATCACAAATACCAAAATACATGAATTTACAACTTGATGACCAATAGTCCAAATGTGAAATTATTGTAGCCCATTACAAAATAAGATATTAGTAAATATATCTTATAATCTTTATTTTTTATGCTTATTTTTTATTTTATATATGCAATATGGATGTCAAACTGATGATCGTAAAAAGACGATTAATGTGATATATTATATGTCAAAATGAGATCAAAAATAAAAAAAATTATTATTTTACAAAAGAAAAATAAAAGACAAATATAATAATTAATGAGTACACACATATTTGGAAAGCTCATTTATATAAAGTTTTGTTATAATATACACATATTTTCCAGAATTAATTTACTAATTACCAAAATTAATGTTATATGTTATAATTATCTTTTACTGAATTTAGAATGGTGTTTTAGGCGGGAAAAAATTGTTGGTTACTATTTACAACTGACTTGGCTATTATATATATAGATATCTAGTTATAACCTTATATTGGATGTTTGTAGTCTAAAACAAAATTTATGTATTTTTAAATTATTTTTATTAATTTTTGGGCTAAATTGCAAAATATGCCTGAACTATTGTGTAGTGGCAAAAGAGGACAATAACTTATTCAAATTGCAATTTAGGACAATAATTTTAAAAAATAGCGATTGAAGACTAAATTGGTATCGATTTCAAAGTTTTCCGAAACCGATTATCAATTTGGGGATTTTATTTTTTTCTGTCATAATTACTGACTGGACATAGACCCGGAAAATTCACGATGACTTGGGTGAAAAAAAGGCGATAATCGATTTTTTGGGTTTTTTTCCAGCATATTAGGGGCTCGATTTTGCTGAAGGGATGTGTAGTTCTATTTATGCTTCATTTTTTTCCCATTTAAGTCATCGTGAATTTTCCATGTCATATTTCTGGTCAGTAATTAGGACCGAAATAAATTAAATCTCCATATTGAGAGTCGATTTCGGGAAAATTTTGAAATTGTGGCAATTTAGTCTTCAATCTGCCATTTTTTAAAAATTATTGTCATAAATTACAAATTGAATAAGTTGTTGTCATGTTTTGCCACCACCCAATAGTTACAGGGCATCATGTGCAATGATGATGAATTGATGATGCTTGTGATTATCTTCTGACAAATATATTCATGACACCTATCTTCTAACCTTAAATTAATTTTTGCAGATATATGATTTGTCAATTGTGAGACCAATTTTTGTGTGATCATGAGAAAACAGTATAACGTTGGATTAATGTGGACCTGGTTCATTAATTTCCACATTATATTGTGATTGTTGTCAGACGATGTGAACATTTAAAACACAAGGAAAAGACTAGCTAGTTAGTTAAATTTTGCATCAAAAATGTGATTTAGACGAAAATAATGTATATAATTCATTCTTACTTTCTGTCAGTTAGGAAAATCTCAGATTCTTTATTAGAGAGTCATGGTAAAAAATTTGAATAGAGTAAGATGTATGCATTATGGGATTAAAATAACTAATCATGTGTAGGGACTGGCCACTACTACAAAAAATAAGCCAATAGAAAGCAGTTTTAAAAGACCAAATATCCATTTTCTAAGACCCTAATGTTAAAATGTTAAATTTTGGACACCGGTTTCGAACCGCTGTCTATTTGAAAATTGACATCGATTCGTTTGGGAACCGATCACATGCCCAGTCAGTTTTTGTAGTAAAATCGAGTGATTAAAAAAAAATTATTGCCACCCAATCAAATCCGATGAAAACTCAAAAACTAATTGCGTGTGGAATTTCAGCACAATGAGCGGTGCGATGGGTTATTGCCCCAACCAAAATTTTATATATTTTTTTAATTCTTTAATCGATGTGCTTGGATTAAAGAATCAAATAATGTGTTGTAAGTTTTATTATTTAATCGGGTGTTGATTCAGTAATATTTTTTAATTTTTTGATCCTCCAATTCCCAGTCTATTTCAACAAATTTATCTCATTTTTTAAATATGTGTTGTAAGTTTTATTATTTAATCGGGTGTTGATTCAGTAATATTTCATATTATAGTTATCCAAAATTTGTGTATTTAATATTTGAAAGAAATTTTCGAAAGTTCAAAACTAAAAAAAAATAAAAATTGTAGGCGCCAGTTTGACTGGCGCCTACAAAACCAGACTGTAAAAAAAACATGGCAGGAGGCGCCATTGGGATTGGCGCCTTCTTAGTAGGCACCATTTCTAGTGGCGCCTCCACCTAAAAATTTAAGAGTCCCCCAAATTACCCCAATTCTGTAAAAATTTGTGGGAAGTGCCACAAACCGTCAAATAACCCGTGAAATTGGGTCAGTGGGAAATGTGTTTGTGTGGTTTATAACTAACTTTGCCAGCTTCAAAGTCACCGTGGCTTTTGGGGCTTCACGTTAGGGCTGCAAACGAGCCGAACGAGTTTGGTTCGTTTATTTTGTGGTTTGGCTTGATTTTGATACGAGGTTTTATAATTGTGCTCGAGCTCGGCTCGTTTGAACATTATTTGGTTTGCGAACAGTTCAAGCTCGGTTTGTAAAAAGCTTGTTTAATGTATTCAACGAGTTTAGTTCGAGTTCGACTCGTAAAAGGCTCGTTTAAGACAAGCTTAGCTCGAACTGTGCTTGTTAAAGCCTCGTTGAATGTCAAGATTGTGTTCGAAGTATATATGCTAAATTGTTCTTACTCCTTAACCACATTTCAGATTAAGACTGAATTATCTGTAGTAACAAATACAAAAGTAAAAACCAAATGTGTAAGAGAAAACTAGAAATTTACGTATTATTAAAAACAACAGACCATAAATAAAATTATTATAAAATTTCATAAGTTTAGAATCATAATTAACTAATAAATTTTAGTTTTGGATAATTTTTAATAATATGTAATATTAAAATTTATACGCTCTTTCAAACATTTGTAATGTGCTTATAATTTTATGATAAAATACTGATTGATGATCATATTAATTACTACGTCTAAATTTATAATTATTACTAGGTAAGTCTCGTGTGATACATGAGTTTTGGTGGTTTGTATAGATTAAATACTTCTTAGTTCTTATCAATGATACAGTTTTTTTTTAAAAAAGTATTTTTTAACAAAACGAAATACTTTGAAATATCCAAAACCAACACTTTTTTTAAATATACCTCAATATTATATATGTGCTTTTATATAGTCTATATTATTCTATATTATGTTTTTGGTTTGGTTAGATTTTATTAGATAGTTCTATATATATATATATATAGTATATAGAACTATTGAATTTTGATTTTTGGTTTTGTAGGTTTGATTAATATTTGTGGAGCCTTAGTCCTCATAGGACTATTATTATTGCAAGGAATATTATTATTTTACAATCTAAACGAGATTGGACGACATAGGCTCGCAAGACTGTAAATGAACATGTTTGAGAACTTGACTAAACGAGCCGAACTCGAATACAAACTTGCCAGCCCGAAAATGAACATCGCGACCTTAACTAACAAGCCCAGCTCGAACCTAGGCTCGCGATCCTATAAACGAACATTTTCACGAACCAA
The DNA here is from genome assembly GCA_016081115.2 of Rehmannia glutinosa. Classification (NCBI taxonomy): domain Eukaryota; kingdom Viridiplantae; phylum Streptophyta; class Magnoliopsida; order Lamiales; family Orobanchaceae; genus Rehmannia; species Rehmannia glutinosa. The sequence goes on along the minus strand of JABTTQ020002030.1, from coordinate 191,048 downwards.
GCTCGAACATAGGCTCGCGAGCCTGTAACTTTCGTACCAAATATTTGCAAGCTCGAGTTCGACTTTATTAAAAGTTCAAGCTCGGCTTGTTAAGTCTGACGAATAATCTCGAACGAATATTTTCTTGATCTGAGACTCGAATAGCTCGCGAACAGTTTGATTCATTTGCAACTCTACATGGCATGTTGGTTCCGTGAATCGTATATGTTTCCTCTGTAAAGATATGGATCATATATAATGAAGCAATGATATATTCTTTGAATAAATACTTTCCTATAACTTAAATAGAATTTATTTTGTAGAAATCAAACACTTCATAATATTGAGAGAGAAGACGAAGACTTATATTCTTGTAATAGAAAACCAAAAGCGAATTACAACAAAATAGAGAACATGAAACTTAGAGGGTGTTTGGCTAAGCTTATTTAAAACATCTTATAAGCTCCTACATCTGATAAGCTGTTTTAGGAACTTATAAGATGTTAGATCTTATTTTAAAAATAAGCTGCCAAATTGTTTGGATAAAACAAGATAGTTGAGCTTATAGGATGTTTTTATGCCTTATAAAATTATTAAGTATATTTTTTGTCTTTTGAATGTTTAAAATAAAGAGCTTATAAGCCCTTTTAAAAAAAGTTGGGGTGGAGGTACTTTTTTTTTTAGGAGTTTATAAGCTCTCTGACATCTTTTTTTTAGAGCTTATAAGCTCTTTTGGAAAAAAATTAACAAACACATTTTAAGAGCTTATAAGCTCTTAAACATCTTATAAGCTGTTTTTAAGAGCTTATAAGCTCAGCCAAACACCCTCTTATATAGCAACTAGAAATCATAACCCCGCCTAGGTCCCGCCTAATCCTGCCCAAATTCCACCTAGGCGCTAGGCCCTAACCTGCCGTCCGACTAGCGGTTAACACTTTTTAGAACACTGATTTTAATGTGTTGTGAAAGAGAATACAACAAGCTGTTTTATACATATGATCATGCCACCAAGATCAATGTTTATGTATAATAACCATGAAATGACCATTACTCTCCAAGTTAATATCCACAAGGGACCATAGAGAAGTCCGGGACATAAATGTTCTCCCATAAAATTTTGGCACTGCGAGCCAAGTTGTATTACAATAGCTTCAAGCCTACGAAGGCAACAACTACAATTAAATTTGAGTATATATATTATTATATGATATGTATATCTGTATTTAACTTGGATAATTGCGTTTGACTCCTACCATTTCTAAGGGAAAAAGAAAAAAAAGACGAGGAAGGAAAGATGAGGCACCCCAATCAATATATGATCGAAAAGGAGGTTTTGCATAATCTACACCAACTTAGTGATGCAAACCCATTGGATGATAAATAACGATCAAATATGTTAATTCAAATAACCTAGATTCCAATGTTATCCATTAACTCTATAAATACAATACCGATTTCCCCAATCTCATGAGCCCTAATCTAGATTTGTTTGAAGTGTGTTGCGGCTAGGGTTTTAAGTTTCCGCTCATGGATCGTAAACACCCTCACCCCTCCAAAAAGATGAAAACATCATCATCATCATCATCATCTGGAGAGAAAATGTGTATTGTTTGCATGTGCTTTCCCGCTGAGCTGCCTTTTGACGGTCGTGATGATTTTCGTATATATATCGTTGATTTGAATGAGCATACTCGATCCAAATTCAGGTTCAGGTATCCTGCACTCAGACTTGATTCTGACTGCGTATTTGCCGAAGCTTTTTGCGTTTTAGATTCTATCCTTTATATCTTTGGTTCACCCTTATCACGCAAGTCTCGTCTTTCCCAAAGGTGGAATTCAGTTTATACATTTGATTTGTCATCACTTCCTTCCAATGAAGCCAATCATAAATTGTCATCAATTCAAATCCGATCCGTTGCCATTGTTACACCGGATAGGACAAAAATACTTGTTTTCTCAACAGAAATTAAACCGCGTTGTTCAATCTATTTTGAGATTTACGATCCTGTTCATAAATCATGGGCTAAATTTTCTGGAATTCCCGACAGTTGGAGGCTCGATGGTTCTCGTATCACGGCATACACCTTCATCAATGATAATGTAATGCTGTTCCATACTGATGCAATTATGATGTTTACTCTGGATCTTAGCCGGCCCGATCAACCTTGCCAGCAACTACTTCCTATTGTGCGTGATCGTCATTATTTTACGACGATCCCTTTTGGTTACTTTGCACGAGTCTCCGAGAACTTTAATCTGGCTTCAGCCCTTGCTTGCGATGATGGGAATTATTTTGATTATCCCGACTTAGAACACCCGCATGATACCTTCTACAATCAGGACAACCGTGTTATCACTCTTCTTGATGTCAGCGGCGACAGTAAATTTAAGTTTTGTGTTATGCAGACTGATTTACAGAATTCAACCCTTCTTGCTCACCTAACCGTAAACATTTTCAGGTCAAGTTTTGTGTTATGCAGACTGATTTTACAATCTCCAATCCTTGATGCTCACCTAACCGTAAACATTTTTCAGGTTTGATCGTGAGGAGTACGAAATGGAAAAGAGGAAAGGGGAACTACCTGTGGAAAAAAAAACCTCTGCTGTTGATATCCCCATACTTCCCGCCACAACCACACTAAAGTCGTTTAAATTTGTTCTCCATGAAGAAATGAAGGATGAATTTGCGTTCCAGCCTTTTGGTTTGTTCTACATGCCAAACGATAAACCAGCTTGTAACTAGTGTGAAGCAAATAGCCCTCTAGTGTAGCATGTTTTCTATTTATGTTTTTATATCGCTTGTGTTTTTCAGTTAGTTTGAGTTGAATGCTGGTTTTGATTATTGTATTAACGTCAAACATGCATTGATATTTACCTCTTGAAAAATCTCAGATGTCCTGTTTTCAATATATTTTAGTTTTATTCTCTCCAATCATTTCCCATTTAATATAATGGTTATTTTTGTATTGGTGGAAATCATATTGCCACTTTGAATATTAGTTTGTAGTATTTCTGGTGGCTACATGTGACGTTGGAAGACAATATTTCATAAGTACTGATTATATATTACCACTAGGTGTGTCTTTGACGGATCGATTTCCTGATACAAAATTGGATCTAGTACTAACTGTCCTCGAAGCCAAAATTCACGATCCTTGTATAGATTTCAGAGATTCATTTTATCTGGATGTTACGGAAGAGGGTAATTTCTTTTTTTTTTTTTTGCACAGTGTCCTTTGACAATATCAAGAAATGTATGACAATGTCGGCGAATACGGAAAGATGTTCGTTTATACACTTGCCATTTCCTGTTTATACACTTGTTATTTCCTGTTTCATCCAGTTTTATAAAATAGAGAGTTTTTTAATGATGCTTGACCTCTTAATAACACTTGTTGCTTCTGCCTATTTTGTGTTATAGAATGTTGTTATGATGGCCTTTTTTTTCTTATTGAATTTCTCTTATAATTTGGTTACAAGTTCAACTTTTGTAATCTCCTCAGTAAAAACATTAGACACTATTTCCCACTCATTATTTGATTCTATATTAAAACTATTATTATATGGGAAGATAGAATTTATATAACTACTAGGAAATGCATGTGTCGCAATACAAAATAGAGGCTTACATATCACAAATATACAACATGTGCATTGCATGGGGGTCTCATCTAGTGTTTATTATAAAAACGATGAAATTACCGCATCATGCTCCAAGTTTAATATCCATGAGGGACCATACAAAGGTCTGAAACATAAAAGTTTCCTCCTGTGAAATTATGATAGTGCGAGCCAAATTCTATTGCAACACTTATTGCTACAATTAAACTATACTGATAGGTATGTTATTATATGCTATGCATATGTGTATTTAGCTTGGATAAATTGTTTTCCGTTCCTACCATCGATGGATGTGTGTATTTACATGGGTTGAGTTATATGAGACCAATTTATAGGGTGAGTTCTTTGGGACAAATCCTACCCATTGATCAATTTTATATAACAACCCACATTTGACTTATTTATTAAATATATGTTGCCTAAATAACAAATAATAATGGTAAATTAGTTAAAAATTACATATTCATTAAAACCCCAAAAATAATGGTTACACAAATACTTTTAGAAGATATCTCTGGTGATTATATTCCAACTCAATCACGCCTATTAGCAAAAATATATGAATCATTAGAGTGGAAAAACTCTGGCAATACGAACAAAGTCATCAAAGTACTAAATATGCCGCCAGAAATTAATATATATACTATTAACAGTATATAATATACTTGCATATACTAAAAATACCCCCTACTGAAGGGTACTTTGTAAAACAAATATATAGAAACCTCAAGAGGTATTTGTAATACCTCAGGGTTTTTTTATAATTTTAAAAAATATTTGGATTTTTTTGTAATTAAGACTCGGGAGTAGTTTGCAATTATCCCAAAATCTTTAATATAATCATAGTTTCCACATAACATCATTGGATAATTAGCCCGAGTTTTTTGTAATTATCATTTATTATAATCATAGTTTTAACATAAATCATTTGCTTCTTACATCTCGTCTGTGGTATTATATTGTCATAATACATTGCATAAGTAGTGTAATGAATGTTGCAGTTCATTTTTCTTTTATGATATTTGTGGTGTGGTTAAGTGTAAGATCAGTGGAAGTCTGGATGGTTAAATGATTGTCATAATGAGATTTTGTGTTTTATTCCTCTCTGATACATACATGTATCTTTTCTAAGACTGGTGATAATTTTCTACATTATCAGGAAATGTAATTAGGGAGTTTAAAAGTGGATTTTCGGTTCTTGCCATTCGGCGTGGGGAGAGGAGCTGCCCGGACATTATTTTGTTACTTGTCTATTTTTATTAATAATTTATTAGAATATATGTTTTAATTATTAAATATAAAGAATATAAAAAAAATTATAAGTTTTATTTGTTAACGGGCTTACTGGGCCAAATGGGCTTACCTAAATAAATTTGACAATTTTCCTTGTCGTGCTTATCGTGCTGTGTCGTGTTTTTTCGTGTTCTTAACGTGTCGTGTTCAGGTTTAAATTTCAGGCCCTTCAAGTTTATCGTGTCGTGTTTGTGTTTGGGCTTATCGTGTTTACCGATAACAGCCCGGCATGACCGATTTGCCAGCCCTATTAACAACTTGAATAAATAAAATATGGCAAATGTCAAAACCTACAAAAATGAAAATATTAATAAAAAATTCTAATAATATTAATAATGTTACCAAAACTATGTTTTGCAGTCTCTTGTTTTCTTAATTACTCTAATTATTTCTTTTATATATGTGTACTAATTTTTCATGTACGGTTACATGATCAGCTTATACAAAATTTTAAATGGTATTTTGTTGTAAGACAATAAAAATTAAACAATATTTATGTGTATTTTTTTTAATATATATCGTACCCCCATTTTCAAAATTCTGGATCCGCCACTGGTTTAATATATTTAGGGAAAGGATTGAAAATGGCTAATTTTAAAGCACATGTACAACAATGGCCTTACTTATTCAAAATATTCAAAAATAGCCTTATTATTTGATAAAATCCCAAAATACCCCTTATACAAGGTTGAAGGTAAACTAATGGTTTTTAAAGGTTTTAGGGGCCGTAAAAATGGTATCAGAGCCTAGGTTTATTAAGAACTTTTAGTTAAATTTATTATATTTATGTAATTAACAATTGGTGAGGAGAAATTACTCCGAGATTATGGATCCGGACCGATGTCCGAGATGTACCCCTTACAGGACATATCGTCAAATATTGACAATGTATGCTCAAGAACACCTTGACCAGGTTTCATATTGGGAATACCAACATGAAGAAAAAGAACATGCAGGAGCCGACGGGGAAACCTTGGCAATGCAAAATGCGAGCTGGAATATTATAAGCGATTCGGATGCTTAACCAGCACACTATATGTTCATTTGATGAACCTTCAAGAAACGGTTCATGAAAATTCCTATCGAACAATGATTCCCCGATGGAGTACCCGAGTGGAACGAGATACTTCCAGACAAATCTAAGTTCTCCGAAGATCTTAGAGAAGTCCGTAAGACGGTGCGAGAATTATGGCAACCGCCATATTCATCTACCAAAGACAAGTTCATCGAGATCCAACCAAATGGAGACGATGGTGAAATATCGAAGAAACTCTTGAACTCCTTCATGATATTCAAACGAGTCAAGAATCGGAGGACAGGCCAAGTTCTTCCGGAGGAAAGTAGCGTATAGATTTCGGAACAGATGACTTATTTACACCAAAAAGAGAAACCAACCGAAGTTATACGAAAAATGACAGATGAGGAGAAACTCATTGCTCTAATCAAAGGAAAATCCATCAAAAATTAAAAAGATGGATATGGAAAAGATGAATCTTAAAGATCTACACGACCGGCGTAATCCTTCGCGGGATTGGGTATTGTAGATTTAAAGATGAACGCAGTGATGGATCAACTTTGGTTACCTATGACCCACAAGGTAGAGCAATTCCACCACCACCGCCACCGCTTAATCCTACCGTCGAAGAAAGCACGGGTTCGAATCATGGAGCTCGGGACGAGAGGATGCCACACGTTGGGGATTTCACGACCGGGAGTGATCCACTTTCGTGACGGAGGTCGAAACCCACTTGCGGGAACCGGACAACCCACCGGAAGGCCGAATGTTTATCGACGCCTTATGGGAGATCGCACCTCGACCCAATACATCCATATGGGTTGATGTTAAATCGGATGTCCCAGTTTTAAAAATAGAGAAGTTCTCATTGATGAATGGGCTTCAACTATGAGAATTTCAGCAGGAACCCTTGATCTTACAAAGGATTCATTCATTTTACTCCTTGAAATGAGTCTTGAAGGATCGGTGAAGATTGCCTGGGATATGACCGATGCTAGTACGAAAGGTTCGGTCACATCAGGGGAATCACTTAAAGGAATTGTCGATGGTATGGCAAAACTATTCAAAATCCAATTCATCGGACAAAAAAGTTATTTCGAGGGATTAGAGGATGAAAAAAGAAAGAGATATAAACAAGCCCTCTATAGCCTTGAGTTATATGATATTTGTCATATTGACGAATATATCAAGTTGTTCACCGAGTACCGGTGGAAATCCAAGATTGAAGAAAAGGAAGCTGCACAACTATTCTTTGCCAAGATTCCGAGTCCCTGGAGAGAAATGCTTATCGTGGAATACAAGGATGGAGTCAAGTAGAAACGTAGGGAAAAATGTCTTTCCTAAAGGCCAAGTTATCCGAATGGTGCCACCAAGCGCTCTGTCAGACAGAATTACAAGAGATTAAGAGGAATTAACAAAGCAGTTCCTCTATGTTGCGTGGATAATGACATCCCAACAATTGTGGGAGGTCAACCAAGGCGGCACAAAAGGAAGAAGGAGCGAAGCCATCCATACCGCCGAGGAAGCAGCAGCAAAAGAAGCAGGTCTTCATGGAGACCTAGAAGGTTCTCGTCAAAACAAAAAGCCCGGTTATAAATCGGGGCAAAGACCAGCACCAATCGGAGAGTAGAGCCTCATCATCGTTTCTAATCAAGCAAGTACCAAACAGAAATCCAGGAGAAGAACTTTCAGCGTGCTCACACACCGAGCCAATGAAAGTTTCAAAATCAGAATTGCTGGACATGCGGAGCAAGAGGGCATATCTCAACGGATTGCCCGGACAATCAAAAACGAGGAGTCGATACGGTTCGAGGCTATACCGAAATCGAAGAAGTTGTCTATTATCGTGATTTAATACAGGGTGTATCAATTTGAGGATATTCCCTCGGATGAAAGCATCTATGAAGAAGAGATTTATTCTCGATGATGGAAGTGAATCCGATTGAATCGTGAGTAAAGAAGAAATTCTTCAACAAACGGTCGGGGAGGATATGTCGATTCCTCTCTCACACTACGGTGTCTCATAAGACTCTTATGAGAATTTCGAAGGAAGATCCAAAGCTTCAAATCTATGATGGATTTACAATTGGAGCGATGGAAAAGGCTTTGGATAAGATTGGTTTTCGTAATAGAAAACACCAAATTATCCACAGGGTAACAACCGGAGAATTTGCCATTCCGATGGAGTTTACCGAACCCGATCGAGATACGATTGGTCCCTATTAGAGAAATACAGAGATCAAAAGAGTTAAAAGAGAAGTTGCAAATACACTCTCACGGATTCATATCGAGCCATAAGAGTCATTATTAAAGCAACATTCAAAGAAGGGATAGATTCGCCACTCAATTTGGCTATCTTTGACAAGCGAATCTCAAACCTCAAGGATTCATGCCTTGGCTAGCGATTCTGAAATTTGTATGTCGGGAAATTAACATTTAATGTCTATCCAAGAATTGCATACAATTTGGGAGATCGAGATTTCAACAGAGTCCTAACCCTTCATCAAGATTTCAAAAGAGTCGAATTGATGAAAGAAGGGAACAGACCCTACTCTATTACATACAAGATATCCTATGCTCTCTCGAATACACATAATTCAGAAGTATTCTTGAGAAAGGAATTTATTGAAGTCCCAAGGATTTTCGAGGACTTTGCCAGGGTGGTTTTACCAGAGATTATTGAGTCTCCAACTATCAAGGAGATCGATATGAAAATACAAGATCAACCAGTCTTCAACAAAAGCCGAAGTCTTAGAGTTGAGCCAAAAAGGATGTCTTTCCAACAGGACACAATGATGAGTAGCAGCCGTTGGGAAGAAAGGAGACCAAGTACAGTTCAGAGTATCCCAGATGTTTTCAAAATAGCAGGAGAGCTGAAATGTCCAGAAGGATGGCGAGAAGTTGAAGTAATATTCGACATCAATCAAAAGGATAATATTTTCCTTGTGATGTTTTATATTATCTCCAACAACCAATAGTTTGACGGTATCAAGGAAGCCTGAAGATAGGAGAAATTGAGCTTACTATCACAGGAGTTGCAGGGAAAATCCCATAACAATTAATATTGGGAATTGAATTTCTCGAGGATCATAAACCTTGGGAAAGATTACAAGAAGGAATGGAGTTTACAGTGGCTGATAAAAGATACAGAATCAGATGACCACTAGTCTATTCTCTATATACATTTCTATCAGAATGTTGTATGCTGAATACAAGGCCGAGTATTTCACCGCCTATATTGATTCAGGTGCCGGAATATGTACTTTGCAGTTTCGGATATTTTTCCTAAAGAAATTGGAGAGGATTTACTAAATATTGCATGAAGAGATTTCTCTAAAAGGATCCTTATCCTTAACAGGGGAATCAAACAAGCGTAAAATCATGATCGGAGGCGCGGCGGTACCCGTGGTACAAGGTGAAAACGCCACCAATCTATTTCCATGATACAGGTGCAAATGTTTTGCTAGGAAACAACTTCCTACAAACATTCAAGCGATTTACACAGGAGAACGAGACAAGAAGACTTATTTTCACAACATTATGTGATCATAAGATTATTGTCCAAAGACTGCGAGAAGCATTTTACAGAAAAATGCCTATTACTTTTCGCAGCAAGCGTGGTGATGAAACCAAACTCCGAAATCCAAAAATGGCGGATCGAAGGAAATTTGGTGAAGTTTTATTATCCTATAGACAATTCGGTTCTCGAAAGGATAAGAAGCTTTGGGATAATAACTTGTATTCATTTAGAGTGCAAGTAGAAGAACGAGTTACTCCAGAGGTTATTGCTGAATTGATGGTGAGCCTAATGGAGAATCCACAGAGTGACGTAACCATTGAAGAACAAATATCACTCGAGGATATCAAGAAGAAAATCCAAATGAATTATAATGAAGATTCTTGGGCATGGTGGGACAAGAATGAGCTCAAAACATCCTTAAATGTTAAACCCGAAAAGGAGTACGAGTTCGTGAGATTCAAACCAATCCTTATGAACCAGGAGGATCGGGAGAATATGCAGAAAATACTTAAGGAACATCTTGACCTTAAGTTAATTTCACCAGGAGTTTCTCCATACATCAGTCCAGGATTATTAGTCAGAAACCATGGAGAAATCAAAAGAGGAAAGCCAAGACTTGTTATTAATTACAAGGGGATTAATAACATTTTGGAGTTCGACGGATACTATATCCCAAGCAGAGAACATCTGGTTAACTGTATCAAAGGTGCCAAGATATTCTCAAAGTTCGATTGCAAGTCTGGATTTTACTAGATTAAGATGGATGAAGAAAGCAAGAAGTTCACAGCTTTCTCTACACCACAAGGACACTATATTTGGAATGTGATGCTATGGGATTGGCTAACGCACCCCAGATATATCAAAGGAAGATGGATAATCTCTTCAAATATTATTTCAGTTTCATGTTCGTATATATCGATGACATTCTAATCGCATCAAAAAGAGAGCATCTCAAACATTTGGAAATATTTTCAGATGTTTGTCACAAGGAAGGATTAGTGCTTTCGGAGAAGATGGCGAAGTGATTGTAATAAGACAGTTGAATTCCTAGGAATTGAGATCGACGAATATGGAATCATCATACAAAGTCATATTGTAGAAAAGATACGAGGAAGGTGTTTAGCCCATTGCTTAAAAAAAAAGATGCGAGATTCAAATGGGAGAATGAACATCAAGAAGGAATCAAGCAACTTAAAGAAGTTTGCAAAAAGCTTCCGAAACTTGCAATTCCACGGATGAAGATGAACTGTTCTTTACACGATGCCAATGATTTTTGGTGGGCGGCTCTTACAAAAGCCACACCAAATGGAGAAGTGCCATGTAGATATTGCGGTCTATTTACGCATTGAAAGCAACTCGGTGGCATATCAACGAAAAGAATTCTTTGCAATCGAGAAAGGCTTTAAAAAATGGCCTTTATTTCTCTCGCTAAAAAGTTTATCTTAAAATTGATAATTCAAGTGTCAAAGCTTTTCAAAAACAAAATTGAATCAAAACCGGAAAAAGCTAGGATACTTAGATGGCAAGTCAATGTCAATATTATAATTATGATATTGTCATTATAAAATCTCATGAAAATGTTCTTGCAGATTTTCTAACAAGAGATGGAGGAATTGAAGCCGATTCCATCCTCACAAACCTCAAGACATCTTGGAGACCACCGAAATGCTACTCCGAGAATTTGATACCCTGGTCATCAATGCCGATTTGGCCGAAATTACAAAGGAATGATCGGGACAAAGTAACCGATCGTATACGAGAATGTGTCCGGTCTCACTCTCGCTTGAGAACGGCATTTCAAGGGCCACTCCTCCGGCCGCTAATAAGCAAACAGAGCGTTTAGAACACGAGCTCCCAACCTCGTGAGAGAGATTCCGATTCCAAAGACTCTAGCACAAGTCCTAAGTCGGCGTAAATGTTGGCCCAAGGAAAAACTGATACTCCGGAGTCAAATCCCGAGTTATCACATCAACCCAGCACGTCCGGGGTAAAGGACGAAGAGATCAATCTTAGGCCTATGATGGGCACTTCTAAGGTTGATATTAACGAGATTAAAGTTTTTTCTTCTTGGCAGGAATAACAGGCGAATGGGAGAAACTGATTACCAGGAAAAGGGATATCTCCAGAAAAAGTAAAGATCGATATTTCTGGAAAATATCCAAGGGTTTGGATGTTGCCAAATTCCAGCCCTAAAGAAGTGAAGAGGTGGTACGAGTTTGGGGCTTTGGCCTCGATCTATACTACTTCACCAGCCTTCCCGGAGATCACAAAATTGCCAAAGTGGATCCAGGAAGCAAATTACGAGTGCTGGTCCAACAATGACAGCCTAAAACGAGGAGATACATTGGAGCTGTATTTCATAAGTGCAACAACAGAGCCCGTCGGAAAGGGTGTACATGAAGCCTTCCATTACATTAGGCTTCGAAGACTAGATGAAAGAGCCTTCAAAAATATTAAGGAGGCTAGTTCAGAAGAAGTACAATTGGCCATGACCTTCACCGAAGATCAGATTACTACAAGTAGGGCATGGGGATTGTGGGTCTGTCTCACTGAGATGGACAAAGTCAAGTTTCCGTTCAAGTTCTATCAAAATTCAGTGAACGGATCATTCCTATTGAATACTATGACAGGAAAAACTACAAGATTCGCAGAAGACCTATTCGAAAAGAAAAGAAATCTTCTGTGGAAAAACAAGCTGCCGGGGAGTAAACAAACTCACCAGAAATATGGCAATATGGCTCACATAGGCCATTGGGAACTTCGAGTCTGTTCCGAATGTCAGAACTAGAAGGAACCGGAATTTGGCAAGGGATTCCGGCCAAAAGTCGATCGGAGAAGACCCGGCGACGGAGAAGAAAAGTCACAGAAGTATCCAAAGTTTCGGGGACCACCAAAAAAGTAGATTTCCCGACAAAGTTAAAAGAGACATGTGACTCAAGGGCAACCCACTCAGCAAAGAAACAAAAGGTGGGTCAGACCTAGTAATTGGCATCCAACTCATCAAGATGCTGATAATTCAAGTAAATGACTTAAGCAATGACGTCATAAGATTCCATCTAGCTAAAAGACAGAAAAGGAAGAGTCATCAGGCTTTGGAGCCTTATCAACTTGACTTGGATACCAGACAAGGAGGGACCCGAGCCATGTGAAGATAATAAAGTATTCCACTACTTTCAGCAAGTGGATGGAAGGATCCAAGAAATAGAGGCAGCCCATTCCTCTATATAAACAAGAGATTTCGTAAAGGCAAAGGCATCGAACATTTCCTTAGTCTTCTAACAATAAACTTTCTTTGTAAAATTTTTCTGTTGTGAGTTTAGAATTTCCAGAGTGTTTTCAATTTTCAGTTTTAGTTTTTTAATTTTATGTACAAGAGTGTGATAGCCTTTATGAGAGGCTAAACAAGTTTTCTCCTCCCAAAAGGAGATTACTGATGTAATAAATTTTTCTTTAAGTTCTTAATAAAATAAAGGCTGTTTTTTCAACATGTGTTCATAATGTACTATTGATTCATCCATTTGAAGAATTACTTTTACGCATTGGAGTAGGAAACGAACCAAGGTCTTTGGCCGAAGCGACGAAGGAGTCGGATAACTTGCGATCATCTTCCCGAGGGTGAGGTTGAACAGGTGAGGAGCCGTTTGTCAAACGATCCGGGGCGAATTTTCCGACTGGTGGCGTTGCAAACCACTTAACCCGGTGTTGTTTCGGTCAAAAGAGGTATGAATTTTAAGGGATTTATTAATTTTACGGAAGCATGTTGGGCCTGATATGGTCGTAATGGACTATTTCCATTTTCACCTGTAAACCTTAGTTTGGAACTGATAACACAGAATCGAACATCTTTTAATTCTATAACCTGTTAAGTTTATCGGCTGGAAACCTGACATGATCTTTTTAAAACCTCCGAATAGAGACTGGATCTAAGTAGGTGTAACAATGCCACGGATGAAACAGATTACAGAAACTGAAAGGGTTCATAGTCTGTGATATCTGGAACGAATTTAATCATGTTTCCTTATTTGTTATAAAGGGTATAATGGGAACTTCAGTGAATATTTGAACTCTTTTAATATGGAAGGCTATAGTTGTAACTGAAACATCAAAAAAGACCATTATTCTTGAACTTACCCCATATATTTACCTAACAAATAACTCATGCATCTTGATGCCTCTTGAGGGTTTATCTATGGTTGAGTTTGGCTTGTGTGATGGGAATGTCATCCTTATCATTACACCTGTTAATTATAAATGAAAATCCACATAAACATATATAAGAAAACAAATTCAACACATATCTCTTCAACTTATGAAACAAAAAAATACATTGCGATGCCAGTGCAGATGAATTCCCATTCTTTCTCTTCCATTCAGATGAATTCCCATTCTCTCTTCCATTCACTTTTAATGCAGCGTACCCAGAGGGGTCGGATCATAATGCGTATGAGTGCTTTAAATATATGCATATGAGATAGGATAGCTCATATATTGATGAGAAGCTCAGGATTACATATGCTATGACTCATTTAATCCGTTTGTGAATTTAAAAGAAACTAAGTAAATAATTAATTGTAAGAAAAAATAATAAATAAAACATGTTATTAAAACTTAAATGCTAAAACCTCCTTAATTATGTATGTTGTTATTATTTTGCATGTCATTTTATATGTTGTCCTCAAAATATGATTAGTATACCATGTTATTTATGCAATTATGTTATTTCTTTTTATATCTTGTGAATTGTGATATTTTTTATTGATTGATAGTGTCATAGTGGTTGATTATAAAAAATATTATCATTTTTAGTTGAAACTATTAAATTTACATAAAAATAATTTTCTTATACGAGTTATATAAGTCGGATCTGGGTTAAGATTCTGACACAAAAAATTAAACATTTTCGGTTTGAATTGGCTGATTCTGACCCGTGAACCCACAAACCCGAAAGTAACCCAAATTGACATCCTTTTATGTGTAATAGAGGTGAATGGTCTAAAATAGGCGCCACTAGATTTTTTAGAACCAAATTTGGGAAAGATTGGAGCCAATCAGAAGTAACCATGGCATGATTTATCCATTCTTCCACGGCATTCACACCTCCCTTTCCACGACTCCAAGTAAGAGGATATCCTTGGAGAGAAAGGTCTTGTAAATCATAATATGTCATTGCCTCCCTAAAGCTCAGAGTAACCAAATTAGGATAATCAACTCTCTCGTTTCTTATCATCCGGATTTAACATATTGTTGAAATCACCAACACAACACCAAAGATAATTCGACTAAGTTCTAAGTGTTCTCAACAAATTCCAAGATTTCCACAAAATCCCGTCCATCTCCAACTCCCGACCATATCTTCTTGCACTAATGATGACGAGAGTCTCTATGGGTATGATGCCAAACTTGGTGAACTGAACAAAAGATATCAAACGGACTATGATGAGCTTAGCAGGGACTATGAAGATATTAAAATGGAAAATAGTAAGCTCAAGAAATCCGTTGGGAAGCTCAAAAAGTTCATCAAAGATCTCATACCCACCGTTTGTTTCTCCTCAGATGAGGAATGATTCTTCTTTATATTTTCTGTCATTTTTATCATGAACTTAGAACTCTTGAAACTCTTAATAAGTTGTTTTATTTTTGGATATTGTACGTATTTTCTGCGCTTTTTTGATACTTTTAGGCTTCTTCTTTAATTCTACTTCTCTTGCTAATGATCTTTTTGATGATTCAAAGGGAGAGAAAATATGCATGAGCTACAATGAGCTCAATGGTTAAATTACTTGAGCTAAGAAGCTCAAAATAGTATAAGCTTGATGAAGTTTGGTAACAAGCTTATTTGTATAAGCTATAAGTTAATAGTTGTTACTTATTATGAATATGTTGAGCATTGTGTTTTTTCTTTTATGTATTTCATTAACATTGACAGGAGGGGCTTTTAAGCTCTTAAGCTTTTGAGTCATTTGAAAGGCTAAGCTTGAAAAAGTTTTAAGCTTTTGAGCTTTTACATGATTCTTGGCCTAAATGCACATTGTTTACTTGGCATGTTGACAAGGGGAGCTTTAGAAAGCCTTTTGAAATTTTTTTGCTCCTTGGCCTATTTATGTCTTATAAATGCTTATGATTATTGCTTTGAGAAGTATTACTTACAATGGATAGATTAAATTTTTGATCGGAAAACTTCTTTCTTAAAATGTCGCCCTCAAAAATTATTTTGGGTTGAAATCATAAAAAATGGGGAGTTTGTTAGAACAAAGTTATTTTTGATTTTGATGATTTCACATATTTGATTTGAAAACCAAAACAAGATTTTTAATAGTTGCCAAAATACTTCAAGGTTTCAGGTACATTTTATCTTAAGTTTGTAGAGTATTACTTGAACTCTTTTTTGTCTAAATCAGCACAAATTCTCTGTATTAAGGGCGATCGGTCGCTATAGAGGGCAATCGGTACCTGAAAGATTTTAAAAGTTTTGAAAAAACAATGAAGTCCATGTAAAGAGGGCGGTCGGTCGCTATCAAGCGTGATCGGACTGTGCACTTTTCAAATTGCTCGAAAAACGAGATTTTTTCAAAGGTCATAGCGATCGGTCGCTATACTAGGGCAACCAATTCCTTAATGTTTGTTAAAATTGCATTTCCTTCTCTGTTTCAATAGCAACTGATCTCTATCCATAGTATTGGGTGCAATTAGGTTGCATCCATATTTGAGATAATAGGGAGTCCTATTTAGATGAGGTTTATCTAGAAACCTCTCCGATCATGACTCTAACTGATACAGGGGATTGAGATATATATTGATATCTCTCCCTACAATCAGACTAGGTCATTAGATTGTCTCATACACATAGAAAGAATTATCTCTCTCCTAAAATTTCTCTCTACGGTTTTCTTCTTGGAGCATCACCAAAGTTCTCCAAGGGTTTAAGGTTTGCATATTCAAGTAAATAATTCTAGTAATTATTTACACCAACGAGAAAGGTGGTTCGTGATCTTGTTCGCGGTTCAACCAATCTAAAGGGTTTGTTCGTTGCTCGCGATTCAACCAAAGATAAGGCTTGTAGATGGCTTAATCATGGATCAAAAGAAGGCTTGTAGATGGGCTAAATCCTGGCTATGTGGATTGACGGTTCCGCTGCAAATAGGTATACTCGATCCACCTTATATGCGAAAATATGTGATTCTAGTTTCGATCCATATTTGCTAACAGTGGTGTCAGAGCCATTAGGGCTCGATCTCGCCTATTTGATTTGCTTGAGTTTGATAACATGTGAGATTTGATTTTTATTAAAAAATTTGAATCTGATTTTTCCGTTTTTATATATTCAATATTGGTGTCAAATTGTAGATCTCGGAAAGACGATTAATTTGATATATTGTGCATGAAAAACGGATTTAAAACAAAGGAATCATGACGATTCAACGTTTTTGAGTGAAAAACAAAATCTGACATGGGAAAACGTGCCTGCTGAAACTTTTCTGGTTTTGAGGTTTTGCGATCTGTTAAAGGTATTTTTTTACAAACCAGCCCTTTCTTTTTTTATGGGTACAAAGCAGCCCTGAATTTGCAGGCGTTGTCACCACGGGGCACCATGTAGGCACTGATGTGGCGGTAATTTGTGGGCCATGTAGGCACCAATGTGGTGACTGCTGGTTGGCCTTTTGGGCGCTGACATGGCGCACGCGGCGCCACGTGGGCAGTTGACGTGTCATCTATTTGCACGCCACACGGGCGATGACGTGGCGCAGAGTAGTGCTTAAGATGTATCCCTTTGTTATTAAAAAAACTAGTTTTTGTCCCGTGCGATGCACGGGATGTAATGTTTATGGGTTGTATAAAGTAAATAATATAACTATTAAACAATATAATGCATATGAAAAAAAATATCATGTCATATCACCACAAATAAAAAATTTACAAATTTTGGAATACTTCTTTGTAGACTACATTATTTGTCTGTTTATCGTTCGATGTATCATCGCCACAAATTAATATTTTCAAGCCTCTAGGGTTGGTCACACGTGAAACAGCAACGTATAATTGGCCGTGACTGAAGACTGGATTCTTTAGGTACAGACCGACGTGAGATAGAGATTGTCCTTGACTTTTGTTTATTGTCATGGCATACGAAATGATAAGAGGAAACTGTCTTCGCTGGAATTTGAAGGGAATTCTGAGGTCAGACGGAGTTAGCGTCATTCGAGGAATCAAAACTTTATGACCAGCATTTGCTCCCGTAAGAACTTTACATTCCAGGACATGTGCGCTAAGCCTCGTAATGACCAACCTCGTACCGTTGCACAACCCAATCGAATAGTCAATGTTCCTCAGGAGCATTACAGGAGTCCCAACCTTCAAATGTAGTTCGTGATTAGGAACGCCGGAACATCTTATACCATTTAAGAATTCTGGTGTGTGCAGATCATGCAAGAAGTCAACATTTGCATCTGATTTGCAAGTGCTATCTGAGCTCAAATACGTATGACCCTCAGATGAGTTCATTGAAGTCATATACTGATTTATGGACTCGACGACATCAAGGGTGGGTGCTAGGATAGCTCTGTCCTTCAAATATGTCAGATCATCAGTGGCATCTTTAAACATTGGATAAGTATTCTCGACAATAGTAGAAATTGGATCACCAGTTGAGTGGAGCAAATTATCTTCAGGAATATCAATTGTGGCACAACCATCATTCTCTCCTCCAATTGTTCCATCTCCAATGCTAGCGATCCATTCAGAATATCTCTTCAAATCTTCATATTCATCTGTTTCACCCAGACTTTGAAGCCGCATATTTTTCGTCTGTCTAAGGACCTTGCAATCTTTCCATAAATACGATGAATTTATCGTGGCATTGACAATATCCTGTCGGCTTCCCTTGGGTACAACTGGCAATATCTGTCTGAAGTCCCCACCCAACACGATCGTTTTACCTCCAAATGGGACTTCGAGATTACCCGGAATGTGGCACTCATAGTATATCGTATACTTTTCTCCACCGCCCAAAGCAATACTTGTTCATCATTGGAGCTTCGTCCCATATTATGTGTTTACAACGAACAATCAATTCAGCAAGCGGAGTCCCCATTTTGATTTCGCAAGTAGACGATTCATTTGGATTAATGGGTATTAAAAATCGTGAGTGTGCCGCCCTTCCGCCAGCAATAGAAGAGCAAAATATCCCACTTTGGATGCCACATTAAGTACAATATGCCCTTTAGATCTCAACCCCGAAGATAAAACCCTCCACAAATATGTTTTACCAGTGCCTCCATATCCATACACAAAGAACATACGACCTCTATTCAATTGAACAGCACGCATGATTTTAGAATACACGCCTTTTTGTTCATCTGTCATGTTTGTTAGAAGATTATTGTGTTCGATGGCCAGAGCCTTATGATCATAGCGTAACTCATCGTATATCAATCTGTTTTGACTCATATCCATACTATCAACATTCGGAAAGGGCATCGTCGCAAACTCATGCAAACTCCTACCACGACTGCGCAATAACTTTTCAATCTCGGAAAGTGCCAGGTTCATTATTTGATCCTCACTCAGCACGAGTTCTATTAGAAAAGAACAAACATAAAAATATATAAGAATAAATAATTTCATATAAAAAAACTATTTTAAAAACAAATACGTGAATTTGACACTAAAATTATAATATCTAATATATAACACTGAATTAGTACCTTGATGTTGCATAAGGAGCCGCCGTTTATATAGAATATCATCCGAAAGATATTGCCAACATTTTTCCCATACCACTTCCTCGCCTCGCTCAAAGAATCGACGATAACAATGACACAAATAAAATCCAAGATTTTCAAGACTTACCCAAATGACTCGATTTAGTGATGCCGTCAATATACTCCTTATCATCTTCTAATAAACCCAAAGCATAGCAAGCTTCTCGATAAGAAGAGTGTTGAACACCTTTAATCTTCTTATAGTCATTATGACATGTGGCACCACGCACTACATTTATAAGACACCTCAAATAATACATGTCACCACATCCGGGAGGCACGAGTGCACACGCCCCATAGTATTCCCTCCCTTTCTCGGCACCCACTTCCAAATGTTTGATTTCCACGTGAATTTCGTAGGAGCTTCTGCATAAATCAACTCTCTGGCTTCAGGGTATATCTTGTTGGCTTCCATCCATGCCAGGAACATGCTTTCTCTGACGGTGCTTTTGTTAATAACATCGTCTATTCTTTCATCATCATGAAAAATAACACTCTGCTTCTCCGGATGAAAACTTAGCCTCTCAACTGAAGGGTATTTATACTGCATCTCGTATCCTAGTAGTCTCCATGCTGCCTCACATGACGAAACATATCTACAATCATAATACATGTTCACTTCGTCAACAGGTTTTTCGCTGCTTTCATCACCGTTGCTCTGATAGAATGATGCAGTTACACGATCATGGCCTTTATTGACATATTTGAACAAATATTTTATTGATCGTGGATCGATTACACCATTCGACATTAAGGTGAGCCCGTGATTTAAGTAATAATCTCCGATTATGCGGCACTACGAATCTATTGTCAAGAGAGACACCATTTTTCTCAATAACTCTGCCATTATTTCTCCGCCTATATCGCGGGTAACCTTCTTCATCGATAGAAGTAGTCTCAACAAACGTTTTTGGAAAATGTTTCGTACAACGACCATCAGCCATGCACGGAGAACTTTTTCTTACATCACCACACGGACCATGAAGCATGAAGTCTCTAACGGCAGCATAATAGCATGGATCATCTTTTTCATTAGGTATCTCAGCCGATATGATTTTATCTATATCCTCTGCATTTGGATACTTATCCTCTTTGGCCAGAAAGAGCAGAATATGGGCATGAGGCAATCCACGTTTCTGAAATTCTATGGTGTATATCACTGTAAAGTAAAAAAAGAAAAGTAAAGACATGAACTGACAAAACATTAAAATTTAAAGTTGTATTGTAAAAATGAACTTAATTTTTTAATAACCTGACACAACTTTTCCAAATATTTCATTATGACGGAGATCCCTGATAAGTGCATCAAGCTTCACTTTAAATATTCTGCAAATAATATCTGGACGGTCTTCGGCATTAAGTTTTCTAGTCTCAAGAAAGCGGACAATCTCTGGCCATTTGGGATTTGAGGTGAATGTAATTAACAAATCAGGATAACCGGCCCACCGACATATGGTCATTGCATCTTGATAGTTTTGTATCATGTATCGAGCACCTCCAGTAAAGCTTGAAGGTAATATAATTTGTTTTCCTTGAGTGTTGGGTTCATGTCTCCACGAAACACAAAGATCTGTGAGACCCCTATACATATCAACACGCAACTTCTTCCGATTCAAACGGATATATTTCAATCGCTACTGATTCTACCATCGTATAAGCATCAACGACAAATGTTGGAATAATCGTCTTGACGACATAATATTAGAAGGTTCATTTTCCTTTCATGCAAACGATATGAGAAGAATTCACGAACACTAATCAAGTTTTCCCTCCTCTTGTAGTTCTTTGTCTTCTTGAGGTCCGAGAAAGGGATTTCTTCTCTCAAACCATCTTCACCATAAGGTAGCAATAATGGGTCTTGTAATGCCAAGTAAGAAGCATTCAACTCATTTATCCGCTGCAATAGTCCAAATTCATGTCTCAATCACTATATCTCTATCCCCTAAAGCTTCATCAAAATCACCAATAATCAAAGCAGCGACTTCAGAACATGAAGGTGAATTGTATCTTCTAGCATCCGCGTCTCTTTTATCAATAAGCCGCAATCTAACATCTGAATGTCTACATTCTTGAATCTTCTCTCTCGCCATTCTAAATCTTTTTACCAAAACATTATTTTCATCAAGCATTTCTTTAAGGCCAACCACAATGTCTTCATGTAGATTATTTGTTTCACTTCCTTGCCTACAACATTAAATAAATAAAAAAGGCATTAATATGGTAGAGAATATAGTAAAAAAGTAGCGAATATTGGAATTTAACAATAAAAAGAAAACATACCTGACAGAATTGAGTCTATGTGATACTTCATTCTCGGTATCATATATGTACAGCTGCGCAAATTTCGGAGTTGAACCATCAGACGGCAATAAACTACCAATTAGATGATAATTTTGCTCATACATCCGAAAAACTGGAGGTCCACCGCCTTTGTTTATGTCATTGTCGATCTTCCCTCCCATCGATGTGAAACAAAACATGCTATTATAAGATCTAATGTTATCTTGAAAGTGTCTACTTTTTTCGGATCACCAAACAACAATTCTCGAAGCAAAACAGGTGGTTGTTTTAAGGTAGGAAGCTGTATAATCCCATGACTGCAACAAAGAGAATATTGCGGGTTGTTTGATTTAACTCGAGCATTGATTCTTTCATCATACCAAAACATGGCCGCACAAAACTGACACCTATAGGTTGCGTCACCGATATCCCAATAATCTGTGAAATTTAAATTTAATTAATTTAAATTAATATAAACTTATAAAATACAAAACATAATTTAACGAAAATAAACACACCAACACAGACACACCAACACAGACACACCTATAAATATCTAAATAATATGCATTCACCGATGTGTAACAACATATTTGTCTCATTTGTTTCAGATGGAGGTGGGTTTGAACATATAGTACTATGACTGGATCGATCATCTTTATCATTAATATTTGTCTCGACGTCATCGTCTATGGTCAGATCAATTATCATTTTAGAGCCAAAAATCTTCTTCAAAGGTATCACTGATGCAAGAAAACCACTGTTGTTTGGATTCTGAGTGTTCTCTGGTAGTGAAATATCTTGTCAGCATTGCTTTTAATATTATGTAAAAATTAAATATAATGAAATATTAATTATATAACACTTTTATTTCTAGACAACAAAACATTAACTATACCATTTGTAACGTGACAACAGGCGGAATTTGAAAATGAATAAGCAATGCTGCTAGGCGCGTCTTGAGAATGAATTCTTTTAGGCGACTTCCGAACTCTATTCAGGGGTTAGTGTCATATTTTTCTCAAAAAAAAACAAATTACACGAATTATGATTTAAATGCAATAATGTTATTAACTAAATATCACTAAAATAAAACTAAATTTACTTTTTGTTAAGCCACTACACAGGGAGCTTGGAAAAAGGTAAGTTGTATTGCTCGATGAAGCATTAGAAATAATTCTTGACGACGGTTTTGCAATGCTATTACTATTTGTGATGTCACTAAGTGGTGATCTTGATATCGTACCAATATTTCCGCTCGATGAAATACCTGAAACAACACTCGTAGGTAGTCTTAAAAAATATTTTCTAAGCTTGAATATATTATAATATGTAAAAAAAGTAAAAATTATGAAAAGCGAAACCATTTGTTTTAATAATCATACATATGTTTTATAAAAATTAATATTCATTAATATTAATCGAATATAAACTGATAGATATTAAGCAAATTAATTGTGTATTGGTAATTTTAATTGTTCCTTCAGTTTTTTTATTAAAAAATTAAACATAAGACGTAAAAATAAAAAACAAAAATTGCGTATGAAATATAGTTGTTCTGTTCAAGAACTTATACTAAATTGTTTTTTTAAAAATTATTATAAAAATAGTCATTACAATAGTATTTAGATATTGAATATTAATTAAACATTAAAAAAATGTATAAAACGTTTAAAATATTTTTTGTTATTATATCAACACAAATATATATATATATATATATATAAATTAAATTTATTATATAATAATCCTATCTTGTAAAATTCTAATAATAGTTAATATATATATATAATATTGTGTGGAATTACATTAAAATTTTTAAAATAAAAAAATAGAATTAATTAAATATGCCAAAATAATATATATAAATAATCGAATAAAATTTATTAAACAATCGAGTTTTAGTAATTAAATAATATAATTACCTGATAATACAATTAAGATGTAATTTATATAATATAATATATGAAATAATACAAAGTCACCATTTATAAAAAAATCTTACAAAAACAAAGCCCAATTAAGCTATTAGCAAATTAATCTTACAAACACATTTTGAGGCCCATTAACCTTTTCTCAAACAAAAAAAAAAAGAAAAAAGAAAAAAGAGGCCAATATTAACCCAAGAACCCAGAAGGTTCTTCATTTCCTATCCTTATCCGGCCATAGATACGTGTAATGTCATAAGCAAGATTTTGACATGTATCACACTTAATCAACGGTACATATTAGATATAGGGTATCATTTGTCTGTTAGGGTTTGCATCCCAGCCTCATCTCATTTCTGGAAAATTCTCCCAAACACATTTCTCCCAAAAACCATTTTCTCCCAAAACCAAACCCATTTCTTCCAAACCCATTCTCTGAAAATCCAAGAAATCATCTCATCCACCCCTCAGCACTCATCACCTGTTATCTTCTTCTCCAAAAATCCCCACGCCTAATCATTTATCAGTTTTTGAAATCGTTGA
Organism: Rehmannia glutinosa; assembly: GCA_016081115.2. Lineage (NCBI taxonomy): Eukaryota > Viridiplantae > Streptophyta > Magnoliopsida > Lamiales > Orobanchaceae > Rehmannia > Rehmannia glutinosa. The sequence goes on along the minus strand of JABTTQ020002030.1, from coordinate 167,111 downwards.
TTTCATTTTTAAAAACCCTAACCCTCGCCGAAAACATACGCCAAAAAAAAAATTCGGACTTCTCTGAAGACGGGGAGCTATTATCATAGATCTGCCCAAAAAATGGCTAGATAAGTTTCATTTTACTTTTCTTTTGTCATTTTTTAGATTTAGTCAAAAATAACCAAGATCTTCACTTTTTTTTATCGGTTTTTTTATTTTTGTTTGCAGAGACGATGATGTGTTTTAATCGGTCAAAAAATGGGGATCCAAGGTATATTTTTGTATTTTTTTCTGTTATTATTTAGATTTTATATTTTTGCATATTTTTTAAGAAAATAGTTGCAAATCTTTATGTTGGAAGAATAAATGTTAGTTTATTCTTTTCTAAATGTTAGTTTATTTTCTTTTCTAAATATATTTTCGATATCTTCAATATCTTTTTTTCTTGAGACTAAACAGACTATATGAAAATATACCTTGGATATCTTTTTTTTGATTTGAATAGATTTTACGTTTTTTTCTTTTTTTTTATTTGTTATTTGTGATCTTATTGTTTATATTTTAGAAGAATAAATGTTAGTTTTTCGATTTGCGGCGACTATATGGTTTCTTAAGCGGGACAATATCTAAGGTATATTTTCGTTTTGATATATCCATATCTTGATTTTTTCATTTTTTGATTTACGTAATAATAATTGTTAATTAGTTTTGTTTTTTTCATTTTTGGATTCTATCACCGCCATAAGGTTTCTTGAGCGGCCCGAAAATATCGAAGGTATATCTTACTTTAATTTTTTTATCGTGTATGTTAATTAGATCTGTTAAAAAGTCTTGAGTTTTTTTCCCGAATAATTCCGAACATCAGTTATTATTTCGATTTGTTTGTCTTTTTTTAAAGATAACAATTGTAAAAAATGAAGATGTGAAGTTGTTTATCATTTCTATGTATGATCTTTCTGAATAAGATATGTGCTCAAGTAGATTTTTTCACTGAATACATTTTAGTTTAAAGCTGAATAATGACTTTCTATGAAAACGAAAGCTTACATTTATAAAATATATAGATATTAATGGTTTGTAATTTTTGATTAATATTTATTTTTTGTGTCCTATTCAACATGAACCATATGTTTGGGGAGGAAAGTTGCAAAACACACCACCGATACTACTGACGAGTCATCGCTCTCAAAATAATCACAAGATAAGTTGACATCACCCTAACTATCTACTGTTTTTGTGGATTAATTGATAAGTATTCTTACTAATTTAACTTCTTGATGTATTCCAGGTTCTATGCGTGTTGATTACACAGATGAATAAATCACAATAGCAGACAATAAAGAAAAAAATGAAGTGGTAAGTCACTAAACTAACCATCAATCTTACTGAGTCAGCTATAAATCTATGAGTACATAAGTAGTCCAAAAAAATTCATTTATGAAAAACTATTTTGCAAAGAAACATTTAATACCGTGGTCGGTAGATATATCCCTTGCATGTTTTTTGCCCAGAACCGTCTTTCCTGTTAACTGCTTCATTATAAACAATGTTTGATATGACAGATGAATATTAGACACGATTTTTCTGCTTAATATTGACTGTTTCTTTTGGACTTTGTAAGTTTTTTCAGAAAATTGTAGTTAATTCGATTGAAAAACATGCATAATGAATGATCTTTCACCTTTTAAACTAAACCTTTGTGTTTTTAATTTGGTAATAGTAATTATTATGGACATAATATCATATATTTCCATATATTAAGGAGTGTAGCACTGTTTGAAAATCTGTTTGAATTTAAACCAAGTCAACAACAAATTTTCAAAATTATGACTTTGACTTTGAAATGTATTTATTTCCAAAATTTAGTTTGGATTCTTAGGTTGTTTTCGATTCTTTGCATAATTCATAACATATCATTCCTTCGCATATTATAATTTTTAATTTTTGCTGGTATTATAAGTGTGTTAGAAAAACTGATGTTATTCTGTTGTATTCCATCGTTTTGTATAAATTACCAATTACGAATTAAGAAGACCCTTAACTAAAAAACCACTTGACCCTACACCTTGAGTGTAGTGGAATCCTGATGGTGCTAGGGTCTTCAATAAAAATACTTTTATCTCTTGTACTTGCATCATTTTTATCTATCCTTTTTTTCCCTTATTTATTATTAGTTTTATTAAGCAAAATACCTTAATAAACAATTTTAATAAGTATATTTGTATATACATATAGTTTAATATCAATATAAATTTTATAATTCCTATATCTCAAATGAAAAAAATACAGGTGCAAATTTAAAACTGATCAATCTCGAAATAATAGTAAATGCATAAAATTATATTAAAAACTGCAATCAAAATTGAAATACTCAATGTACTAAAACAATCAAAGCAACTGAAAACATCAAATAATCAAAACTAATTATAAAAACCTAACTTAATGCATGTAATCTATAATTCTCACTTATTCGCATCTTCTTCCTTAACCATCTTAAGCTTCTTTGCCTTATTACTTGAGGACAAGTCTTCAAACAGTTCTCGCTTACTTGATGGACTTTTAGCAGCTTCATCTCTAATCCTTTTCAACTTGTTCGGAGTATTCACTTCATCCTCCGATGAAGATTCCTAAAGAAAAAAAATACAAATGTATAAATACAATGTACAATGTTTTTGGTTAAGTATATTTATGATGAAAAATTAAATATACCTTGCCATCAGACTGTTCTTCCCTTTGGAGCTTGGATAGGTAGTCAGACTCCTAAAGTTACAAAAAATAAACAATTGTTATATTTAATTTTTTTATTATAAATATTAATAAATAATCGAGAGACAAACATTTATGTATCAAATGATTTTTTTAAGTACACGACTTTTCTCGGGCCAGGATAAAACTTAATCAATTCGGAATTTGCGCTTAATTTCACCACCAAAATGATCCGTCATAATTATCAAGTTGGTCTCGCCTTTAAACTTGAACCTTGAAAAATACTTGTTTATCAATCAAACTTTCTAGGTCATCTGGTATATCCTGCCCACCTTCCTTCTGTTTAATTTTTTAAAAAGAATTAAATAAAAAAATCATAAACATTATAATTTATAAACCTGAAATAAATAAAAAATTACCTGAGAGTACTCGTTTCTCAATTCAGCACATGTTTTGCCTATTAATAGCTGACAATCTCTATCCCAACACAAAAAAGTTGCATTCTCGGTATCATCAATAACCTGGAGATGAATTTTGTACCTAATAATTTAAATTTCAAAGTCAGATGTAGATTAATTGAATTGTTTAGAATAGAGTAATATATATTTAATAAAATAAACAATTGTACTAAATACCTGAAAACACCAGATCGATAAAAACTGTCGCAACGCTCGCAGTAAAATTTATCTGCTGCCTTTGTAAGTTTCTTCGGGCATCTTTTGCAAAAAAGGTACCACCAATCTCCAATAAATGAAAGGATGGTTGCACACACCCAAAAACTTCTCACCTAAAAACAACAAAAAAATATATAATGTATATATTATAATTATAATCATATTTTTATTTTAATAAAAGGTAATAACAAAAAACAGTTTGTTAATTTACTTCTTTGTTCCAATACAATTGATCAATCATTCGAACGGGTGATTCTCCGAATTCCAAATCTTCAGCAATTATTCGGATAGTAGGCACACTAACATGACTAATTGAAGGTGTTGCCCTGTTGCTGCTCATAAACCTAAATAATTTAAAAAAAAAACAAAATGTTAGATTGAATATTAATAATAATTATCTATTAACAAAAGGAAGAAAAAAAATGTAATCTAAATATTTGTTCTAACATTTTCTTGAAGTCTGCAATCTCATCCAATTTGGCATCAAAAATCAATTTTGTAACATCGTATGTATTCGATACCTTCACTCTATCTATAATTTATTAAAGAGTAAAAAAACTGATTAAAAATTAAATAAGAATATGGATAATTTACCTTGCTATTTAGAAATAAGTTTAAGTTATTAATTTACCACGAAACACTTTAGCTCTGCACATTTGTAGAATCACGATCACCGGTTCGAATCGACCCTCTTCGAGATAGGGTAATATCTCGTCAACATACTCCTCCCACAACGTGCAAGTGATGCGATTATTCCTATTAAAATAACAAAATAAATTTTTCGTTAAAGTTTATGATTAAACGTAATTTCTTAAATAAAATTTGATAATCTAAATTACTCCAAGTCTTCCAAAGTTAGTTCTATGAAGCGAGTGCTCTTTCCGGCAATCTCTGTGCTTTGAGTCGAATTCATTGAAACAATTCTGCCGATAACATCTGTTGATAATAAAATCAAAGGAAAAAAATTAATCAATTAATAACAGTTTATGCTTTAAATTTTACATGTACAGGAAAATAAATATAATATATCTTATGTAGGTCCCAAGGGGTGTAAGTGTAAGGTTTAGAAGGGGGGGTTGAATAAACCTTACCAAATTTTCGATTTAGTCCTTTAAATATTCAGAGTTGATACTACACAGCTGTGTCCTTGATGGACAGTCAATTTAGTCACTCAAGAGAGTTAATCTCTCAACACTCAACCGAGTTTGTAGATGGAATAACTCACTGTTGGCACTAAATTCACTCGACCGTGGTTTTGTTTTTCACGGAAGACTTAACACCCTTAAGTTTGATTAAGTAAGAGTTTAGTGCTGGGTTTAGTACTTATATTATCAAATGGATAGCAGATTTATCAACAGATATAAGCGGGTTAAAATGCAAGAATTAAAGTCTTTGAAAAGGTAAATGACACAAAGAAATTTTTATAGAGGTTCGAAGATGGGGTAATTCTTCTACTCCTCTCTTCTCCAACTCCCGGAGGAATCCACTAGGTAATGATCGGTTTACAAAGTGGTAACAGTCCCGTATACAAGTCTTGATCACACAACCCGACTTGATCCTTTGGGACTCGATCTGAGACGCCTTGATCACTCACCGGTGGCTTCTCTTACGACTCGCCTTCTTCACAGGGCAGTGCTTTGCTACTACACTCACTTACTCAAGCTATTTGGATTTGATCACGAAGCCCTCCAAAAGCTTAAGACTTGGCTCAACCTTGAACCTTCCTACAATCCTTCCCGGAATGTAGACCCCTTTTCTTTAAAAGTTTCCTCTTCAACCGATTGAAGTTCTCTTTCCTTCACAGTGAGTGTTGGATTGATGTACTTCGTAATGTAGGCTTGAGGATTGAGAATGTTTCGATTTTTCTAATATGCTTGTAAATCTCACATGTGTGTCATACTTCTCAAACAAACTCCTCAGCCTTTTATAGTGAACTTTCAAAAATTTGCCCGTTGAAGAGATAGGCTTATTTTTGAAAGTCACTTGCAATCGTTAGCTTATCTTGTTGCGATCCTTGGAATTGCCATTTCCTCGTATGAATTGTTCTTTCACCTTTTCGAGTTCGACACGGTGTAGTGCTTCCCATTGGTTCATTCTTTTTGCACGCTTCCGGGACCGAGCACTCCAAGAAAGGTGGTATGGAGATATTACTTGTTTAAGTAAATCTCTTGATTTCTCGCAACGGTTCTTTTACGATTATCTCGACTTGACCGCATTTCCTTGCTTTCCCAGGTGACTTAGAGTCGCCTTCCAATCATTGGATGACTCTTGTCACTTCAACTTGAGACTTGGCTTTTCTTGAGTTGACTTGATGATGCTCCACTCACCGCATCTCACCGCTTCTTCATAGAGTTCCCGTCTACTCTTCTTTGCCATATTCAAATTTGTTTCACAACAAAGTCTTCCTTCCAGTCTTGTTTGTTCTTGCATGTTAGGGCGTAGGTGACTTAACTCGGCTTGGCCACTCTAATTGTTACAATACATTTCTACAAGAATTTGGGGTGCCAACTTTCTATTCTAAGTTTTACATGGCATTCATCAAAATCTAAACAATAAAATTCCTAACAATTTCCCCTTTTTGATGATGCCAAAACTTAAATCATTCAAAAATGCAAACAAAGAATGATACATACAGATAGTGTATTGACATAGAATGTATCGCGAATCAATTCTTTTATTGATCATATCATTCTTGTTCCTTAACACAATCAAGCATTTTACGGTGTATCGAGCACATAATTGTCTTTACAAAAAAAAATAAAGAATTTATAGCTTTATTACGTAAGACTTACATTGTATGTATTTACATAATAAAATACACGAAGGGTTGACAAAGAACACTTCATCTCCTTCATTGTCTCCTTCTTTCATCTTGTTCAAGATCTTCTTCTCTTCTTCTTTTTCTCGTCACACCGCTTCTTTTTCTTTTCATATGCCTTCCTCGGCAGCCTTCATCTTTTCTTAATCTTTCCTGTCTCTCCTCCCATAGCCGAGTTTGCCTCTTTGTTTTCTTCTTCTATTCTTTTTGCGTACTCGGCGTTAGTTTTAGCCACTTTCAAATTTGCCACTTGGTCAAGCCCATCCCAAGATCCCTCCTTTCTTTCCTGGATCTACGTATTCAATATTCTTGGGCGGAGGACTAGGTCCAAGCTTCTTCCTCCACTCGCTTCTTCTCTACTGCTGGGGCGTATCTTTGTACTTAGGGTCTTCTTCTTTCCAAATTGAGTGACCGGCGGAGTGACCAGCAGAGTGATCACGGGTTGTCTCGCCTGTCGCCTTCTTCACATAACGTGAGACCCTTTTCCCAAGATAAGTCCCAAGCTTGAGCCATAGACATATTTGCAAAGTATCCCCGATTCGAGCGTTTTAAATTCATCGACCGATCGCTCTCTGTCCCGACATCCGAGATGGCATAGGTGTCTCTGCTCTTTGGAATGCCTCCGTGTTCTTTCAAGATGTTCATGACTCGGGCATCCATTCTTCCTTCCACTTCCTTCATCCCCGCTTCAATTGTTTTTCTCTTATCAACCATGGATATAGCGAGTGTTGGAGTGGCGAGTCACAGGAGTTTGTCACGATAATGTCACCGTGATGGAGACCTGTTGAGGGGTTTGTGCAATCATCAATGTCATATCTTTTGATCCTTCCCCCTCGCCAGCCTTTTCCTTTCTTCCTCGTTTTAACACTTCCTCTCACGATTTTCCTTGGCACCGCTTCCTTCCTTTTCCACTTCGGATCCCCTTGCGCTTTAGGTATTCCTCTTCCCCTTTTGGCATCATCAAAGGAGAGAGGAACGCCTGAAATAGACTTGCAAGCGTAAAGTCAAGCCTCGCGATAGTTGAGTTTTGTCTCGAGTCTGCAGAATATGCGGCCAAATTGATCGAGTAGCGTTGGACTCTGCTGAAATCGCTTTATCTCACCATGAGAAGGCTGAATTTTGTATTCACGGTCTCTTCCAAACGCTGTAGATCACTTTTGTTTTGCTCACGCAGCAGCTTGACCTCGGCAATGTGAGCTTCATGCATGTGCTCAATATGCTCTCACCTTCGTTTTGCATCAAAGATTTTCACTCTCCACACCAAAGCCTTGTTGAACAATGTCCTGAAGTATCTCACCTGTTCCACACGCATTGTTTGTCATTGTTGCCACCATTCCCTTATCCGAATCATCATGCCTCTTAAATCACCGTAGGGTGGCATCTCTCATTGTCCGGTCGCATGTCCAAAGAGGCCGATGCCTCTCCATCCGTTCAACCTCGAAATAGTGCCTTGAACACTTCTCGAACTTCAAATTGATTCTTCAATGCGGTGATGGCCATGGAGCGTCAAAATCATAATCACCGAACAATGGTGTCTCGATGGAAGAACAGAGTCGGTTTGTGATAGCGTGCTTGTTCGTTTTCTCGACTCTTCGTGGAGTTCTCGTATCTCCAAAGTGAAAAAGGGAAAGATTCTACAAAAGATTCATCACCGCCAACCGGGATGTTCGATGATGAGCAAGGCGCGTGAAGTTCTTTTTGGGAATCGATCTGCTGCCGCAGCTTGAGGAGCTGCGCGGGTCTCTTGTTCACCGGGTTTTGTTGTGAAGTAGACCCGCTTGCTGAGCCTCAACAGTTGCTTAACAGCCGTTGGTCTCACCGATTTTTCCATTTCATGGATCGGTCCTCGGCCTTATCGGAAGCGTCATCGGACGATGATGAGATTTCCATTGGTGGCTCATCATCAAAGTTAAAAGTTTGACGAGTAGTCTTGGGATCGAGACTTGCTCGTGCTTGGAACATCCGCAATCGAGTCTTTTGGATTTGTCATGGGGGATGACTCGCCTTCTTCTTCGCCCGATCCCGGAAAAGTGACATCGTGGGTTGTCCTAGAATCATGAAGTGCACTTATCTCCTTCTCGGATGGGTCGATGATGGCGGGAGGGATGTTCTCTACATCGCTTTTTACCCCGGAAGTCTCAACCTCCCGTGGGCCTTCATTACCTCCAGCCAGCTCTCTTTCTGGCTGCGAGGCCTTGTCCTCCCTTTCGACAAAGTGTCACTGTCTTAGGGTCTTCTGCGATGGCATCCATTGGAGTCTCAACCCCATGGATTGCACTTTCATCGCCAGTGTTAACTCCCGGGGCGTTTCCTCAGGCCTCGACGATCGCATCAGCGGCGTCATTAGCCTCGCAGAGCGATTGGCATCTCACCGAGACAGTCTCAACCGCCTGAGCTTCGTTGATGGTAACTTGATGTTCTTCTTGTGTTTGTATTTTTCTACTTCGCCGTCTCCTTGATTCGTTGTGAGTCATCTCAAAGATCCTCCGACCTTGTTTGTAGTGGAGGGAGTTTCCCCACTCGGGCGCACCACCGAGTGACTTGGAATGGGGTTACTCGTCTCCAAACTCCCGGTTGTTTCGATTGATTGTTCAGCCGTTGGGCGGTGGTAGCACACCTTCAATAGGGGTTGGCTCGACCGGGTCCCCACTATCCCGCCATCGCCATGTCCCTTATTGCCTTCTTCCGAGTGAGTGGGAAGTGGTAGCAAAAAACAACAATGGCTATTTGCTGAACCACTCCCATTGGATCGATTTCACCGTGTTTCGAGGACTCTCCTGTCCCTCCATCGATTTTTGCTCGTGAAGGATTATTGATTCGTGGCAATGCTTGCTGCATTTGCAACTCTTCTCGTGGGCGGCATTCTCTGATCCTCATCACCGTCCGAGAAGACATCAAGGAGGATGAGGATGTGTTCTGCGGGTGCCGAGATAGGCGGATGCTTGCTTTCTCACGTGCCTTGCTTCCTCACCTTGCTTTTCTCTCTCCTTTCCTTGTAGATCTGCAGGATGTCCGCGCTTGTCTTCATCCATCTTTGGGAGTACATGTGGTCACCCAGGAAGCTCAACAGCTTCCTCTTCTTCTTCTAAGAACTCGGCCGTTGAACTGCTTCCTCGACTTACTCAACTTCCATTTCTCCACTCACGCAGAGACGATTTTGGATGTCCGGGGTAAGGTGCGATAGGATCATTACATCACTATCCGCTCTAGCGTTTTTCTTGTGCTTCAAATGTGTGAACTACAAACGTGTGTCTTGGTTGCCTCTCGCGATCGCCTTCAACAGACTTGGTCATTTTTTCATCAACTACATCCGGAGACTCTACTTCTCCAAGGTAGTCTCCGGTATTTGTGCTAGCCGAGTAATCGACTCACCGGTTTCTCCGATTCGCTTGACGATTCTTCTTCGTCTCCTAGTTTGTACCGGAGGGATTTCTCGTTCGAGATGGTGTCCTCTCGAGTCTTGGGCGGTCAGCCGCTTACGTGTCTTTTTCGAGGAGCAGGCCGTCGTGGCTTCTCGGTTCTCCTCCTTTTGACGATCGGAAAAGGTATTTGTGAGTCCTTCTCGACCCATCACTGCCCGGGCGGGAGACACGCCGCTGCTGGGCGGTGTGACTGTGCGGGCGGGAGCATGTTTGGTTTTCTTTTGCTTTGCAGGGCAGCAGATTCTTGGCATTGCAGGGCGCAGCTTTCTTCTTCTTTGCCGAGAGAAACAATCGTATCTTCTGGGTCACCGATTCCCCCTCACCGGTGTCGCTCTCTTGGCGTAAGCTCTCTTCTCATGCGCCGGAGAGGTTTGCTCAACATCCTCTTGTTAACATGGAATGCCTTCCCATGTCTAAGAGGGACTCCTTTCACCTCCAATAGCCGGCCAATCACTGGCCATATCCTAGGATCCTCCAAATGTGCCATCTTCTTTTTGAAGGATTTGTTCCCACGTTCGGCAGAGTCTCCGTAGACAAACTCCAGCTTTATCTTCTTTTTTCTTCGATGATTGCAGCCATTACAATCGCTTTGCCTTTGATTGGTCAAAGCCGCCAAATTTGATGTCGATACATTTGGCAACTATGTCCAACACTTTTGTGATAATCCTCCTTCAAAGCCAGTCTCTTTTTCTTTGTCATATACTATTTTATCGGAAAGTCGCTTGGCTATTTCTTTCCAAGCATCGGCCAGGTTTACATCAGCCGTTAATCTCGATGCTCCTTCCTGGCCGTAGTGAGCGGGGTCGGCCAAATCCTTGGCGAGAGATAGTCACCGCTTTCCGGAATGAACATGACTTGATTCCTTCATCGTGAATCTCAAAGATTCACGTAGAATTGTGCGACCTCCTCCACATAGGTCATCGGATATTCTAACGTTAGAAACGGTTTTAGCCCTGGTCGTTTCCAACTTTTCAGCGATTTTCTTTACTAGGGTGTCGTCGGACCTCGCTTCACCATTCCGTTTAAAATCCACCGTCGAACCGGTGTGGATTTGCTTTCCTAACTTGGTAAAGTCATAAGTTGGTGCCATTTTTCGGATTATATCAAGGAAAAACTTGGAGATTGACTTGGAGATAGATAGGGCTTCTAGAGTATTTTGCTTTTGCTTTTGAGAGAAAGAGATGAACAGTTTTTAGAAGTGTGAGAGAGAAACGGATGAAAATGGTTTAAATATGGTTTATGAAAGGACGTGCGGGTGGTTTTTGAAATGTGATCAAAATCAACGGCTTGGATTTTGCACGCCTATTGAGCATTTAATGTCTCGTATTTAATGCGGCAAAGATTTATATCCAATCATAAGCTTGGTGTGCGGCTTTATGTCCGTGACACATCATCATTATCTTTGACGTATTCCTTAAAACATTCCCGCTTAGTCAAACGACAAATGCTTTTTGTCACTTTGCTTATAAGTGACTCAAACTTATCCTTTAGCCGATTTAACTCTACTTCTCACGCTTCTCTTAGTGACTCAATCTATCACCGACTCAGATAGTCTTTTTCTTTTATTGATACCGATTCTTGAAATGATTTACGCTTTTCTTTTTTTTTCACCCCTTTTCTGCTTTCCATATCTATTCTTGATTCGTCTGAGTGTCACCACCAATTAGTCCCAACTCATGCTTGAGTTCTTCAAATCTTGACTCACATAATGGTTTTGTGAAGATGTCACTAGTTGTTTATCGCTTGAGATATATTCCAGGATGATGTCCTTCTTTTCAACATGATCTCTTATGAAGTGATATCGACATCAATATGCTTTGTTCTTGAATGCAACACAGATTTTGAGTGATTGCAATTGCACTTGTGTTATCACACATGATTGGAATTTCTTTTTCCTCAACTTCATAGTCTCTCACCTTGCCTCATCCATAGGACTTGGGCTGTGTTTGCCAGCCTATGTATTCTCGCCTCACCAGAGGTGGCTATTGAGTTTTGCTTCTTGCTAAACCAGAAATCACTGTTCCTAGCATTTGACATGTGCCTGAAGTGCTCTTCCTATCAACTCGCATCCAAAGATAGTCGTAGTCTGAATAGCCAATTAGCTTGAATCCACCTTCCTTTGGATACCATAGGCCTACTTCTCGCTTCCTTTCAAGTATCTCAATATTCTCTTAGTGCTGTCATATGGCTCTTTTTGGAGCGATTGAAATCTTGCACATACACCTACAAAGAAAGGTGATGTCCGGCCTTCTTTGTGAGATAGAGCAATGATCCAATAAGTGCTCAGAATTGTTTGATCTACAGGCTTGCCATCTGCATCCATGTCCATTTTGACCGATGTGTTCATTGGTATTTTTACGTAAGACTTCTCCTCCATACCAAACTTCTTCATTAAGTCTCTCGGTGTATTTTGTTTGACTTATGAAGGTTCCATCCTTCACTGTTTCACTTGGAGTCCAAGGAAGAATGTCACTCTCCCATCATGCTCATTTCAAATTTACTTTGCATGAGGTTTGAGAATTTTTCACACAGACTCTTTGTTAGTGGATCCAAAGATGATGTCATCCACATATATTTGAACAAACAAGATACTCTTCTTGTCTTGAATTAAAAAGTGTTCTATCTACTTTTCCTTTTGTGAATCCATTTTCGCTTAGGAATTGTGACAGGTGTCATACCATGCTCTGTGCCTGTTTCAATCCATACAGGCTTTCTTGAGTTTGTATACCTTGTCTCCAAGAGTCTTCTCGCTCAAATCCTGGAGGTTGTTCAACATACACTTCTTCTTCCAATAAACCATTTAGGAATGCACTTTTTACATCCATTTGATATACAAGTGAAATTCTTGTGAGTCGCATAGGCAAGAAACATCCTTATAGCTTCCAATCTTGCTACAGGGGCAAATGTTTCATCAAAATCTATCCCTTCTTCTTGGCAATATCTTTTGGCTACCAATCTTGCTTTGTTTCTTACCACGAGCCTTCCTCGTTCATTTTATTTCGAATACCCATTTGATGCCAATAACATTTTGATGCATGGGTCTTTGCACTAATTCCCACACTTTATTTCTTTCAAACCGATTCACTCTTCTTGCATAGCTTGAATCCAATGTGTGTCATCCGATGCTTGTGACACATCTTTTGCTCTATTTGTGAGATGAAGCATGTGAACATAACTTCTTGTTGAGTTCTGATCTTGTTTTGACACCTTCTCTTATATCTCCAATGACAAGTTCTCGTGGATGATCTTTCACCATCTTACATCAAGTTGGAGTAAGTTAGCCGGATTCATCGACTTGCACTGTGTTGTCTTGGTCGCTCTCTCGTAATCTCTTAGCTGCAAATTTTCCAAATGTTTTTGAGATTCACTATCTCATCTTCTTCTCGAATTGATAATTCCACTTCCTTGCAAAGATAGGGACTCTTCAGTATGGTTGGATGATTCAGCTTATCACCGATTCTTCAATGTCTTCTCCATTTACATTTGGCTCATCGAATACTACATGAATGGATTCTTCCCAGAACCATAGTTCTTTTGTTGAGTGTCCTGTAGGCTTTGCTTTCAAACTTGAGTATCCTAAGAAGATACCTTCATCGCTTTTAGCATCAAAAGCCTTTAGGTTGTCTTTGACATTGTTGTGGATGAAGCATTTGCATCCAAATATTCTCAAATATGCAACACTTGGTTTTCTTCCACCCGGATCTCATAGGGAGTCTTTGTCACCGTCTGTTTATCATACATCCGTTTTGGGTGTAGCAAGTCGTGTTGATTGCTTGACCAAAATCTTTTGGTAACCCCGCTTGGCTAACATGGTCCTTGCCGCTTCTTTTGAGGGTTCTTCTTCCTTCTTCGCAACTCCATTCTCACTTTGTGGAGTCCTTTGCGATAGTTCATGACCAATACCATTCTCAATACAAGATCTTGAGTTATTATTCCATTGACAAACTCGGTTCCTCTATCTCGATCTTATTTTGATAATGGTTTGACTCTTCTCGTTTTGAATCCTCTTCATCACCGTGGGTAGTTTTTGTAGAGTTTCTTTCTTCTTGCACATGAATATTGTCCATGTATATCTTGAGTAGTCATCTACTACCACCAAGGTGTATTTCTTTCCACTTACTTATGTTTGGTTCCACTTGGGCCAAATAGATCCATATGGAGCGGATGCAATATTATTGTTGAAGATGGGCATGTCTTTTCTTTGAATGACGACTTGATTTGTTTTCCCCTCCTTCTTGTATATCGAGTCCGAAGTCCTTCTACAAGATGACTTCTTGCCACTTGTTAATTGTTTTGAAATTCAGGTGACTCACTTTTTGTGCCATTACCAACTTGATTCAAATTGTGCTTTTTGCTAGTAGACAGGTGCTAGGTGTTGCGGTTGACCAATCCACTACATACATATTTTTCTCGCCTACATCCTTGCAAAGACAACTTCATTTGAATCAATATCTTTGATCCGCATATACCCATGTTGAATCCAACATTGTAGCCCTTGTCACGAGTTGATGATGCTCAATAAGTTGAAGTTGAGTCCTTCAACATATGCGACATCCGTGATTTCTAATCCATTCCTCTTGATGGATCCAATGCCTCTTATTTCACCAGAGCTTCATTTCCTCCAAATATGACTTTTGCTCCTTTGACTTCCTTGAATTTTGACAGATTTTTCTTATTTCCTCGTCATATGTCCGGAATGTACCACTATCCATGTACCAGGTTCCTTGGCACTCGGCTATTCCTTGAACTCCGCAATCAAGGAAATTAAGTTTTAGGTACCCATACTTGTCCGGGTCCCGAGGGGTTAGAGTTGTAAGATGATCCAACCAACCTATAGCCAAATGATTTGACTCTAAGAGGTTGCCATCTATCGCTGCCATAGTCATAATTAATCCTGGCAAATTGCTTGGGGATTCTAGGTTCATACAAATTGTCTCTTTTGTCCGTATGCTGCATATGTGTTTTAGCAATTGCCTTCCTTGGTAATTGTGGTGTCTTTGAATGTAGTGCCTAGGTGCATATGTGTGTCTTTGATGAAAGCTCTTATGCTTTTGGAATGGCCTTTCTTGAGTTCTAGGCCTTTGCCATTTGGGCTTATATTCCATAAGTCTATGCCGATAGTTCACATTATTCCAATCACTTGGCTTGGATAGTTTCTACCATTCCCATCATATGTATTTCTTTTATGGATTTTCTGGGGTTTTTGGTAGCTCGCTTCTTCTTTACAGAGTATTTTCTGTTTGGAGTTTGGCTTTGAGGACTCGGCTGAATCTCTTCTCAAATATGTCTTTCAAAGACACTCAACTCGGTCAAGCTTCCTTTTCCTTTGTAACCAAGGCCAGTTTGCTTGTTATTGTGCTTTGGAGTGAATGTGTGTGCAACATTTAGAGTTTTGGATTTTTCGGACTCTTCATGACTTGAAGATCCTCTTTCCAAAATTACTTTTGAGGTTTGACATAGCACGAGGAGTTAAATCCTAAGCCCGCTCTTGTCTCCACATTCTCTTTGACTCATAATAAGATCATCCAATGATTTAGATGCCTTAGTGAATGAGGCAATAACATTCTTGAGGTCATTCTCCTCTTTTCTATAGCAAATTTCGCTTTATTAATTTAGCATTTTCACCTTTAGACTTTCATTCTCATCACTATTTGACTTAGAGTACTCGGCTCCTTGCTTGACTTTGAGTTTTGACTTTTGAGTAGGTTTTCCTCATTCAATAGTGTGTGTGAGAATTTAATGTGTTCAAAAATCTTTCATCATTTTGCCTAATGAGTCATAAAGATCAGTGGGTGATGAAGTGTGTGTGTCACACCACTATCACTAGTGTCCGAGTTTGTTGAGTTAGATTGTACCTCATCTTCTTGATCGGGTTGATCTTGTTCTTTGGCCATCAAGCGGTCGGGCTTCTTCTTCGAGTCACTTGAGTAGTCGGCTTCACTACTCTCAATCACCGTGTCTCTCTTGATTTGGTGGTTCAAGTGATCTCTAGCCATCATTGCCTTTTTTTCCTTTCTTGTCTTCTTTCTCTCAAGATCTTTCTTTCTTCTTCATCCCCTCGTATTTGTTGACTACAGGGATATGGACAAATAATGGCATAGTGACCTGGTTGTCTACGCCCAAAGATAGATATTCAACCTTTGATCGCTCTTTCCATTCTTGGATTGTCGCCCTTTGATACTCAACTTTTTGATGATCCGCTTCTCTTGGTTGGCCTATCTTCCCTTGATTTGGAGGGAGTCGAGTGTCTTCCGGAAGATTCACCCTTTCCTCTCTTGTAGTTCTTATTGAAGAACTTGTTGAACCTCTTAACCATCGGGCTACTTCTTCCGGGTCAATGACTTCTTTGACCTCAGCTCTCTTCCCATCTTTGACAATTAGAGCAAAATTTTGGGTACAAAATTGCCTCTTCCTGTCTCTTTTCTTCTCACCAAACTCGTAGGCTTTGAGGTCCGAGAATAACTCATGGTTGGATGTCTTTGATAGGTCCATGGAATGTCTCAGTGCCATGACCTTCATTTCCCATTCAAATTGAAGATTTTTAGGATTTTCATACACATTTCCTTCTCGTGTATATTCCTTTCCAAGTGTAGACAGCTCATTTGTGATTTCGTGAACCGAGCGTCTAGTTGATCCAGTTCTCTCCTGAGATCATTTTGAAGTTCTCAAATTTCTGTCTGACCACCGATAATTTGTTTTCTTTGATTTGCTTTCAGAGCCTTCACAAATCAATGTCACTTGTCCCAAATTTCTTTGGCCGTTTTGCATGATTTGACTTTATTGAACATGGCTTTGTCCAAGGTTTTGTAGAGGATGTCCTTGGCTACATTGTCCAGTTATATCTTTTTCTCATCATTTGTCCACTCGGTTCTTGGTTTTTCAACCATGACAGTCCGGGAGCAACATCTTCTTCTCCTTCACCGCAACTCTTCGTGACAAATGTTCACCTTTAATATTTGCAGAGGCCCATCTTCTATCACTATCCACATCTCATCATGTAATGCCGATAGATGAGCCTCGCATACGAATTTTCCAATCATCAAATTCTTCAATAGTGAACATAGGGATGCGTGTCAAATTTGCTTCCATGATAATAACTTTTAATGATAAAAAGAGTTTTGAAGGTGTAAGTACTAAAGCAGACTTTGAAAGGTTTGGAGATCTAGTTCAGAACTGGCGAGGGTTCAATGAACCAACCGCTCCGATACCACTTGTAGGTCCCAAGGGGTGTAAGTGTAAGGTTTAGAAGGGGGTTGAATAAACCATACCAAATTTTCGATGTAGTCCTTTAAATATTCGAGTTGATACTACACAATCAGTCCTTGATGATGGACAATCAATTTAGTCACTCAAGAGAGTTAATCTCTCAAAGACTCAACCGAGTCAGATGGAATAACTCACCGTTGGCACTAAATTCACTCGATGTGGTTTTGTTTTTCAAATGGAAGACTTAACACCCTTAAGTTTGATTAAGTAAGAGTTTAGTCTTTGGGTTTAGTACTTATATTATCAAATGGATAGCGATTTATCGCCAGATATAAGCGATTAAAATGCAAGAATTAAAGTCTTTGAAAGGTAAATGACACAAAGAAATTTTTATAGAGGTTCAAGATGGGGTAATTCTTCTACTCCTCTCTTCTCCAACTCCTGGAGGAATCCACTAGGTAATGATCGTTTACAAAGTGGTAATACCGTCCCGATATGCTTCTTGATCACACAAATGACTTGATCCTTTGGGACTCGATCGAGACGCCTTGATCACTCACCGGTGCTTCTCTTTACGACTCGGCTTCTTCACAGGGCGGTTTTGCTACTACAAACTCACTTACTCAAGCTCTTTGGATTTGATCACGAAGCCCTCCAAAAGCTTAAGACTTGCTCAACCTTGAACCTTCCTACAATCCTTCTTGGAATGTAGACCCCTTTTCTTTAAAAGTTTCCTCTTCAACTCGATTGAAGTTCTCTTTCCTTCACAGTGAGTGTTGGATTGATGTACTTCGTAATGTAGGCTTGAGGATTGAGAATGTTTCAGTTTTCTAATATGCTTGTAAATCTCACATGTGTGTCATACTTCTCAAACAAACTCCTCGGCCTTTTATAGTGAACTTTCAAAAATTTGCCCGTTGAAGAGATAGGCTTATTTTTGAAAGTCACTTGCAATCGTTGGCTTTGTCTTGTTGCAAATCTTGGAATTGCCATTTCCTCGTATGAATTGTTCTTTCACCTTTTCGTAGTTCGACACGGTGTAGTGCTTCCCATTGGTTCATTCCTTTTGCACGCTTCTGGGACCGAGCACTCCAAGAAAGGTGGTATGGAGATATTACTTGTTTAAGTAAATCTCTTGATTTCTGCAACGGTTCTTTTACGCTTATCTCGACTTGACCGCATTTCCTTGCTTTCCCCGTGACTTAGTAGTCGCTTCCAATCATTGATGACTCTTCTCCGTCACTTCAACTTGAGACTTGGCTTTTCTTGAGTTGACTTGACTGATGCTCCACTCACCGCATCTCACCGCTTCTTCAGAGTTCCCGTCTACTCTTCTTTGCCATATTCAAATGTTTCACAAAGAAAGTCTTCCTTCCGGTCTTGGTCAAACTGTTTCTTGCATGTTAGGGCGTAGGTGACTTAACTCGGCCTTTGGCCACTCTAATTGTTACAATACATTTTACAAAGAAGAATTTGGGGTGCCAACTTTCTATTCTAAGTTTTACATGGCATTCATCAAAATCTAAACAATAAAATTCCTAACATCTTACCGAAGAGTGAGGTCTCATCCACATTGTCTGCAATAGCCAGATCACTAAAATTTCTGAACTGAAACATAAATTGAGGGAAAACTTTGTCGAACATCTCAAAAATCTGGGTTTTTCCATGAAACAAAATTTTTTGTTTAGTCAAACATGTTCGATATTTGTCCGAATAAGGGGCAACAATAAAATCCGTAATCGCATAAACATGGCCTTCGATAAGGATTTTTTTGAACTGCTGAATATTGTGTTTTCTTATAGTGCCTTGAATCATGTCACCCTGCAATTTGTATAATTAAAAACAGTGGTCAGATAATTTAATATAATTTATCTGACTAAATAATTCATTACATAGTCATATATTATGCATCATACCTCATAGTCATGGAAAACACATTCCAAACTTTGCACTTGAGTTTTGTCATTAAACTGAGGTTTTTCGTAAAGACGTACTAATCTTAGCTTCACATTCCATTGTGTTTTTGAGGAATTCAGACTCTTGATCAAAGTCAACATGGGCGCCATTTTTTTTGTATATGAATGTAGTGTTTGTCCAATATGCAGAGAAAAATAAAACTGCTCTTTGTTCTGATGAGTGTTTTAAAAACAAACTGACAGGGTATCGCATATATATATATATAGGTTAGTAGTGTAGCTTTTATAAGGAAATATAAATCTTAGCCGAATTTTTTATTATGTTTTTTCTCTCTCTTTTATTAACAGTTACGTAAAAATTTGTATATATGAGTCACCACAGATTCTTTTTTTTATACAATATTTACTTTACTAAATTCCTATTTTGAATTGATGCGTATACAAATCTATATGGCATAAAAAAATTTGTAGGTTTATTAATATTAATTGTGCATTCAGATTTCCACTAATTAAGTTAATTAACTGAGATAATGTAACCAAAAATAATAATATACTTACCATTGTCGTTTGAGATTACAAACTTGATTTTCAAGTAATCTATTAAAATTGTTTTATTACCGGTAATTCGAAAACATTTCATACATAAATGTCTAAACAACAGCAATGCAGCCCAATTATGGTAATTTGTAGCATGATTATTTAAAGGAATTCCATTCATACATAAAAGCCAATTTTCAGCAGAAATTGACTTCCATAAATAGCGGACGCGTTTAAAGCAGATATTGTATTCCATTAATAATTCCACGCGTACAGGCATAATTTCAGCAAACGTTTCAGTATAATTTACATTCCAAAAATAACTGACACGTTTCACAGATCTCAACACATCTATTTTTAGACTGAAAAAATGGGCGGGAAATTTTTTTTTTACCACTTTTAGAAGCGGCTCTTATTATATATATATAGATATTGGATTGTGGTTTGACATAGATTTGAACCATAGACCTTTTAATATATATATTGCATGCTCACCACTAGGCTAAGAGGATTTATTTGTTATTATCCCATCATGTTTTCTATTTATGTAGAAACTGGATAACAAGTTAATTTTTTACGCGTTGGGACATTTGCAAAATTATTTTTGTGCATTATTTATTTGCTATAGTGTTAATGCATGTAAAAATATTTTGCGCAATTTAGTGCTTGCAAAAATTATTTTTGCGCATGAGAATGCTTATAAAATTATTATTGTGCAATATGATGCATGAATAATTGTTTATTGCACATATGTAGCAATGATATTTTTTCTTTCGCATTAGTTGCATGAAAGGAAAAATTATTTTTGCGCATTAAGATGCTTACAACAAATTAATATATCTTTGTGCATTGTGATGCATGGGAAAATAATTTTTGCACATTGGTGCATGAATTTTTTTTCGCATAAGGTGCATAAAAAAATTATATTTTTGCGCGTTGAGGTGCAAGCAAAAATATTCTATTTGATTTTTTTATTTATAAGTTGCATGCTTTATTAATTGCTTATGTATGCAATTTATTTTGTGCTGCAATTATTTTATTGATGTGATATGCATCATCATGTGTGGGGAATGAATGGACATTGACATACGGGTGCTCATATATTTGAGTGTTTATTGTTTTACATTAATATTATTTTGGAAGTTAATTTTTGACAATGGTGGTAATTTGGTATCCTCATTTATGTTTTTTTACTTTTTCTAAATTGATGTAGTAGGCCTTGAAAATATGCAAATTTTTAAATGCTGATTTTTGGAGGCTATGTAACATCAATTTTACGATGATATTTTTTATTTTACCACCATAGGTCTAAATTATCTCCACATGATGCACTATATGTCATTATCGCTCATTGGGACTATATTTTTTCGTAATTACTTATATCGCATGGATGCATGCATGATGTATTTATGGACTTTGATAATTTTATTCAAGGATCAGTAATTTTTATTGTGGTTTTCAATTCGGTGGGAGATGATTACTAGCCTTGGTGGCAAATTTTTGATCTCATTGAATTGAAGAAAATAATAAATATTACTTGGATCCAGAATAAATTTTTTAGATCAGTACATAATTGTTTGCGCAAATTATTGAAATGTGTTTTTAGACCAAATTCACCAACTTTAGTTTAGCCAATTTAGCATGAAAATAGACAAAGTATCCAGTATTGTCGCGACTTAGACGCGAACAATATTTTTGTGGATTGAAGAAAGTATTTGCGCTTTATTTGTTTAATCCGCAAATATAAGAACTTAATTGCCCGAAATAATCGTAGATGAGATGTCGATGATATACTTATGGATCAATGATTAATTTTGCGCTTTAATTTGTTTAAGCTGCAAATTTAATAAAAGGGTTTAAGTTCTATTTTTGGAATTTGAGATTACTCCCTAGTAAATAATCTAGTTATCCAAATTCGCTATTTCAGTTGAATTAAGGATATTAGTTACTTGTGTTATTATTAATGAAAATCGCCTATCTAGAGGCTAATTATAAAAAGTTGAGAAATACACAAGTGAGTGCACTTGTCGCTTGTGCTGACCGATATAAACCAACTCGGGTGAATATTGGAATAAGCATAATATAGCTTGACAAGAGAAAAAGCTAAAACTAGAACTATAGATTGATCCATAAAGTGACAATAAGTTGTGTCACCTTATCGAATGAGGCAATTAACTATCAACAATTATAAAGTGCATTATGAGATTGGTAACTTCGCTCGTAATTGTACTGAGATGAAGTTTGACTAATTATTTGCTCTCTTATTTTTTCGCTAATATTTCCAAATCTCTCCATGGGTGGCTTGTAGATATTGGTTGACTTAGCATGTGGTTTTGAGATTGAGCAAATGTGCATGACTATTATCGGGTTGTGCAGCTATAGAGCGCACAAGATGAGGCTAAAAAGAGTCACCTCAAGCTCAACAGTTGGTGTGAGCAACTTGATGTGTCGATATAGCCTTCCTCGGATAAATGCACTTGTAAGATATTTGTTGAGTGAGAAGACTTGTCTATCTTTTGTTTGTGATGCTTGGCTTTAAATAGTATTTCTTTTAGATCTTCTAAAGATATTATGGAATGTGAGGTTAGGAGGACGACTGCATTAGCTCGAGGAGGCTTTATTGTCTAACTCACTAAGGTCAATCTCCTCTCGCATAATTATTTTTCCAAATGGATAAGCTTGTCGAAGAATGTAAGATGACTACTTTTATCTTTGTAAAGCTAAGTCCACTAAATTGAGTGCGAGACTTATGAGTGGGAGGCACAAATTAACGCATTATATTTTCTTTCCTTGCTATTTACGCTATAAGTTAGTACATTCTCACTCTCATCAGTTAGAAGCGCCAAATTGCTTTGAGCGATTCTTAACAGATGGAGATGTGCTAATAGGAAGCGAAAATAGTGTGTCTAATTAGTTTGAACACACTGTTGCAGGAAATAAAGTTGCAAGTTGAATGATGGTTCTAAATATTTTGCAGCTATATGAGCTCGCGAAGAAGGGACAATCACTTCAAAATGGTTAGATTTATGATGGGGCAAATTGATTTGTGTATTTTGTTGCTGCCTACATCATAAAATATGTGTCTCCAAATGATTCTTCAACCCTGTATGAGCTTTAGTTTGGTACAAGCCCAAATTAGCGGGTTTGTGCCTATGTAAATTCGAGAATATGTGTTCTCAAGTGGAGAATCAAGTTGCACGATTTAGGTTTCCCTTCAAAGGGATTTCTTGAGCACATGTGAAGTCATAAGAAATCTTGAAACTATGCGAGTTGCAAGATCCTTAGGAGGCGCTCGTTTCTCTAGCAAGGATGTTGTATTTTGTACTCATCTAGGAATCGCTGGGATAGTGGGAGCGACACTAAGTCAGTGGGAGCTAGTGCCTCACACGCAAAGGATTCTCAAATTCCACAAGTAAAAGGAGTGAATATGAAATAGTCCCCATCATCTATATGAGATTGAGTGGGTATCCTTCACAATTACTTTTGTGGGTGTTGATGAGTCGATAGAGCATGTGACTTCACTTGATGCCCTAAGTGGATAGTTGTTGCGAAGGAAAAGATAATTCGAATGACTAAGAATAAAGTCTAAGAGCTTGTTAATCTTCTGTCTAGATGCAAGACCATTTGAAACATGTGTTTTTGAAGGTCAAGTGCAATATAGATGGGTTGATTAACATGTGTGTAGCTCGACTAAGGACAAAATATTTACGCCTGTTAGAAGAGCGTAAATTTTCTGAGATGTTCTCCCTAAGTGGTGAGATTGCCTCAATTCGCCTGGTATGTTATCTATTATTGCCACTTTCGTCTAGGTTTGTCCTAGATGATTAACGTTGACATAGTTCAGTGAAAATTGAATAAGGAGATCTATGTGGATCACTAGATGAATTCAAGAAGTGGAGTAAGAGCGCATTGATTGCTGATCAAGAAACTCCATCTGTGACTTGAGTCATCATTGATTTCATCGAGCTATCATTTTGATAGGCCTACGATGGTCAATTAATTCACTGAACATATGTCAAGAGTTGTATCTCACTTTATATGGCAAAAATGTGATGATTGGAAAGAACATGGAGTTATCGCCACTCAGTGTTGGCTGTCTTTACACTCCATGGTCAAAGATCATATTCTTAGTCAATAAACGATATTTTCGGAAGATGAAAAGAAATGCTAGGTAGTTTATGTAAGCACTGTTGAATGTTTGATATGCGCTATGTACGTACTCAGTAAGTCATGTACTTAGAAGTGTGATTGGTGAATGGAATCGAAGTGATCCATGCGCTATTGTGATGCCGACATGTGGATACTTAGATATCTTAAAAAATTGGTCTATGATTTGCTAGAGGCAAATTTGGCATCATGAAATAATGCGCATTGCGCGCACACATTCATGATGTATTTTGTTGTCTTGTGATAGTAAAACTTCTTTGGTGTATGGTTTGAGAGCCTAGGACATAGATAGACCAAACATATTTACTCGAGGTTTTACTTCACTTGAGAGTTTTTATGATAGTTAATATTATTCTCGGGCATAATTCTACGAGCGGTGTGGCGCTCATCCCTTTAATGAGCCTTTGTTTGGAGATATGCTCCAAAGGCATGTGAGTCATTAGGGATTAAGTAGAATTGATTATGTGGCCTTTGAGAATATATTGTGATTAATGAGATATGTTGGATTCTCATTATGTGTTTGGTACTAAATTTGTGAGTTGTCACCAGGCTTTGATTGGCCCTCTCACACGGGCAATCGCCTTGGCACTAAGAGAGCGAGCAGGATGAGACTTAAAAGATTGTGTCGCATAACAAGGTTTGAGAATGATCGCCTTCGCGCTAAAGCAGTGAGGAAGGTTAATAAGTATAATTAACAGTCGCCTTAACTAAAGGTTAAGATGAGATCCAAGTTGATCGATTATGAAGTATATCCAAACTTCATAAAAGCATGTTTGTAGCCGAATGTGTGAACTATCGTATGACACTTTGGGAGTGACTACGAGTAGTACGCAGGTCGGGCGCTTGAATAACGACTGGACTATTGTATGATGAATAGAGCGTGACATGCCTAAATTGAGTGGGAGCTCCATCATAGCATGTATTCATACTACATGTGCTTTGAGGCGACCGCCTATGGGAAAGTGACTGAATGGGTCCCTGCTTCGTCACTGTGTGAGCCCATATTATTTTCTTGTACCCTTTGGGACTTTGGACCATGTCATGAGGTGTAAGCTTGATGGCGCTACTTTAGCATGTATCCAATGGCTATGTGTAATTCGGTCTGTCGGAGCATGTTTAGGAAAGCTGTCAAGACCAAGCTAATTGGCATGTGGGGTCGAGGAAGAATTAAGTTGGTAACGCACTTATGTTCTATGATTCATAGCCCGGGCGACTATGTCGAAATGTGTTTGACTAGTCATGAATATAGAAACATATTTGAGTGAGCCGAGCATGCTCTATTTATTTCATTGAGGGATCTAGAGATGCTTGACTGGGTGCAACCACTTGGTTTGGGGTACATAGCGAGTTATTGAGTTGTAGGGTTATGTTAGTTTGGTGATGACTTAATATAACTCTCCTCACCTTTGCTTTCTCACTTGGTCGCACGCCTTATTCCCTGTATAAAAGAAGAGACGTGAGATGAGAACTATGAGGATATGATTTGAATGAGTCGAGTCAAATATGTATTAGTGGGAGATATTGGGTGCAATTAGGTTGCATCCGCATTTGAGATAATAGGGAGTCCTATTTAGATGAGGTTTATCTAGAAACCTCTCCGATCAAGACTCTAACTGATACAGGGGATTGAGATATATATTGATATCTCTCCCTACAATCAGACTAGGTCATTAGATCGTCTCATACACATAGAAAGAATTATCTCTCTCCTAAAATTTCTCTCTACGGTTTTCTTCTTGGAGCATCACCAAAGTTCTCCAAGGGTTTAATGTTTGCATATCCAAGTAAATAATTCTAGTAATTATTTACACCAACGAGAAAGGCGGTTTGTGATCTTGTTCGCGGTTCAACCAATCTAAGGGGTTTGTTCGTTGCTCTCAATTTAACCAAAGAGAAGGCTTGTAGATGGCTTAAACATGGATCAAAAGAAGGCTTGTAGACGGTCTAAATCCTGGCTATGTGGATCGACGGTTCCGCTACAAATAGATATGCTCGATCAATCTTATATGTGCAAATATGTGATTCTAGTTTCGACCCATATTTGATAACACATAGCAACACCTCACCATGGTACATCGATCGGTCGCCATGGACTGTGACCGCCCTTCTTTGACACCATCTTGTGTCAAATCTTGCCCAATAGTTCACACTTTCGAATTTTCAACATAGCGACCAATCACTATATGATATTTAATAGCAAATTTTATCCATTGCAGCAGCACTTATCAGCAATATTTACTTTATCAATTTCTTAACCATTTTTGTAGATCTTTTGATCATTCTTTTGTAGACAAAATTCAATTTGGAGGAGCCTATGTTAGAGATCAAATCTTGAAGCTTCACTACAAATAGTTGAAGAACTTGAAGGATCAAACATAACACATAATTCTACAAAACAACAAGAAAAATTCAGCAAACTACTCAAGATCTCATTTTTCATACTCTTGTTGGAATGACCTAAACACTTGCACTTTCACATCTTGTTTATTAGCCTTTTTTTTTTATTACATTTGCACTTTCAAAGTTGTATACATTCTTTTGAGGTGTAATCTAGATTGATCAAAATCATCAAAGACAATAATTACTTATTGAGTGTCCTTTTGGTGAGAACATACTTGGTTGATAGATTAGATGTTGAGAGTTTGGTGCTATTCAAGGTTATTGTTGTAAGAAGAGTTTTGGTACTCTTCTAGTTGAGTTGTAATCGATTGGTATCGATTAATAAAACTTTCTTTTCAAAATCCATTAAGATATATCGGGTGGTAGTGGATTAAACTCTAGGTGAGTCGAACCACAATAAATTATTACGTTCATTATTCTTACATTCTCTTACATCTTGAATATTTTTGATTTATTCGAAAAAGAGAGGCAAAATCTGAAAAATTGGGAAAATCTATTCACTCCCCCTCTAGATTTTTGTAGCCACTTGGACTAACATGAGATACTTGTCAAATGATTGAAGAGTTTGTGGAGCTTTCTTCAGTTGAGGTGGAATCATCAGCAGGTCTTCTTAAGAGTTGTGATCTTTTATAAGGAGTTGATTGCTCTAGAGGTAGCTTGACTAGTCTATATGGCTCTTAAATCCTCAGTCGGAGTGTGGAGGTGAGCTTGTAAATGTCTTTGATATAATTCATTGATTGTTTATTCTCTAGGAGCTTGATGGTTTATCTGGTGTCTGGTTGTTTTCTAATCTATTATTCCGCTCTCATTCTAGTCAAGTTAGGATCAACCGTAGCTGGTGGAGCTATGAGGAGTCTTTATGCAACTGCTACTGCGGTCTGCTATGGCAGGGTACCTCAGGTGTCTAGGTCTTCATGAAGTTGCTACTACGGTAGGGTGCCCGGTCTTTCGACATCCCCGGTCGCAGCCTGATGCCTCTGAGCATTCCAAGTAACTTCATCGAGCACGATTTGGAGAGCTTCCTGGGTCAAGCGAATTTCTTCGATGGGCGGTGCCCTTACAAGAAGATGAGATTGAGGAAAGATGTCTCCTTGAGCAAGAGCGATGAATGGCGTCCCTTGTGCCAGTTAAGGGCACCCTCTTGAGTGTAACGGGGAAGGGCGACCACTTGAGCCGAGGATGGGCGCCCCCTTGAGACGGGAAATGTGTCTGTCTTCGACGATTTATCTCCTTGCCCAATGTTCCTGGCTCTGGAGTTGGTGGCCTGTGAGTTAACTCTGTGTGCATGTGACCTTGTCTCCATTATCGTGTCTTGGCTGTTCCCACAGACGACGCCAAAATAATGTTGTTTTCCACAGATCACTCCAAGTTAGGGTATCTGATAATCGGTCTAACTTCTTCTCCAAAACTGGTAGAATATTCGGATGAGAACTAGCCTGCAACACACAGAACAAAATCAGGAGGTCCCTAGAGTGGTCTCAGGGAGGCCCATCATTTGCTCAAGTCAGCGACTATAGGTAAGAAAAATCCATAGGTCATGAATGTAATTCGCAGTAGTTAATTGAACTTACTTACAAATGGGATGAACAGACCTTTTTATACATGGATTAATGAGCCGCATGAGCATTATATGATAAAGTGGGCCGTGTGGGACGGATATAGCAAACTGAGCCTCATAGGCTCCTCACTAATAGTTTGGGCCTTATGGCTCAATTGACTGTTTTAAAATCCAATGATGAATATACATGGGTGAATAATTAAATAATAATATAATTAAATAAAAGAAATACAATTACGATTTTACCTCACAAGACATTATATATTTTATTGTGCATTGAATTAATTAAACTATCATCGTAACATTGATTCTATTCTATTTATATTTTATGTGAACATAAAAGCCCAATTGTTTTAACACTCAAAAAAAAGAAAAGCCCAATTGTTTTTCTTATAGCAGCGGGACTCTAGACACTTGTTAGCATGTTGGGCTATTTTAGTTGTTGGGCTATTGCACTTTCACGTTGAAGAGAAAGACTTAGAGATTCTTCTTCTTCCCACTCGTCTGATTCAAAGCCTTCAGACTCAGGTTCCGAGTCTTCTCGCTTCCTCATATAAGCACGAATTGTGTGAGTTTGAGTTGTAATTTTTCAGATACTGGTTCAGATATGGAAAACACATTCCCGCTTACTTTCTCTCTCGATTTGCATTCCTTCAAATTAGTAGAGTACAAATTTAACAATACCCATGATACCCATCAACTATATAAATTCCAAAAATCCCGAGCCCTAATCTAAATTTCGTTTTTGCAAGTGTTGTGGCTAGGGTTCTTTGTTTCCGCCGTTGTCTCAGTGTCACACCTCCAATTACCCAGTCTTGATTCCCCTCTCCTCCAAAAAGATGAAAACATCGTCATCATCATCATCATCATCCACTTTTTCTCTGGAGAGAAAGTGGGTATTGTTTACGCCTCGTGTCACGACGAGGAGTCTTATATCGAGCTTGTTGATGACGGACATGATGATTTCCATATATATATATTGTAGACTTGAATCAGGATACTCCTCCCGGATTCAACCTCAGGTATCCTACACTCCGATTTGATTATTACTGCCTAGCTCCCCAAGCTTTTTGCGTTTTAGATTCTATCCTTTATATCGTTGGTTCACCCGTGAATGCCTTTCCTCATCCTCATCGAGGGTGGGGTTCAGTTTATACATTTGATTTGTCATCACTTACTTCCAATGATGCGAATCTTAAATTGCGTCAAAGCGATCTCGTCAAAATTGAGGATATGCATGACCTCAAACCCGCCTGCTATTGTTACACCGGATAGGAAAAAAATTGTTGTTTTTTCAACATTATTTCAAGAGTTATGTCGACATCAAGATCATGATACATGCCTTGATAGGTGCGATTTTGAAATTTACGATCCTGTCTGTAAATCATGGGATAAGCTCCCTGAATTCCCAACTCTTGGAAGGGTTTGCGTTTAGTATCACGGCTTATACCTTCATCAATGACCATGTAATCTTTGTTTTATGCCTTTGCGAAGTCAATGGGATGTTTACCATGGATCTTAGGTCGGCCGACCCACCAGGCGACATACGCCCTCCTCGTTATGGTTTTCGATTGCGCTTTCAGGTACTTTATACAAGTTCGTGGATTATGACTTTCTTCCGATCGCAAACCGCGCCCGTGATGGACGACGATATTTTGACTATCCCGACATGCCATCTACACATTTCGATTACCATTACAAGCGGCGCCTTATCACACCTCTTCCTGATGCGACCAAGAGTCAATTCAAGTTTTGCGTCATACATAATGATTCAAACATACCAGTCTTGCTCACCTTTCGTAAAAATTTTACTGCTTTGATTTGGATGAGTACAACAAGGAAAGGGTTTTCGGTTTGATCCCGATGAATACAAGGGAAAGGAGGAAATGGAACCAAACAATGAAAGTCCCATGCTTCCCGCCACAACTACACTCAAGTCGTTTAAATTTTAAATAAAGTGACAAAATTGAAGATGGTTTAAACTTCCGACTTTTGAGTCCGTTCTACATTGCAATGGATAAACCAATTTGTAACCGATCTGAAGCACCCGCCTCTAGTGTTGCATGTTTTCTTTTCATGTTTTTCTTTTTCCCTTTTGATTAGGGGTGGCCTTCCTATTGTAAGGACTGATGTACATTTTGGTTGTTTTTATGAGTTATCAAACTTGTTATTTAATCCCCTACAGAATCTTCCTTTGTAAGTCTTGAAGAAACCTTTATGGAAAATGTCATGTTTGTGTGCCATCTTATTTGTTTATCTCTTCCCCCTATAAGGGGCTACACATTGAACAAAGATCTTGGATCACCATAGTTAATTTTCTTGGGGTACCTTTAACCACCATATTATGAGGCCTGTTGACTTATTGTTTCGTTTCTTGATGGTATGGGTTTTAGGTATATGTGTGAAATGTCCGAATTCTTTTTGGAGGATCGGACATGTGTTCCGTGTCATGTCCAATGTCTACATGATGTAGACATTAATCGGTGATTCACTTTGAAATGAAGAGTTTGAGCATCATAGGTAGCGACTTAAAGCGATGAGGTTTCAAACGCAAATCTTTTCTTTCTTAATGTTTAATAGAATGCTCACCACCATACATGAATTTATCACATTCTTCTTACTTTTGTAGCTACAACCTTGTTTAGAACAACACAAACATTCATCCTTGAGACTCATTTCTTCAGGTCTTTACATAGTTGTTAAAGTCTGGGTGGAAAGAACAAGATTAGAGCCGTTGGTTTGACACCATTAAACCTTGCGAGGATATGTTATTTTGTCATTTGAATTTCACCTTTGGAAAGAAAAATCGGGTTTTTGTGATTTTTATTTATTTATATTTTTATGATAACTAATTATATGAAATTGATAAGCGATTCATTGTTGTAAAGATTGAAATAATCTTCCTCCTAGTTTTATACATTATTTTCTTTTTACTACTTTCTTGGTAGTATAATGAATTTTGTAAATCCCAGCTCACTCTACGACTCGCCTTTGGTTCTTCTATGCATGTCCAGGATTGGATTATGGGGATGCCTTCCTATTTTACGGATTCGTGTTCATTTTGGGATGTTGACTACTAACAAAAGAGGAGATAATCGATGCTCATCTTTGATAATCCCCTGTGGAATCTTCTTTTATAGGTCTTTGATAGTTTGATCGAGACGGCCCCCTGACGGATCGATTTCACGATAAAATCTTGTATCTAGTGAGTATCCTCGAAGCCAAAATTCACGATCTTTGCATAGCTAGAGTAATTCACTATCTTTCCCGATAAATTCACGATAATACTCTTGCTTTTTTGAGCTTGTTTATGGTGATTGGTGTTTATCAAAGATTTTCTAGTGCTTCTAATCTTAAGAGTAATTTGTTTAGTCACCATCAGTAGAGGTGGTCATGTTCCATGACCTACATGTTGATTTTACAATATCAATCATGTAATGGAACATAACTAGAGCAACTATCTCAACTCATCGTCGTCTCATCGTATTTTCCATGCAAGTGGAAAAACCTATAATGCTGATGGTTTTGGAATTTCATCTCATTTCTCCTTCGTATGAAGGTTGCGTCAGGAAGGGCACCCGGCGTAAAACTTTGCCACTTTGCTTTTTGTGTGAATTTGTAGTGTTAACTAATTTTAGATAATTAATTGACACTATAAACTTCACACCACCGACCCCACATAGTGGGATAAGGTGCAGTTGATGATGATGATGATGATGACCACTGTAGAGGTATTTCTAAATTTTTTCTTACTTTGGTAGCTTCGACCTTGTTTAGAACAACAAAAACATTCATCCTTGAGACGCGTTTCTTCAGGTGTTTAAATAGTTGTTAAAGTCTGGGTGGAAAGAACAAATCAGAGCCGTTAGTTTGGCATCATTAAACCTTGCAGAATATGTTCTTTTTTCATTTGAATTGCCTTGGAAAAAAAAATCTGGGCTTTTTGTGATTTTCATTTATTTATGTTTTTATGATAACTAATTATATGAAATTGATACAAAGTTAATTGCTGTAAAGATTGAAGTAATCTTCCTCCTAGTTTTACACATTATTTTTTTACTACTTTCTTGGTAGTGCAATGAATTTTGTAGCATCGCTCTGCGCTTTAGGTCTTCTATGCATGTCATGGATTGGAATATGGGGATGCCTTCCTATTTTACGGATTTGTGTTCATTTTGGGATGTTATTATGAGTTATCAAACTGTAATTTAACTTGCGATTCGTCTTCTCTAATGTTGATTACTAACAAAAGGAGATAATACAGTGTTGGTGCTGATAATCCCCTGCCGAATCTTTTTTTTATAGGTCTTTGATAGTTTCATCGAGACGCCCCTTGACGGATCGATTTCTGATAAAAACTTGGATCTAGTGACTATTCTCGAAGCCAAAATTCACGATCTTTGTATAGATTCCGAGATTCATTTATCGGGTTTTTCTATCCGGATGTTACGGAAGAGGGTAATTTCATTTTTTTTTCCATAGAATGTGTTTTTACTTTGCCGTATCTAGGATTTAGGAAACTCGCTTGGTTCATCTTCGTTTATACACTTGCTATTTCTTGTTTTGTCTTGCTTTATAACAGAGAGTTTGTTAATGATGCTTGACCGCTTAATAACACTTTTGCTTCCGCCTTTATTTTTGTATGATATAGTATTGTTATGATGGCTTATTTATTTAACTCTATTTATAATCTAACTAGAAGATGAATGAAAATGGTTGGGCAACATAATGTTAATGTCTGCCAGCTTGTGCGGTGATGATTTCTTGGATAATTTAATTTTCCAAATGCCTCAAACGTTCATTGCAAGTCTGTAGTGTTTCTTTGATAGTTAAAGTGCCGAACCGGCAGAGGAGACAGAACAAGCTCGAGTTCGGCTCATTTAGTTTTTGGATCGGCTCGAGTTCGATTCGAGCTTTCAGTTGGACCTCTAGCGCTACTCGGATTGACGATTGTCCCCACAAACCAACACGAATCTTTTCTAGCGCGCTTTGTCCTCACTCACGCGCACCCTGGAAAACTTCCCAGGAGGTCACCCATCCCATGTCTACTCCAGGCCAAGCATGGGCACCAGAAAAGAAGATGCATTTGTTGGTATAGGTAGTCCAAATCATATTCTTTAAGCTATCCTTTAACTAAGCAATCCAGCGCTCACGAGTTCGAATCGCGGGCCGCGCCTTTTTTAAAGCCCATTGTAAGCAGGATGCTGGACCAAATCCCAACAATCCTCCTCCCGGCAAGACTGATATCTCGCTCGATGCTTGGCAACCTCATTGTCCGCCAAACTTCCTTAGTTCTAACGCTAACTTCTTGATTCAAGCGTTGCCCGGCAACCTACACCTTGATTCGATCTGTTTACCTCGATCGCGGCTACCTGGCAACTTACCCTTGATTCTGTTCACCCAAAGAACCTACACCTTCGATTCGATCCATTTTTACCTCGATTCACTGCCACTGGCAGCCTACCCTTTCCGATTGGTCCACCCGAACCTACACCTTCGCCCATTCGATCCGTTTTACCGAGTTACGGCCACCTGGCAACCTACCCTTGATTCCGGTCCGTTTACCTCATTGCGCCCGGATCTTAGTTCCACCGCTCCAGGCAACCTCGATTGCGCGTCTTCCAAGGGAATTCAACTCGTGCCCTGCTTCCGATACGATACTTGTTGGACCTCTAGCGCTACTCGGATTGACGATCCTCTCACAAACCAACACGAATCTTTTCTAGCGCGTTTTGTCCTCACTCACGCGCACCCTGGAAAACTTCCCAGGGGGTCACCCATCCCATGTCTACTCTAGGCCAAGCACGCTTAACCTCAGAGTTTCTATGTAATGGGCACCAGAAAAGAAGATGCATCTGTTGGTATAGGTAGTCCAAATCATATCCTTTAAGCTATCCTTTAACTAAGCAATCCAGTGCTCACTAGTTCGAATCGCGGGCCGCGCCTCTTTTAAAGCCCATTGCAGGCAGGATGCTGGACCAAATCCCAACACTTTCATAATTGAGTTTGAGCTCGGCTCGTTTGAAAATTATTAGGTTTGCAAACAGTTCGAGTTCGGCTCGTAAAAAGCTCGTTTAATATATTCAACGAGCTTAGCTCGAGTTTGGCTCGTAAAAAGGCTCGTTTAAGCTTCAACGAGCGTAGCTCAAGCTTGGCTCGTAAAAAGCTCGTTATATGCTCGAATTTGAGCTCATGAAAGGAAACATCAGCTTGTTAAAGATCGAGTTCGAGTTCGAGTTCAAGTTCGTAAAGCTTTAAATGTATGCTAAATTGTCCTTATTCCTTAATCAAATTTCATATTAAGACTAAGTCACTTGTAGTAGCGATACAAAAATAAAAATCAAATGCACAAGAGATATCTCTTTACATATTATTAAACAAGCAAACTATAAATGAAATTACCATAAGTAAATAATTAATTACATGTAATACTTTAAAATTATTAATAAATTATCATAATTAACTAATAAGTTTTAGTTTTGGATAAATTATTAATAACACTTAATATTTTAAAATTTATATGCGATCTTTTAAATATTTGTCATATGCTTATGACTTTATGATAAAATAGTTGTAGTTGATAATCGTATTAATTACTAAATCTATATTTATAATTAATACTAGGTAAGTCTCGTGTGATACACGAGTTTTGTTGGTTTGTTTAGATTATATACTTCTTAGTTCTCACCAAATTATGCGATTTTATTACATAGTTCTCACCTAACTATTCTATTTTATTAAATATTTGTTATCTTTAAAATTCAAAAATATATTATTAATACAAATGAGAGAATATATTCTATCGACAATATAGATTTTGAACTAGTAAAATCTTTTTTTTTCTTGATGGTTTTCTACATTTAATATTTAAGCTTGAGAAGATAACTAATTTAAAAATAGTGTAGATAGAATCCTTAAAAATGTCTTTTAAATTTGTTAATTATCTTCTAAATTCAAAAATATTAACTCAAATGAGATAATATCTTTAACTTTATTTTTTGTTTTAGTATTTGTATGATTGATATTATATGTGTGCTTCTATATAGACCATATTATTATGTATTATGTTTTTGGTTTCATTTGGTTTATTAGATAGATATAAATTTTTGAAAATTTATATACTCTTTTAAACATTTGTAATATGCTTATGATTTTATGATAAATACTGGTTGATGACACGTTAATTACTAAGTGTAAATTTATAATTATTACTAGGTAAGTCTCGTCTAATATACGAATTTTGTTGGTTTGTTTAGACCAAACACTTCTTAGTTCCCCAAACTAGTTTTTTAATATTGATTTTTAACAAAACCAATAATTTTAAGATATCCAAAACCAACACTTTTATAAATATATCTCATTATTATATATGTGCTTCTATATAGGCTATATTTATTTTATATTATACTATTGGATTCGTTTGATTTTGGTTTTGTAGGTTTGATTAATATTTTGTGTAGCCTTAATTCTTAGATATACAGTTTTTTGTCAGGAAAAATATTATTTTACAATTTAAACGAGTTCGAACGTAGACTCACGAGCCTATAAACAAACATGCTCGCGAACTTAATTAACGAACCGAGCTCGAACACAAGCTAACGAGCCTGTAAACGAACACGTTCGCGAGCTCAATTAACGAACCGAACTCAAGCCTAGGCTCGCGAGCATGTAAACGAACATGTTCCCGAACTTTTGAGCCGAATATCTGTAAGCTCGAGTTCGGCTCGTTAAGCCTGACGAACCATCTCGAACGAATATCTTTTCGAACCGAGGCCCAAGTAGCTCGCGAGCAGCTTGATTTATTTGCAGCCCTACTGATAGTCTGAGTTTCTCTTATAATTTGGTTTCAAGTCAACTTTTGTAATCTCATGAGTCTCTGTCAAATAGTGGGAGTGTTTGCAATCACTAAAAAAATGTAATGCTTTGTTTTTATTGTTGCTTCCATAATTTTTCCAGCAGACTCATTTGGGTTGTGTTTTTGTGCAAGTTCATTGGATTTATGTATTGGAATATCTTACTCTCTGCAAAATAGCGCTCTGTCGTCTTGACAAAATAGCAATGTTCTATAAAAAACGTTAGGCGCTACTCGGGCGGCAGGTTGGGGGCTAGCGCTTAAGCGGAGCTTAGACGGGGTTAGGTGGGACCTAATCGGAAAAAAACCACAGGCGGACAAGAGGAGCCTAGCGCCTAGGCAGGGAGTAATCGGAGCTAGACAGGGATTTATAAAAACAGTAATGATTGTCTTTCCTATAAAAGTGTATTTTTTCGTAAAGTCAACTTTCCAGAGAATAGGTTAAACTATTTGCATTGATTTTTGCTGGTGTATTGATTGCAGCTAAAATTTGCAAATTTATGTCACAACATGTATTATCGAAGAATATTTTTTTCGTAAAATTAATTTTCATAGATAGATTAAAACTATTTGCATTATGTGAATGCTAATGGTGTTACATACATAAATACTTGCACAAAAATTTATATCTTGACTATTGAGGATTATGTCAGCCTTTGTGGTCTCGAGTTGGGAGCAACAATCTGCAATATGGAGTTGAAAAGAAACATGATGGTGATGATGGGGTTCGACTTTAGGTAAGACATTATACTAAATACACATTCCTAATACTTTGTACTATGTGTAATGGTGCTTCCGTGCTTGACTGACATATGCAACCAGGAGTCTGCTTTTGAGGGGTTTGAAAGTAATCGATGTAATGATTGTTCAAGATAAGGATTATGCAAAAATAGAAAATAATGTAGGTGATGCTATTTCAGTCTTTAGGAATTTTAGGAAGATTGTTATGATCAATACGAGTGTTGATTGGAGCTGTACTGGATTTGAACAATACCAGTGGTGATTGTGAATGCAGTTTTAGGAAGATTTTAAATTGGTGGTTTAATGGTCAAGACAAGTTAAATATTCATTGTTTGAAATTGCTAGTATGCAATTCACATTTATGTGTTATTGTCAATATGTTAAATATCTCTTTCAGACGACGAGATTTTAGAAAGATCTTTTTCTGTATTTCCAATAATACAACAAGTAAAATGTCACTTCTACTCACTCTTCTCATATATGTCATTATCTTTTTCTTCTTTTGTGATGGTATAGATTTTGTCTTGAGCTAAAACTTAGATTTCGTTACTTTCAAAAGTTTGCAATTAGAGAATCTGGTCTAACTCTCCCTCATCGTGAAATAATATTTCGTTCCCAAAGTCCAATACTCCACTCTATTGTATATCTATATCTATCTATATCTTATACTATTCTAAAAGTATTGACAACTTTTGCTAGAATTTGATGAATCTAAACACCCTTTTATTGTACTAATAAGGTGCACATGCGTTGCACGTGAACCGTATAATTTTACTAATTCAATTAAAACAATATATTAATATAATTTAATTTACTTTAGTTTTATTATAGATATCATTCACATAGTACAATGAAAAGAAATTATTGATACATAAAATATAAACCTCCTACTGACCAAAAAAAACATAAAATTTAAGTCTCCTACTCGAATATTTGATCGCAAGAAAAATTGAAAATGGATACAGAAAAACATCATTTCAGAAAGCATCAATTCTTTACAATCCTTTAATGGGAGGTTAGTTGGCGCAGAGAATCTAATCTCTTAGGATGCATTTTTCAGAAGGGAAAAAAACAAAAAGTAATAATTATATGTTACCGGAGTTCTTTACACAACAAGCCACGCATGCAACAAGTGCACTTGCACTTCCATACCAAACTTCGATATTAAGACATCATATTTAGTGTGATGTCATGTAATCGATGCTAAAAGGGTTTTTGTCCCAGAAAATCTTGGCAACATGTCTTTTGCTTGCCCATTATGGTTATATAAGGATTCTCAACAGTCTAGCCCACCTCAAAATACTGGATTTCAGGTTCCACATCTTGCCACTCACCATCTACATCCAGCCGGAGAGGCACGGGTCTGAACTCATTTTTCATGTGCAAACTGTTGTGTTTAGGGATAAAATATGAAATTTAAATTGTGCTTGATATAAACTGGGCATATCTAGCTTATGGCTCTTTCATTTTAATTGAACTGTGTGCTTTTAAGAGAAATTATAATGATCCATTGAACCTAAAAGTCGTTCTTCTACAGCATATTATGCTTATCACACAACACATGAAACAAAGCAACACTTATACAATTTTATGTTAAATGAACTCGTTAACTATTACATAGGTAAAAACTCATTTTCTTTTTCTTTTCATGTTTACCTATGCAACATAAAAATTTAAATAAAAATGAAAAACATTCATGAAGTATGAGATACTATTAAGTAAACAGGAAGACAAACAATGAATAAAGAAAAAGAATCATACATGAGAAAGGGAAGTCAGAGAAATCCACAAAAAGTCTGCAATTGGCTCTGTCTCTCGCTCTCTCCTTTTGTTCTCCAAATCAAAGTACTGTGAAGGAAATTGAAAATTGAGGAAAATGAAAAGATACAATCTACTGAGAAAGCCACAAAAATTTGTTTACTGTGAATTACATTTTCATGGTAAATGCAAGTAAGAAGAAGATGGTCCAAATTGCCAAATTCTCTCCAAAGAAAAGGCTCAAATTTTGGGTTTTGGATCGTAGTACAGTACTACATTATATAACACATTTTGTAGGATACTTGTATTGTTCATGGCACCAACACAATACATTTCACTACTATTTTGCATGTATATTTCCATATTGCATGCCTATCTGATAACTTGTATCAACTCAAACTCAAAGTATTTATTTGTTGGCAATTTGTTGATTCAGTTGATCAACCATGGAATTTCTGAGGAACTTCTGAAGAGAGTGAAAAGAATGATTATGTCCTTCAAGCAAAATGATTTGTT
Organism: Rehmannia glutinosa; assembly: GCA_016081115.2. Taxonomy (NCBI): domain Eukaryota; kingdom Viridiplantae; phylum Streptophyta; class Magnoliopsida; order Lamiales; family Orobanchaceae; genus Rehmannia; species Rehmannia glutinosa. The sequence goes on along the minus strand of JABTTQ020002030.1, from coordinate 128,858 downwards.
GGGCCCCTGTGATTCTTCTGCATCATGTGTAATGAAGGATTAAGAAAAAAATTGATCAGATATCAACCTTGTTTTTTCTTTGTATAAGACATTTAAGATATGGATACCCTTGTAGCGTGAATTGGCTTAACGTGGCATACATTAAGCTTTCTTTTCTACCCTTTTTTGCTTCAATTCCTTCTCTCTTAACTTATTTATTTTCTCCATCAGTCACAACACTCTCATTGTCTTCTAATCCTAATATAATTATTAGATTTCTTGATCCTACGAAGCAACTAAATAATGAAATAGAATACAAAAATAAAAAGTTATCTTTAGGATATTGTTTTACAGCCATCCCACCCACCCCTAACCCCAGTTGAGCTGCCTGTGAATCTCTCTGAGTTTATTGGTCTTCACTAAAAGTGAATGACAGATCGCAAGATTCAAATGGCTCGCACAAAGAAGACGTAGCCTCATTAAGGCAAGATAAATTTGTGGTATTTTAAAGTGACACGCAAAATCAGAAAGGAAAAACATTTCTGCATTTCTTCACTGTCCATGATTCAGTAAACAAATAGATAACCAGCGACCACTCCTCAACCCATTTCCGAACCTCAAGAATGAAAAGGTTTTGAACTGGTACATCTCATTAGAAGATTGGCACTACTAACAGAAAAACACGTTCAATTTTGATCATCATCAAATATCTCTCAGATATTACTACCCTAATTCCTTCAAATTCATTCAGCCATTCGAGCTTTAAACCATTCCCATGACACTCAAAATGCAAAACACGTGCATAACACTTCACATGCTGGCCAAAAAGAAAACGGCACACAGCAAACAAATATATACATACTTGTTGCCTCCATCGGGAGTCCCACGTTGGACTTGACCCATTACTACTTTTTTATTCGCCACTGATTTCTTCAAAACTGCTCTTTTTCCCTGGTGCTAAAATCTGCTCACGGCCAATTTTGTTCACAGTTTTCTTCATCATCTCAGTAGTATTAAACCATAGATGCGGTAGAAAGCAATAAACTCCCTTTGAATTCTATTAGTTGATTCTGCATTCGAGTTTGAATTTTCTCTTTGCATCCGTTCAATATATTTTTCCTTGTTCCCTTTTTGATGTCTCTCCGTAGAGGGGTTTTAAATGGATCAACCACTAACACAACCACAAAATGAGAACTACATTTAGTCAAGTGGAAATCACAGATTTTCCTTATAGACCATTTTCCGTAGAGTGCATGATTGTGTTCTAACATGGAACCAACATAATGCCATGAACGCCTTGCAATTAGAGTCAGTCGGTGATCCCTCCCAGAAACAATAATGACATACTGGTTAGGGAAACATAGAAACAACAAATCCGACTATCCCATTGGCTTATTTATTTTCAATCACACATATATACGGATCAGCTCAAAGTTAATTATTTCATGTCATATCAAAATTCAGGTGCATAACTTACGCCATAAAGATATGTAAAATTTTCTCAAATAACAACGATTCTTGGACGGTCACCAACTATTCAACAAGTTATCGTGATATCATAAGATCAACATCCATGTCTTCGATACCATCTAAGAAAACATTTATCTGCAAAAAAAGAAAAAAAAAAGAACTCAATTACAATGATACCATATAATGATATGTTTTGGGTGTACAAAACAAGAATTTAGTATACCATCTTACACGCCTCCGACAGGTGGGTGGCAAGATTGCGACAGAAGGTCACTAAACCAGAATTGACCATGTATGAGGAGCCACTGGCATCACTATATTTACTTAAAAGATGATTAGCAACTCGATGAGATCCAAAGAGTATCTTGGGTTGCCTTGGAAAGGATTGATAGGATTTAGCAAGCAGCATGAAAGCATTTTGGAAAGAAAACAAACATATAGCAACATCATTTCATTGAATATCTTTCTTATTACTGTACATTCATCAGACTTGCTATATATAGAATAAATCCTATAATCCTAGCTACACTAGATAAGGCCTCCCTAGTGTACGAGGTATAATCAAATAACAACAAAAAATAGTATGCGATGACAGTGCAGTTCTTGGAATAAGGAGGAATATCTTTGAATCAATGGTGAAGAAATAACATGGTACTAATATGCTGAATGGATGGCTGAGATGAGATGATCATGGTTGAGGTATGGTTGAGGTGCTGTGATGATCATATGGCTAACACTCCCCCTCAATATGAGCCGGGCTGAGGGACAAGAGTGAGCCTGGTACGAAGCCTGGTGAAAGATTGACTGGCTAAAGGCTTGTATTTGTACAACACTTCAAAAGGAGATTTGTATGACAGAACCTTGGATGGAAGTCTGTTTATTAGATACACAGTTGTTCTAAAGGAGTCAAGCCAAAACTTTTGGGGTACCCCATAGTGAGCCATGAGAGCTAAGCCAATTTCAACAACATGTCTGTTTTTTCTCTCAGCAGTGCCATTTTGTTGAGGGGTATACGGACAAGAAATTCTATGATTTATATCTTTTTCTTGTAGAACTTTGGATATACTTTGGAACTCTCCTCCCCAGTCACTCTGAATTGTTTTGATTGTAGAGTTAAACTGAGTTTGGATCATATTGCAAAATTGAATAAAGGCATCAATGGCTTGATTTGTGTTTGAGAAAGTATAGCCAAATATATTTAGTGTGATGGTCAATAAAGCTAATATAGTAAAGATGACCATTGGAGATTTGATTGGTGATGGTCTCCATAAGTCTCGTGTGAATTAAATCAAATGGATTATTGTGCTCGATTTGAGTTTGAGAATGGTAATTTATGAGATTTTGCTTGCATACATGCTGAACATAAACCTGAAACTTTTTTATTATAATGAAAGGGAAGATTACAACTCTTGAGAGCTTTGACAACAATGTCATAGTTGGCATGTCCAAATCTTTGATGCCAGACATCAAGATCTAACTCTTTTGTGGAATTTGAAGATCCTAAGCTAGAAAAGAAAGTGGCAGGCTTATGTTTCTGGATAGAATGAGGACTGGACTGCTTGGTCATTGGCTTAGCATCTCTGAGCTCAAACTGGTATAGCCCATCGCTAAGTCTCCCTTGGAGAAGCACAGCTCCTGTGGCTTGGTCCTTTACATAACAGACATGAGAATGAAATTCAAAAAACACTTTATTGTCTTGAGCAAACTGAGAAACACTGAGAAGGTTTTTTGTAATATTGCGCGCACAAAGCAGATTTTTAAGTGAAAGATAGAGGTAGGATTGAAAGAAGAAGGAGATGATAGTGCGGATTACCCGATATGAGAAATTAACGGACGATCCATCACCAAGATGCGAGCTTGTTGGATCCTTGATACTCGGATGCTAGATTCAGATTTTCCAAGTCATAAGTGATATGATTGGAAGCCCCAGTCGAGGATACCAATTTGTATCCGGAACACTTTCTTGACACTTTGGTTTGCAACCATAGCAAAGATAGCTTCTAAGCAAAGCATTGTTGTTTCGTTTGTTGAGTCATTGTTTGGAGCCCTGTAGTTGTAGTTACGCCTTGTCTTTGTCCATTTTAGAAGCATAGTTTTGATCAAACCTATAATAGCATCTATCGGTAGTATGCCCCAGTATGTGACACACTTGGCAGGATGAGTCTCCCATTTCCAAAAATCTGTCTCCTCTTCCTCTCGTAGTTTGTTCTCCTCTACCTCTCTGAAAGGAGTACCTCCGCCTCTATTGTTCGGAGGAGAGGTATTGTTTCTTCTTTGTTGATACTTGAGCAACATTTGCGATGAAGGACTCATTGTTCACATTATAGTTGTTTTCGAGACACAAAAATCAAACCTACTTTCAAAGCTCATCAACAAAGCACTTGCTTCACTTAGAGTGTAAAAATCAATAAAGCGAGAGGTTATGGTAACTATAACAGATTGTACTCACTAGGAAGACTAGAAAGGATATGAAGAAGGTGGTCTTCTTCGGATAATTTTTGTCCCGGAGAGGCAAGGGCATCACAACAAGCTTTTGCTTTCCCTGATACTCTCTCTCATGCTCAAGGCTCATTTTTTCAAAGACTGAAGTTGGAGTTTATATTGCATCATTCGGCTTTAGGCGGCTTGAGAAATTTGTTTCTAAGCATTTCCAAATGTCACCGAGGAATCAAGACCTCTCTTTGCTAGAATGAGGACACTTTCGGAAAGGAAGATAACGGCCATGAGGCAAGCGATTGATCTTGCTTTGTGAAGATCTCAAAGTTAGGATTGATTTTTGTTTCATTTGTTTCGATGTTAACAATAAACTCGAGTTGGAGCAAATATGGCTCTGTGAGATATCCCATAAGACCACATCCTTTTACTTTGCTGTGAGGATTTGCATTTTCCACGTAAGGTAGTTACTATCATTGAGTTTGATGGTAACCACTTGATTCTCGAGTGGATAACTTGGATTTGAGACGAGTCTTTGGACGGAGTAGATGTAGGGCTCTCCATTGAAAGATAAAACAAAAAAGGATGGAAGGAAGAGAGTATCGAGACAGGCCTAAACCTGCTCGATACCATGATAGATTTAGCAAGCGGCAGGGAAGCATTTTGGAAAGAAAACAAACATATAGCAACATCATTTCATTGAATATCTTTCTTATTATTATTACATTCATCGACTTGCTATATATAGAATAAATCCTATAATCCTAGCTACACTAGATAAGGTCTCCTACTAGTGTACGAGGTATAATCAAATAACAACAAAAAATAATCGATGATGGCAATTGCATCCTTGGAATAAGGAGGAATATGTTGAATCAATGGTGAAGAAATAACATGGTACTAATATGCTGAATGGATGGCTGAGATGAGATGATCATAGTTGAGGTATGGTTGAGGTGATGTGATGATCATATGGCTAACAAGGACTATCACCGCATATACATTGGAGAACAAGATCAAATGGAATCATATCATTTTCATATCATCGAGTTTGATTCCATTTGATCTTGTTCTCCAAAGTATATGCAATGATAGTCCTTTCCAAGGCGACCCGAATGCTACTGGATCTCATCGAGTTTCTAATCATCTTTCAAATAAATATTGTTAGGAATTTTATTGTTTAGATTTTGATGAATGCCATGTAAAACTTAGAATAGAAAGTTGGCTCCCCAATTCTTGCTTTGAAATGTATTGTAACAATTAGAGTCGGCCAAGGCCGAGTTAAGTCGGCCTACGCTCCAACTTGCAAGAAGACAAACCGTAGGCTTGAAGGAAAACTCTGTTGTGAGGCAATGAGTACAACAAAGAAAAGCGACGAACTCGATCAAGAAGCGGTGAGATGCGGTGAGTGGAACATCGATCAAGTCAACTCAAGAAAAGCCAAGTCTCAAGATGAAGTGAAGAAGAGTCATCCAATGATTGGAAGGCGACTCTAAGTCACCTGGGGGAAAGCGAGGAAATGCGGTCAAGTCGAGATAATCAAAAGGAACCGTTGCCGAGAAATCAAGAGATTTACTTAAACAAGTAATATCTCCATACTACCTTTCTTGGAGTGCTCGGTCCCCGAAGCGTGCAAAGAAATGAACCAATGGGAAGCACTACACCGTGTCGAACTCGAAAAGGTGATAAAAACATTTCATACGAGGAAATGGCAATTCCAAGAAATGCAAACCAACGATTTGCAAAAAGTGATTTTCAAAAATGAGCCTATCTCTTCAACGGGCAAATTTTTGAAAGTTCACTATAAAAGGCTGAGGAGTTTGATTGAGAAAAAATGATGCGTGGATGACACACACGTGAGATATACAAGCTTATCAAAATTGAAATATTCTCAATCCTCAAGCCTACATCTCGAAGAACATCAATCCAACACTTACCTCGTGTGAAGGAAGAGAACTTCAATCGGTTGAAGAGGAAACTACGAAAACAAGGGGTCTACATTCCAAGAAGGATTGTAGAAAGGTTCAAGGCCGAACCAAGTCTTAAGCGTTTGGAGGGCTTCGTGATCAAATCCAAAGTGCTTGAGCAAGTGAGTCAGTAGTAGCAAAGCAGCCCCTTTTCTGAAGAAGCGAGTCGTCGAGAAGCCGGTGAGTGATCAAGGCGTCTCCCGGACCGAGTCCCAAAGGATCAAGTCGGCCGTTGTGATCAAGACTTGTATCTCGGATTACCACTTTGTAAACTGATCATTACTTAGTGGATTCCTCCGGGAGTTGGAGAAGAGAGGAGTAGAAGAATTACCCCATCTTCGAACCTCTATAAAAACTTTCTTGTGTCATTTACTTTCTGACATTTAAATATCTGCACTTTTAATTGCTTATATCTGTGATAAATTTGCTATCCATTTGATAATCTATAAGTACTAAATCAAGTTTGTAAAAACTTGCTTAATCAAACTTAAGGGTGTTAAGTCTTCCATGAAAACAAAACCACAAATGAGTAAAATTATAGCCAACAAAATGAGTTACTCTATTATGACTCAAATCGAGTGCGTTGAGAGATTAACTCTCTTGAGGACTAATTCGATTGTCCATCAAGGACACACAGTGTAGAACTCAGAGATTTAAAAGGCCTAAATCGAAAATTTGGTAAGGTTTATTCAACCCCCTTCTAAACCTTACACTTACACCCCCTTGGGACCTACAAGTGGTATCGGAGCGGTTGGTTCATTGAACCCTCCGCATACTGGTTCTTGAACTAGATCTCCAATCTTTTCAAAAGTCTGCTTTAGTACTTATCTTTCAAAACTCTTTTCTATCATTAAAAATTATTATCATGGAAGCAAATCTAACACGCATTCCTATGTTCACTATTGAAGAATTTGATGATTGGAAAATTCGTATGCGAGCTCATCTATCGGATTACATGATGAGATGTGGATAGTGATAGAAGATGGGCCTCTGCAAATATTAAAGGTGAACACAAACAAATTGTCAAAGAGTTGCGGTGAAGGGGAGAAGATCAAGACACCGGACGATCATGGTTGAAAAACCAAGAACTGAGTGGACAAATGATGACAGAAAAGATACAACCTGGACAATGTAGCCAAGGACATTCTTTACAAAACCTTGGATAAAGCCATGTTCAACAAAGTCAAATCTTGCAAAACGGCTAAGGAAATGCGGGACAAGTTGACTTTGATTTGTGAAGGTTGAGCAAATCAAAGAAAACAAACTATCGATGGTATTTGTCACAAAAATTTGAGAACTTTAAAATGATCTCGGGAGAAAACCTGGATCAACTGGATGCTCGGTTTACGAAATCACAAATGAGTCATTTACACTTGGAAAGGAATATACACAAAAGGAAATGTGTATGAAGATCCTAAAAGTCTTCCAAATTGAATGGGAGATGAAGGTCATGGCATTGAGACATTCCATGGACCTATCAAAGACATCCAACCATGAGTTATTCTCGGACCTCAAAGCCTATGAGTTTGGTGAGAAGGAAAGACCAGGAAGAGACAATTGTACCCAAAACAATTTTGCTCTAGTTGTCAAAGATGGAAGGAGAGTCAAGTCAAAGAGGCAATTGACCCGAAGAAATAGCCCTAATGGTTAAAAGATTTAACAAGTTCTTTAACAAGAACTACAAGAGAGAAAGGGTGAATCCTCCGAAGACACTCACTCTCCTCCAAATCAAGGGATGATAGGCCAACCAAGAGGATGATCATCAACAAGTTGAGTATCAAAGGGCCGACAACTCAAGAATAGAAAGAGTTGAGCAAAAGGTCAATATCTATGTTGGAATTGTAGACAACCAGGTCACTATGCCATTGATCGCTCATATCCTGTAGTCAACAAGTACGAAACGAAGAAGAAAAAAGTCTTGAGAGAAAGAAGACAAAGAAAAGAAAAAGCAATGATGGCTGCGAGAGACTACCGAGACAACCCAAGTCAAGAGAGACAGTGACTCGACTCGAGAGCGGTGAAGCCGACTACTCAAGTGACTCGAAGAAGAAGCCTTGATCTGCTTAATGGCCAAAGAACAAGATCAAGAAGATGAGGTACAATCTAACTCAACAAGCTCGGACACTAGTGATAGTGACCGTGACACACACACTTCATCACCCACTCGATCTTTATGATTCATTAGGCAAAATGATGAAAGATTTTGAGCACATTAAAACCTCACACACACTATTGAATGAGGAAAACACTACTCAAAAATCAAAACTCAAAGTGACTAAGGAGCCGAGTACTCTAAGTCAAATAGGCGATGAGAATAAAAGTTTAAAAGTGAAAATGCTAAATTAATAAGCGAGAAATTGCTGTATAGAAAAGAGGGAGAATGACCTCAAAATGTTATTGCCTCATTCACTAAGGCATCTAAATCTTTGGATGATCTTATTATGAGTCAAAGAGAATGTGGAGACAAGACAGAGCTTAGGATTTAATTCCTTTGTGCCATGTCAAACCTCAAGAGTAACTTTGGAAAAAGGATCTTCAAGTCATGAAGAGTCCGAAAAATCCAAAACTCTAAATAATGCACACACTTTCAATCCAAAGCACAATCTAAGCAAACTGGCCTTGGTTACAAAGGAAAAGGAAAAAACGACCATTGAGAGTCTTTGAAAGGGCAAATGAGAAGAGATTCACCCGAGTCCTCAAATAGACTCCAAACAGAAAATACTCTCAGAAAGTAAAGAAGAAGCGAGCTACCAAAAATCCCGAAAATCTCATAAAAGAAATACACATGATGGGAATGGTAGAAAATATCCAAGCCAAGTATTTGGAACAATGTGAACTATCGGCTGACTTATGGAATACAAGCCCAAATGGCAAAGGCCTAGAACTCAACAAAGGCCATTCCAAAAGCATAAGAGCTTTCATCAAAGACACACATATGCACCTAGGCACTACACTCAAAGACACCACAATTACCCAAGAAAGGCAATTGCTAAAACACAAATGCGGGCATACTGAGACAAAAGAGACAATTTGTATGAACTGGACTCCCCAAGCAATTTGCCGAGGATTGATTATGATTATGGCACGATAGATGGCAACCTCTTAGAGTCAAATCATTTGGCTATAGGTTGGTTGGATCATCTTATAATTCTAACCCCTCGGGACCCGGACAAGAATGGGTACCTAAAACTTAATTTCCTTGATTGCGGGTTCAAGGAAATAGTGAGTGCCAAGGAACCTGGTACATGGATAGGATGGGCATTCCCGGACACATGACAGAAACAAAAGAAATCTGTCAAAATTCAAGGAAGTAAAAGGAGCAAAAGTCATATTTGGAGGAAATGAAGCTCCTGGTGAAATAAGAGGCACCGGATCCATCAAAAGGAATGGTTTAGAAATCACGGATGTTGCATATGTTGAAGGACTAAACTTCAATTTACTAAGCATCGATCAACTCTGCGACAAGGGCTACAATGTTGGATTCAACATGGGAATATGCCAAATCAAAAATGTTGAATCTAATGAAGTTGTCTTTGCAAGGATGTAAACAGAAAAAAATATGTATGTAGTGGATTGGTCAACCGCAACACCCAAAGACTGTCTACTAGCAAAGAAACAAATTTGAATCAAGTTGGTACATGGCACAAAAAGTGAGTCACCAACTTCAAAACAATTAATAAGCTAGCAAGAAGTCATCTTGTAGAAGGACTTCCAGGACTCGATGATCTGAAGGAAAGTATATGTGATGCATGTCGGAAGGAAAACAAATCAAGTCGTCATTCAAAGAAAAGACATGCCCATCCTCAACAAGAATATTGCATCGCCTCATATGGATCTATTTGGCCCAGTGGAACCAAAAGCAAGCATAAGTGGAAAGAAATACACCTTGGTGGTAGTAGATGACTACTCAAGATATACATGGACAATATTCATGTGCAAGAAGAAAAAAGAAACTCTACAAAAGCTACCACAACGGTGATGAAGAGAATACAAAATGAGAAGAGTCAAACCATTATCAAAATAAGATCGGATAGAGGAACCGAGTTTGTCAATGGAATAATAACTTCGATCTTGTATTGAGAATGGTATTGGTCATGAACTATCACCGCAAGGACTCCACAAAGAATGGAGTTGCGAAAGAAGGAGCAGAACCCTCAAGGAAGCGGAAGGACCATGTTAGGTGACGGGGTTACCAAAAAGATTTTGGGTCAAGCAATCAACACGACTTGCTACACCCAAAACAGATGTATGATAAATAGGCGGTGACAAAGACTCCCTATGAGATCCTGGATCGGAAAACCAAATGTTGCATATTTCAGGATATTTGGATGTAAATGCTTCATCCACAATAATGGCAAAGACAACCTAAAGGCTTTTGATGCTAAAGGCGATGAGGGTATCTTCTTAGGATACTCACCAAAGCAAAGCCTACATAATACTCAACAAAAGAACTATGGTTCGAAAGAATCCATTCATGCAAAGATTCGATGAGCCAAACATAAACGGAGAAGACATTGAAGAGTCACCGATAAGTGAAACATCCAACCTTACGAAGAGTCCCTATCTTTGAAGGCGTTCGCGGGGATTATCAATTGAGAAGAAGATGAGATAGTGAATCTCAAAAGCGGTGGAAAATCTGCACTGAGTGATCACGAGAGAGCCGACCAGAACACAAACCAAGTCGATCAATCCAACTAACTTACTTCAACCTTGACGTAAGATGGTGAAAGACCATCCACGAACTTGTCATTGGAGACATGAGAGAAGGTGTCAAGACAAGATCGAACTCAACAAGAAGCAATGTTCACATGCTTCATCTCGCAGATAGAGCCCAAAGATGTGTCACAAGCATTGGATGACACACATTGGATTCAAGCTATGCAAGAAGAGTGAATCGGTTTGAGAGAAATAAAGTATGGGAATTAGTACAAAGACCCATACATCAAAATGTTATTGGAACCAAATGGGTATTCGAAATAAGATGAACGAGGAAGGATCTGTGGTAAGAAACAAAGCAAGATTGGTAGCCAAAGGATATTGCCAAGAAGAAGGAATAGATTTTGATGAAACATTTGCTCTGTAGCAAGATTGGAAGCTATAAGGATGTTTCTTGCCTATGCGACTCACAAAAACTTCATTGTATATCAAATGGATGTAAAAAGTGCATTTCTAAATGGATTATTGGAAGAAGAAGTGTATGTTGAACAACCTCCGAGGATTTGAGCGGAAGACTCTTGGAGACAAAGTGTACAAACTCAAGAAAGCCTGTATGGATTGAAACAGGCACCCGAGCATGGTATGATACCTGTCACAATTCCTAACGAAAATGGATTCACTAAAGGAAAAGTAGATAGAACACTTTTTCGTAATTCAAGACAAGAAGAGTATCTTTGCTTGTTCAAATATATGTGGATGACATCATTTTTGGATCCACTAACAAAGAGCTGTGTGAAAAATTCTCAAACCTCATGCAAAGTAAATTTGAAATGAGCATGATGGGAGAAATGACATTCTTCCTTGGACTTCAAGTGAAACAATGAAGGATGGAACCTTCATAAGCCAAACAAAATACACGAGAGATTTAATGAAGAAATTTGGTATGGAGGAGAAGTCTTCGTAAAAATACCAATGAACACATCGATCAAAATGGACATGGATGCGGATGGCAAGCCTGTAGATCAAACAAGATCTGAGCACTTATTGGATCACCTGCTCTATCTCACGGCTAGCGGGCGGACATCACATTTCTTTGTAGGTGTATGTGCAAGATTTCAATCTGCTCCAAAAGAGAGCCATATGATATGACTAAGAGAATATTGAGATACTTAAAAGGAAATCAAGAAGTAGGGCTATGGTATCCAAAGGAAGGTGGTTTCAAACTAATTGGCTATTCGGACTACGACTATCTTTGGATGCGAGTGGACGGGAAAAGTACTTCAGCACATGTCAAATGCTTGGAAAGCAGACAATTTCTGGTTTAGCAAGAAGCAAAACTCAATAGCCACTTCTACGGTGAAAGCGAGAATACATAGGCTGCGGGCAAACACATTGTGCCCAAATCCTATGGATGAGACAAAGAAATGAGAGACTATGAAGTTGAAGAAAAAGAAATTCCAATCATGTGTGATAACACAAGTGCAATTGCAATCACTCAAAATCTGTGTTGCACTCAAGAACAAAACATATAGATGTCGGATATCACTTCATAAGAGATCATGTTGAAAAGAAGGACATTATCTTGGAATATATCTCAACCGACAAACAACTAGCCGACATCTTCACAAAACCATTATGTGAATCAAGATTTGAAGAACTCAAACATGAGTTGGGGCTAATTGAGCTAAGCCGAGACACGAAGAGCCAAAGAAACGAAATGGAACAGGAAAGAAGGTGAAAAAGAGCTAAAAACAAAAATTAGCTCAATAAATCACCAGATGTCGGAAAAGTCGGCTATACCAAGTCACCGATAAATGAGTCACTAAGAGAAATGTGAGAAGAAGAGTTAAATCGGCTAAGAGATAAGTTTGAATAACTTATGAGCAAAGAGACAAAAACGCAGGTCGTTTTGACTAAGCGGGAATGTTTTAAGGAACACGTCGACATAATGATGATGTGTACGACATAAAGCCGCACACACCAAGCTTATGATTGGATATAAATGCTGCCGCATTAAATACGAGACATGAATCGCTCAATATCGTCACGAAATCCAAGCCGTTGATTTCGATCCGCGATTCAAAAAAACCGTCGCACGCCCTTTCATAAACCATATTTAAACCATTTTTCGTCTGTTTCTCTCTCATTTCTAAAAACCTGTTCAATCTCTCTCTCAAAAAAAAGCAAAGGCAAACACTCTCAAACCCTATCAAACTTCAAATCTATTTACGAACTTTTCTTGAAATTATTCTCGAGAAATGGCACCAACATATGACTTTACCAAGTTGGGAAAACAAATCCACACCGGTTCGACCGTGGATTTCGGCGGAATGGTGAAGCGAGGGTCCGACGACACCCTGGTGAAGAAAATCGTGGAGAAGTTAGAAACGCGTCGGATCAAACCGTTTCTAACACCGGGAGTATCCTATGACCTATGTGGAGGAGGTCGCACAATTCTACCGTGAATGAGATTCACGATGAAGGAATCAAGTCATCTTCACGGGAAGCGGTGACTATCACGGCCAAGGATTTGGTGAATATTGCTCACTACCGGAGGGAACATCCAAATCAAAGAGGCTGATGTAAACTTGGGCCGACGCATGGAAAGAAATAGCCAAGTCCGATGTTGCCGACAAAATAATATTCACAAAGAAACAAGAGATCTGAAGGAGGATTATCACAAATTGTTGGACATTGTTGCCAAGTGTATCGACATCAAATTTGCGACTTTGACCAATCAAAAGGCAAAATTGATTGTGATGGCTGCAATAATCGAAGAAAAGAAGATAAATCAAATTTGAGTTTATCTACAGCAGACTCTGCCAAAACGTGGGAAACAAGTCCTTCAAAGAAGATGGGTCATTTGGAGGATCCCGGGATATGGCCTAGTGATTGGCCGCTATTGGAGGTGAAAGAGTACCTCTTAGACATGGGAAAGCTTTCCATGTTAACAAGAGGATGTTCGAGCTAATCTCTCAGTGCTCGAAGCGTGCGTCGCCAAGAGAGTCGACACCGGTGAGGGGAATCACCGTGACCCCAAGACACACCGCCACGTTTCTCTCCAACTAAGAAAGAAAAGCCCCTGCAGCTACCAAAAAAAAGTCTGCGCCCCTGCAAAGAAAGAAAACCAAACATGCTCCCGCCCTGCGCAGCCAGAGTCACTGCCGCCTAAGCGGCCGTGTCACCCGCCCCTGCGGCGGCGAGAAAGGACTCACAAATTCCTTCTCCGATCGTCAAAAGGAGGAGATCTCGACAAACCTAGACGGCCAGCTCCTCGAAAACAAACACAAGCACCGCCCTGACGCGGCCGCCCAGCCGCCCAAGACTCGGAGGACGCCGCCTCTGAACTGAAATTCCCACGGTACAAACCAGAGACGCGAAGAAGACTCGTCAAGCGGATCGAACAAGAGAAACCAAATGAGTCGGCTACTCGGCTAGCACAGATAGGAGACTCCGGAGAAGTAGAGTCTCCGGATGTAATTGATGAAACAGCCAAGTCTGCTGAAGGTGATCAGCAGAGGCAACCCAAGACAGACACACTTGTAGTTCATACAAATGAAACTCAAAACTAACCAGCCCAGCGAGATAGTGATGTAATGATCCTATCTCCACCTTACCCGACATCCAAAATCGTCTGCGTGAGTGGAGAAAATGGAAGCCGAGCAGGTCAAGAACAGTTCAATGGCCTGAATTCATAGAAGAAAGAAAGCTGCTGAATTTCCTTGGATTATCTATGTGCTCCCACTCTCGATGAAGACAAGCGCATGGATATTCTCGCAGATCTACAAAGACAAGGAGAGAGAAAAGCAAGTCGAAGAAAAGCGAAACGCACGCGAAAGGCAAGTACGCCCTATCTCGGCAGCCGAGAACACTTCCATCCTCTCCTTGATGTCTTCTCCGAAAGTGACAAGGAACTGAGAATGTCACGCCGCCGGAAGAATTGCGGTCACGCAAAGCATTGCGTGAATCAAGAATCCTTCACGAGCAAAGATCGATGGAGGGACTGGAGAGTCCTCCGAACACACCGAAATCGATCCAATGGGAGTGGTTCAAAGAAATAGCCCTGATGTTCTTTGCTACCACTTCCCACTAACTCGGAAGAAGGCAATAAAAGGCGGATGGCGATGAAACCTGGGCTAGTGGGGACCCCAATCGAGCCAACCCCTATTGAAGGTGTGCCACCACCGCCCCAACTGAACCATCAATTGCAACAAGGGAGTTTGGAGACGAGTAACCCCACTCCAAGTCACTCACCATGCGCCACCGAGGGGGAAACTCCTCCACTGCGGCAGCAAGGTCGGAGGATCTGCAGATGACTCCACAAAGAATGTAGGAGGCGAAGCAAAAGACACTCAAACACAAGAAGAACAGAAAGTTGCCACCAACGGCTCGAGGCGATTGAGACTGTCTCACCGAGATGCCAACAAACTCTGGGCTAATGACGCTTGTCGATGCGGTCGAGGCACGAGGAAGAAATGACTACAGGAGTTAACACTGGCGATGAAAGCGCAATCCATGGGGTTGAGACTCCAATGGATGCCATCAGAAAGACCCTAAGACAAATGACACCGTCGAAAGGGAAGACGAGCCTCGCAGCAAAGAGAGACTGGGAGGAAATGAAGGCCCACGGGAGGTTGAGACTTCCCTGGGTAACACACCAAGTAGAGAACATCCCTCCCCGCAACCATCGATCCATCTCGAGAAGGAGATCGGCGCACTTCATGATTCCCAGACAACCCCGATGTCACCTTTCTCGGGATCGGAAGCGAAGAAGAAGAAGGCTCGAGTCAACCCCCATGACAAATCCAAAAGATTCACTGCGGATGTTCCAGGCACGAGCAAGTCTCGATCCCAAGACTACTCGTCAGACCTTTAATTTTGATGATGAGCCACCAATGGAAATCTCATCATCGTCCGATGACGCTTCGATAAAGGCCGAGGACCAGTCTACTCAAAAGGAGAAATCACCGAGACCAACGAAGTTTTAAGGACATTAAGGTGAGGCTCGGCAAGCCGAGTCTCTCGCACCACAAAACCCACCTGAACCAGAGACCACTGCTCCGGCTCCTCAAGCTACAGCTGGATCGATTCCCAAAAGAACTTCACGCCCACCGCTCATCATCGAACAAATCCCGGATGGCGGTGATGAATCCTTTGTGAATCTTTCCCTTTCTCACCGGAGATACCGAACTCCACGAAGAGTCGAAAATGAGCAAGCACGCTATCACGCATCAGCCTCTGTTTTTCACTCGGGCACCATTGTTCTAGCCGACTTCGATTTCGACGTTGTATGGCCATCACCGCAATGAAGAATCACCAAGTACGAGAAGTGTTCAAGGCACTCTTTGCTTGAAGTTGAAAAGATGGAGAGGCATCGAGCCTCCTTGGATATGCGCTGACAACAGATGCCAACCTTACAAAACGACTTGAGAGGCATCACAATCGAGGATAAGGGAATGGTGGCAACAAAGAAAATCAATGCGTGTGGAATGTGAGATACTTGAGACAATTATTCAACAAGTCACGCTGGTGTGGAGAGTGAAAATGTTGACGCGAAAACAAAGTCAAGGGGAACACATTGAACATATGCACGAAGCTCACACCGCCGAGATCAAGTCTGCGTGAGCGAAATGCAAATGATATACAGCGTTTGGAAGAACACATGACAAGAAAATTCAGCCTTCTCATGGCCGAGATGAAGCCGATTTCAAATAGAATCCAACGCCACTCGGTCAATTCCGTGCGGCAAAGATACAACGCAGCAGACTTGAAGCAAAATTCAACCATCGAAGACTCGACTTCATGCTTGCCAAAGATGTTCCCTGGGTTCCTCTATCCTTTGATGATGCCAAAAAGGGGAAGAGGAATACCTTAAAGCAAAGAAAATCAAGGCGAGAAGAAAAAGGAGCGGTGACAAGGAAACAAATGAGAAGGAAAATCACCGAGGAAATTTTGAAATCAAGAAAGGAAAATCTCTGGAGGGGGAAGGATCAAAGAATATGACCTTGATGATTGCACAAACCCCCAACAGTAGGTCCTGTCACACGGTGACATTATAAGCGAAAACTCCCGTGACTCGCCACTCCAACACTCTTTGTATCTATGGCCGAGAAGAGAAAAGAAATTGAAGCGAGGGATGAAGGAGGTGGAAGGAAGAATGGATGCCAGGGTGATGAACATTTTGAAAGAACACGGAGGCATTCCATTGACGAGACACGTATGCCATTTCGTATGTCGGGACAGAGCCAAGATCGATTGACGAATTCAAAACGCTCGAATCTGAAGGTTATTTTGCAAATTTGTCCTTGGCTCAAGCTTGGGATCTCAGACTTGGGAAAAGGGTCTCACACTATGTGAAGAAGGCGACAGACAATGAGACAACCGCGATCCTCTGCTTTGGTCACTCCACCGGGCACTCACTCGAAAGAAGAAAGCCCCCCAGTCAAGATACGCCCGCAGGTAGAGGAAGAAGAAGCGGCAGTGGAGGAAGAAGCTTGACCTAGGCCTCCGCCCAAGAATATTGAATACGTAGATCCGGGAAAGAAAGGAGGGATCTACTGGGCTGGGCTTGACCATGTGGCGAACTTGCAAGTGGCCAAAACCAACGCCGAGTATGCAAGAAGGATAGAAGAAAAAACAAGAGACAAACTCGCTATGGCGGGAGAGACAGGAAAGAATAAGGAGAGATGAAGGCGCCGGGAAGGCGTGAGAAGAAAAAAAAGGCAAATTGATGACGAGAAGAAGAAAAGAAGAGAAGAAGATCTTGATCAAGATGAAAGAAGGAGACAACAAGAAGATGAAGTGTTCTTTGTCCAACCCTTCGTGTATTTTATATGTAAATACATACAATGTAAGTCTTCTGTAATAATGCTATATTTTTTTGGACAATTACATACTCTGATACACCTTGTAAACAGTTGTGTTAAGTACAAGAATGATATGATCAATAAAAAGATTGATTATGCGCATACATTCTATGTCAATACACTATCTCGTATGTATCTTTGTTATTTGCATCTTTGTATGATTTAAGTTTTGGCATCATCAAAAAGGGGGAAATTGTTAGGAATTTTATTGTTTAGATTTTGATGAATGCCATGTAAAACTTAGAATAGAAAGTTGGCTCCCAATTCTTGCTTTGAAATGTATTGTAACAATTAGAGTGGCCAAGGTGAGTTAAGTCGCCTACGCTCCAACTTGCAAGAAGACAACCGTAGGCTTGAAGGAAAACTCTGTGTGAGACAGTGAGTACAACAAAGAAGAGCAGACAGAACTCGATCAAGAAGCAGCGGTGAGATGCACGGTGAGTGGAACATCAGTCAAGTCAACTCAAGAGAAGCCAAGTCTCAAGATGAAGTGACAAAGAGTCATCCAATGATTGGAAGGCGACTCTAAGTCACCTGGGAAAGCGAGGAAATGCGGTCAAGTCGAGATAATCGAAAAGGAACCGTTGCACAGAAATCAAGAGATTTACTTAAACAAGTAATATCTCCATACTACCTTTCTTGGAGTGCTCGATCCCGAGCGTGCAAAGAAATGAACCAATGGGAAGCACTACACCGTGTCGAACTCGAAAAGGTGATAAAAACATTTCATACGAGGAAATGGCAATTCCAAGAAATGCAAACCAACGACGCAAAGTGATTTTCAAAAATGAGCCTATCTCTTCAACGGGCAAATTTTTGAAAGTTCACTATAAAAGGCTGAGGAGTTTGATTGAGAAAAAATGATGCGTGGATGACACACACGTGAGATATACAAGCTTATCAAAATTGAAATATTCTCAATCCTCAAGCCTACATCTCGAAGAACATCAATCCAACACTTACCTCGTGAAGGAAAGAGAACTTCAATCGCCTTGAAGAGGAAACTATCGAAACAAGGGGTCTACATTCCAAGAAGGATTGTAGAAAGGTTCAAGGCGTGAACCAAGTCTTAAGCGTTTGGAGGGCTTCGTGATCAAATCCAAAGTGCTTGAGCAAGTGAGTCATGTAGTAGCAAAGCGGTACCACTGTGAAGAAGGCCGAGTCGTCGAGAAGCATTTGAGTGATCAAGGCGTCTCCCGGATCGAGTCCCAAAGGATCAAGTCGGCCGTTGTGATCAAGACTTGTATCCGGACTGTTACCACCACTTTGTAAACTGATCATTACTTAGTGGATTCCTCCGGGAGTTGGAGAAGAGAGGAGTAGAAGAATTACCCCATCTTGAACCTCTATAAAAACTTTCTTGTGTCATTTACTTTCAAAGACATTTAAATATCTCGCACTTTTAATTGCTTATATCTGTGATAAATTTGCTATCCATTTGATAATCTATAAGTACTAAATCAAGTCAAAAACTTGCTTAATCAAACTTAAGGGTGTTAAGTCTTCCAAAAAACAAAACCACAACAGTAAAATTATAGCCAACAAATTGAGTTACTCTATTAATGTACTCACCGAGTCATGAGAGATTAACTCTCTTGGACTAATTCGATTGTCCATCAAGACACAAACATGTGTAGAACTCAGATTTAAAAGGCCTAAATCGAAAATTTGGTAAGGTTTATTCAACCCCCCTTCTAAACCTTACACTTACACCCCTTGGGACCTACAAATATAGTGATACCAGTGGCTCCTCATACATGGTCTGGTTTAGTGACCTTCTATCGCAATCTTACCACCCACCTGTCGGATGCGTGCAAAATGGTATACCCAATTCTTGTATTGTACACCCAAAATATTTATTATATGGTATTATTGTAACTGAGTTCTCTCTTGTTTTTTTTTTTTTTTTGCAGATGAATGTTTTCTTAGATGGTATTGGGGACATGGACGTTGATCTTATGATATCCCAAAACTTGTTGAATAGTTGTTGACCGTCCAATAATTGTTGCTCTTTGAGGAAATTTTACATATCTTTATGGGTTAGGGCGTAAGTTCTCCACCTAATTTTTGATATGACATTAAATAACTAACTTTGAGTTGATCCGTATATATGTGAGATTGATAAGAAAGAAGCCAATGAGATTGTCGGATTTGTTGTTTCTACGTTTTCCTAACCAGCATGTCATTGTTGTTTCATCTTTTTGGAAGTGTAGCTTATGTATCTGTCACAAAAAAATGAAAAAATGGATGTATTAATCCTTGATGGAATGTCACTCGAGAATTTGATTTTCATGGATGGTATTGATTTGATTACCTAGTAGTTTGTATTACCTTATTATTTGATTTTGTTGAGTTTGGGTTTCAAAGGTGTATTCTTTTGTTGAATCATCTTTAGGTTGTGTGCCATAATATATGTCTTTTTGTAATTGGTAATGTATTGTTTTGAATCATCATTCTTCCTGGTTGCACTTCGAGAATTTTAGGCGAAAGATTATTGCGCTTTTATTGTCACCGAATGAATTTTATGTGCATAGTTTAATTTAATTGAAAATTGTTGTTACCCTACTTTGCAGACGATGTGCTTGATCTAAGAATAGAGAATGTCTGATGAGATGTTTAGTTCTCATTCCGAAGGTTCCTCACCCTCGGAAGTGGATGAGTTTCGCCGATTAGCACGTGCAACGTGACGAATAAGATTATCTCTAAGATTATGAATGTGCGGTTGGTCTCGATTCTCGCCTTTGATTGTGTCACCGAATCGAGTGGTTTCACACCGGTCGTGTCATCTCGGATAACATATTACTCAGCAGAGCTTATCCATGATATCGGCCAGCCACGAAATTCCTAATGTGGTGATGAAGTCGGATATGGCTAAAGCTTATGATAGGGTGCGAGTGGGATTTCTTGTACACAGCTATGATTCACATGGGCTTCCCCGTTCGGTGGATTGATATGGTTGGCAGTGTATTGAGCAGATCGGCTTCTGCATTCTAGTTAATGGTATCCCTTATGGATATTTTCCTTCTACTCGGGGGATCGGCTGCAGGGGGGATCCTCTATCCCCCCTTGTTTGTTCTGCGGCGAGTATTTATCCGGGGTTTGGATTCCATTATTAGACGGCACCGGATAGATTTATCGGACGCGCGGGTTTTCCCGACTCATTTGGCCTATCTTGATGATGTTGTTATCTTCACTAGGGCGTCCGACGATGGCCTGGTCACGTTGAGGCACTTTCTGAGCACTATTCGCTCTTACGGCCACCGGTCGGTGTCCGGAAGAGTAGATTCTTTCTGCCCCACGTTACATTGATGGGAGCACATGGTTTATGAGTGACGTGCTTTGTTCGCGATGACTTGCCGATGACTTATTTGGGTGTCCCTTTGTTCAAGGGGGGCGAATGACGAAAGAGCTCTTCCTCCCAGTGATTCGAGGGATGTTGGATAGAGTTGTTGGGTGGTCGCATCAACATCTCTCCTTTGGTGGTAGGCTCGCTCTTATTCGAGCACGCTAATGGCCACCCCGTTGCATATTCATCGTGTCATGCAGCCGCCAAAGACAGATTCTGCAGCCGATTGGAAGCAGATCATGGCTAGATTCTTCCGGGGATCCTATGCGAGACAGAAGAAGACTCATTGATCGGGCTTGGGATATTATCTGCCATCCTATTTCTCGAGGGTGGGCTGGGGTTGCGCCGACTTTCGGATATTGCTAACGCCTTGATTACAAGTTGTGGTGGAGGTTACGCGAGGGCCATTCGTTGTGGCTCAATTCTTGATCGCAAGATCTTTATTAATGGGCTTCGGTCTCCCTGAGAGCCTCGTAACACATAATCATAGTCATCGGTGGAGGCGCTTGAGGCGGATCGGTATTCGAGCCCGGGAGCGGATTTTCCGGTCTATTGGCGGTGTGTAGTCGTGTCGGTTTCTGGGATGATACTTGGTATGGGCATCGGCCACTTGCGGATCATTGTTTGGATTGGTCGTTGGGTCATATGATGGTTGAGTGGTTCATTCGCGATGGTATGTGGGGTAGAGATAGATTGTATCGGTCTTGGTCTCCGGATGTGGGCTTCCCGAGAGTCTCATTGAGGATATATCCGGGGTTCCGATTTTCTTTGGGGTCCGAGGATATCATGCGGTGGATGTTTACCTCTCATGGTGGGTTCTCTATGTCTTCTCGCTGGGATTCTCTCCGGGGGTAGAAATGCTCGACCTTCGTATGGTGCCATTTGGAACGATGCTCTTATTCCTACTATCTCTATATTCCTTTGGCGCCCCTTCGTAATCGTCTTCCCCGTGGATATCAAGCTTCGGCACGTGGCACTTCCCTTGCCTCACGTTGTCGTTGTTGCTTGAATAATCCACATTCATCTCCTCAGTCGAATCTATCCCTCACCTCTTTTTGATGAATGATACTTTGCTCAATCCGTGTGGAATCACTTTCTTCCTTGGTTTGACACTATACTTACACACACCACTCGATACGATATTGTTCCTTTCATTTTGGAGGAATCGCACACACGGATCACACACGAGGCACTTGAGTTTCTTGGTTCCCCGCTTGATTTTATGGTTTGTCCGGACGGAAAGGAATTGTGTCAAGCATAGACACCTTTCTTTCTTGGCATTCTCACATTATTTGGCGGTGGAGCGGTATCTTTGGATTCTTGTTTCAGTCGGCGTCAACCCATCGATTAGTCCGATGCTTCCCTACTCGTTGGCTTTTTGCGGGGAGTGCTCCACCACAGGTTCCACGCAGTCGAGGATTGTGATTTGGCGAGCCCCTCGGTTTTCTCGATCAAGGTCAACACGGATGGTTCGTTTGATCGGGACACTTTGATTCTTTGGCGGGGGGATTGATTCGAGATCATTCGGGCAGACTTATGTTGGCTTTTCATTGTTCTCTCCAGGCGGTGTCTAGCTTTCATGCCGAGCTTCTAGCATTGGAGATGGGACTACGGCATGCCCGTCTTTTTTCTCTTGATTTGGATCGAGTTGGGCGCAGCGGCGGTGGTCACCACGATCACTTCCGGTGGCCTTGCTCTTGGCAAGTTCAAAGACACCCGATTCGCATTCGAACATGTTGAGGACCTTCATGATTCGATTTCCCACATACATAGAGAGGGAATCGACCAAAGAGATCACCTTGCGTTTGGGAGCTGCCGCCGCCTTTGGCGATCACATTGTTGATGAGGGCACGGCTTCTCACCACCTCCTAGCGCTCATTCGGATGGACCAGCTGGGATATCCAAGCTTCAGATTTTCATAGATTATTGGTTCTCCTTTTATTTTTAGATATCTCATTATGATAGTCTTTCTAGATATCGTAGTGATAGGTTACTTGTTCTTTGATTTTCTCCCGCCTTGACGGGCATGACATTGTATGACATTTTGATTATTTGATATATAGGTAGGGGATCACGCCTCAATCCCCCACCCCGGGATGTTATTTTGCAAAAAAAAAAAAAAAAAAAGTTGTTCAGAAGGTATACACTTTTTACTTTTCTTATATCTTAATTTTTGGGTTCCTACTTCCCATATTCAGCTAATGTTCAAACCATCAACAATTGGGTTAAATTACAATTCTACCCCTGACGTGTGGTCTAAAGAATTTCCTTATTGCTAGTTAAAGTTTAGTTGGACTTGAGTGGCATTGCGGTATAGACTTGAACATATATGAGGGTATGTATATTCTTATTGCAACTGGATGCACATCTTGTTTTCTGAAACCATATATTTATGGAAGTTTGCCATTTCATATTGTGTGTGCTAATATATACGTTTTTTTCTTTTTCCGTTTTTCTGAATTTTATTGCTTTACATTGCTAGTACAATATTTAATAAGTAGAGTTAATTATAAATAGGGGTGTCAATTTCGGACCCGACACGCAAACCCGACACGAATCTAACACGAAATTAATGGGTATGGGTCCAGGCTTCGTGGGTCCGGGTCGAAAATGGGTCGAACCGAATAACCTGCCAATTAAACAGGTCGGGTTCGGGTCAACCTACTACGACTCATTTAACCCGTCTAACCCGTTTGTGAATTTAAAAGAAAATTAAGTAAATAATTAATTGTAAGAAAAAACAACAAACAAGACATATCCTTAACACTTAAATGATAAAACCTCCTTAATTATGTATTTGTTATTATTATGCATGTTTTTTTTAATATTGTCCTTAAAATATGATCAGTGTGTTATGTTATTTATGCAATTATGTTATTCCTTTTTGTATGTTGTGAATTGTGATATTTTTTTACTGATTAAATAGTGTATGATAGTTATTGATTTTAAAAAATAAATTTATTCAGTTAAAACTATTAAATATATATTGAAAATAATTTTATTAGACGGGTTACGCGGGTCGGGTCCGGGTTACCTGTGAAATAAGCAGGTCGGGTCTGGGTTCAAGATTCTGACACGAATAATTAAACAGGTCGGATCCGGGTCGGCTGTTTCTGACACGCGAACCTGCGAACCCGGACCCAACCCAAATTAACACCCCTAATTATAAACATAGTGGTCTAAGCCACGTATATTGTTCTTTATTTTCCTATCAGCATTCCAGGAAATTTTTGGTTAAGTGTTACTAATTTGTTATTGTCAAAATCCCCCATTTCATCATCATCATTATAATTCAAGTCAAGTTCTTCATCATTATCCTCGTCATCAACATCTTGAAAGACTTCAAGGTAAAATAAATCACTACAACATAAATGACATTAGGTAACACTCAAAAAATGTTACCTAATGGCCATAAAATGTTACTATAGACAATAGGTAGCACTTTTATGGCGCTGCACTTGCCCGTGCTACCTATAGTCTAAGGTATCACTTTTATTAGTTTTTAGTAACACTTTTTCTAAGTGTTACATTATGTTTTCTATTGATAACACTTTGAAGCAATATTTCTAAAGTGTTACATATGAATCTTATGTAACACTTTTTTGTAACACTTTTTATATTTGTAACACTTTAGAAAAAATACTTCTAAAGTGTTAGATATGAATCTTTTGTAACACTTTTTGTAGCACTTCGTAGAAATACTATTTTTTGCCACCAAGTAGATTCGAACCCACGACATGTTATGTATGGAAGTGGCAATTTGCCACTAAGCTAAGCTGATTCTTATTACAACTTTTGCTTTGTTTTATATATATATATACACACACACACACACATATATTATATGTATATATAATATATTTTATATAATAAAGATTATATTTTATAATATATGTATTAAATTATATTATACACTATATATATCAAATTTTATATTGTATAGTATATAGTTTGAAAATCATATTATATTATAAATTAAAGGACACAACAAATTAAAAATATAAAAAATATATAAAATAAATTTATCGACTGATAAATATTCAATCGGTAAAAATATAAAATATATAAAAATATAAAATTAATTTACCGACAGATAAGAAAGTTCTAACAGAAAAAAAATTAAATAATAAAGAAAACAACGGAAAAATTCCTAAGTAATTACCGACAACATCAATTTTCATTGGTAATTTGTTTTAAAAAAGTAAAAAAAAATAAATTTAACGATGAAAGTGGTCTCCGTTAGTAAAAATTAAAAAAAATAATAAAATATATACATGTGCAAAAAAAAAAAAAAAAGCAAAACTAAAATACTTTGTAAAAAGAAAACAAAAATTCAGTTAAAAAAACAGAGTACATGATGTCTATAATTTTTAGGTTTGATGACATCAATTAATTAAATAAATCTTTGACATGATTTAATGATAGTTATATAATTTTGTGTTACTAAAATATAACTTAAAAAGTGTTACAATCAATAAAATATAGTGTTGCCAAGAGTGCTTCTTAAATAAAGTGATAACTATTTTCGTTACAAAAGAAATAATAAAAACAAAGTGATTTTTAAAAAATGTTACTTATATAAAAGTGTTAAATATAAGCATTACATATTGATAAAAGTGTTACCTATTTCCGTTACAAAAGAAATAACAAAAAAAAAAGTGATACTTAAAAAGTGTTACTTATATAAAAGTATTACATATAAGTGTTACATATTGATAAAGTGCTACAAAAGTGTTACATAAATATTATAATTTAAAAAGTGTTACAAACATGTGTTACATATGTACCTTATGTAAAAACTGGTACAAAATTTATGTTACCTAATATCATTTATGTTGTAGTGAATAAATAATAAATATAGATCATAAACAGAAATCCAAGTTCATTTTAAAACTTAAAACACAAAAAAAAAAAAACAACTACCCATAAACTCAAAAGAGCTAATATCAAATGTAATTGCAAATAAAAAAAACAAAAAAAAACACTAAAAAACAAGTAAAATTTGGAAAAATATCTGGGTTGTGCGCCTGCACTTGCGCTCGCGGACGGTGGCGCGCCGAAGGACGATGGCGCAGCAGTGGGCGGTGGTGTGGTGGTAGGAATGGCAATGAGCGGGGACCCATACCATCCCCGTCCCCAAATCCCATTTCAAATACCATCCCCGTACCATTCCCCGTTTTGGGCATCTGGTACGGTGATGGGGAATCCCCATTTAGAGAACAGGGTCCCCACGGGGATTCAGGTCCCCGTTTGTATTTATTAATAAAAATATATATTTTTCACTTAAAATAGTTAATAATTAAAATAGATAAAATATCATGAATCACTAGCTAATCTTATAATAACTCCACAATATAAAATAGGTTAACAAATTGAATTAAATACAATAATTTTTAAAATACAAAGTCTTGTAATTTTAAAAATTAAAATCATTACAATATAAAACACATAATTTTTAGGGTTTAATTTTACAATTTAATAAAATAAAAAATATAAACATAATTAATATTAATAATATATATGCATATATATATATATATATATATATTTCGGTGAACGGGACAGGGACGGGGATATAAATACCATCCCCATCTCATCCCGGTTTCAGAAAAGCGGGGAATCCCCATCCCCCTTCCCATCCCCGAATTAATCGGGGATTCCCCATCCCAATTTATTCGGGTACCAACGGGGATGGTTCCCCACGGGGATTTTGTCATCCCTACGTGGTGGGGAAGGTGGCCCCTGCTCTTTCTTCTCTCTTTCTTTGACAACGGAAATTACTTTCTTTGACTGGGTAGTGGGTTATTTTTTAAGGTTTAAGTTTAAAATATATTTTACTTAAAAGCCCTTTCGTATTTAAAAAAAAGGAAAAACTAGAAAACACTAAAAAACGCCCAGCGTGAAGGGCGGTCGCTTTTTTCCGCCTCTCGCCTCAGCAAAAGGCGACGCCTAGGCGCCCCAAGCGACCACTTCCTCATTTTTGTCGCTTGTTGTCACACCAAGGCGGTATTGGGTCGCCTACCGCCTAGACGCGCTTTTGACAACTATGGTTTATGTAGAATTTATAACTCATAGAAATCATACACCGCAAACATTCAACAATATTACAACTTGCAACCATATAAGTACAATAGATCAAGTCATTTACGCGATAAATATCAAGCATTCCCCGCAATATCATAAGTCCGACTCGTTCAACCTCGATGTCAATGGAAATTTGAGGTACTTATCGGTTGGTTTAAACAACTTATGGTTGGACTTTGGGGAATAAGTCCTCAATTAAGTATAAACATTATCAAAATTCATGGTGCTTCTTAATAAATTACAGCTTTCTATTCACATCTTTGTCAAATTATAAACATTTCAAAGCTTCATAATTAATTCAAAAACTTATTGATGAAATGTAAATTTAGCCCTTTGATACCGATTCATTTAATGAAGTTCTTTTAATAAATGGATAAACGTTTTAAATCCCAACATTAGTCTTCTAATAATGATACGGTTTATGGTGTTAATTTGAATGTCAATAAAAATAGTTCTTTTAATACATATTACTGAAAAGGCAGCCTTAAATCGCCAAATTAACATTTATTCCCAAAATGTTAATAAAATTAAGGTTATATTAGGAATCCAATTTTCCGTCTGATTATGCAACTATATACAGTCTTTGTTCAAGATGATGGATGTAAATTATACATAAAAAAAGATTAATGCCTTAACAAAATTTCAGTCCAAAAATAATATAGATTTTTTTTAACAAGCTAAATTATCTTACATCAAAGAAACTTCAGTTATAACAATACCTCAAAACTGTCCTTTTCATAAACAGATTATGGTTTTCATATTATGGATTATTAATCCAAAATCAGTCCTTTTAGTAGTACAGATTAGATTAGTTTATCATTATGGTTATTAATCCAGAAATTGGGTTCTAACACTAATTACACTAAAATCAGTCTTTTAATAGTACATATTAATGTATTATAGTTTTACTAATGCAAATTTAAGGCTATCATAATTATCGATTAAGAAGCCAACATTTGTTCAATTTGACAGTTTGATCAATTATTTAGATCCTAATTATGGATTATAAACCTCTTTGCTCATCTTTTTTACACAATTAACTAATCAACATCAAACCGGAACGACAAAAAATCATATACAACACAATTAAGAACAGATGCATCACATACTGATGTAAAAATTAAAATAATGCAGATTCATTTTCTTGTTCTTTTCTTTTTATTTTTAAATATAAATATAAAACCAAAATATAAAAGTTATTTTACCCACTTTGAAAACTAGTTTTTCGCCATGGTAGCTATTTGGAACTCCACAGTGCTTTCCGGAAACGGAAAATGGCGGCAAAAGAGGTGGCATGCAGGGCCGGACATGCGGTGCCCTAAGCGAGATTCTAAAAATAGGCCCCCAAGAGATTGAATTTTTTTATCTTAAAATATTACTTTAAATCTAAGAGCCGGAAAATCAATTGTGATACTAATTATAACAATAACCAAATGAAATAATTACTTTAGTGAGACAACATGTTAATTATGAACAGTAATAATATGCCGGAAAGACAATAGCAATGTATCAACCGAAGAGCAGTTTTTTTATATCTACCAAAGTGAAGAAAGACCTCAACTATTAGGAATATAAAATAACAAATAAAAGAATTTCTTCCTCAATCTTTTCAATCACTCAAGCTCATGTGAAGGGCAGCAGACGTGAAGATAAGTTTGGGCCTTTATCTATGTTTGATTAATGGAACTAAGGAGTTTTTTTAAGAAAAATGCGCCCCAAAAGAATGTTGGGTATACGGGTGTAAGTGTGAAAATGTGAGAGACATTGAGAAATAAATTGAAGGAATTATTGGTTTTATTCTTTTTATGTGATCGCTCACAGATTGCTTTACACTGTGATGCTCACTTGATCCCACTTGGGGATTGCCCTCTATTGATCCCTCTCAGGATTTCTTTGATCCCAATTTGGGATACTTCAAAATGCTTTCATAATTTGCCTATTTATACGATATAACATACAATTGTTTACTAAATAAAAACTTCATCACTAATGGTGCACTAATGGAGTGGGTTTGGTGGCTATAATTCTCAGCCATTAGTTTTGTATGTGCGTGGTTGATCAACCACCACAAATGGACACATGTCTTGCATGATTACAAATTATATTTTTAACACTCCCCGTAATTTGTAATCCTTACGTAATCTTGAAGTTGCTCGAACTCTGAATTGTTGAAAATATTCTGTTGCAAATAAGATTGCTTTTTGCTTGAATTATCTTGGTCCTTCAAATAATTTCTTTTTTTTTTTTTTTTTTTTTTTTGCACCTCGTTGTGAATTCCGCCATAAATGATGATAACTTTTTTTTATCCTCTCTTTTTTTTTGTTTTTAAATCTTCAATGCATCTTTTGATATTTTACACCCATAATTTGCGGAAAAATAGATCGACCTACCCCTTGTGCATAAAGGACAAAACTCTTGCATCTTCGGTCTTGTTCTCTTTATGCTATTTTTTAGCTGCTTATGTTGGCGCTTCTCCCTCCTTCAGAGTATATGTGTTATACTCTCTTCGACGATCCCAAAGTTCATGGGACACTGGCAACGTTCTCATTTGAGTAACGTTCTTCAACAAAGATAAGAACACTTTGTTGGATAAATGTGAATGTAATTTCACTATTGTTGGATGAATCCATTTTTTTAAATTGGAGGAGTTATCAGGCCAAGGGATGGCTCTGATACCAAAATTGTTGGGTATACGGGTGTAAGTGTGAAAATGTGAGAGACATTGAGAAATAAATTGAAGGAATTATCGGTTTTATTCTTTTTATGTGATCGCTCACAGATTGCTTTACACTGTGATGCTCACTTGATCCCTCTTGGGGATTGCCCTCTATTGATCCCTCTCGGGATTTCTTTGATCCCAATTTGGGATACTTCAAAATGCTTTCATAATTTGCCTATTTATAGGATATAACATACAATTGTTTACTAAATAAAAACTTCATCACTAATGGTGCACTAATGGAGTGGGTTTGGTGGCTATAATTCTCAGCCATTAGTTTTGTATGTGGGTAGTTGATCAACCACCACAAATGGACACATGTCTTGCATGATTACAAATTATATTTTTAACAAAGAATTGGGGCCCTAAGCTAGGGCTTGTTGGGTAAACAAGAAAGAAAATGGCAAAGAAAACTAAGGGGAAGGGGTGGTCACTGCCGCGGATTTTTCAAGATGGCGCACGGAAGAAGGCGGTGGTTAGTGGTTGGGGGCGGCGACAGCTGATGGAACAGAGGGAATGAAAATTTCAGATAGAAGAAAATTGGAAGATAGATATAGTTAAAATGATAACAGCGACTCATGCTAAGTGCACTATGGCGGTTTATCCTGGAAAAGGATTAAGGTGGAACTTGGAAGGAGAAGAGGGATTTAGCATACAAACATCTCGAGTATGATTTCCAAATAGAACAAAAAGTGTTTCAATTCAGAGTAGTTCACCACTGCGCCACAATCAAAATTATAAAAAGAACAAGAGGAGCAAGCTATTTTTGGAGATCGACACGGGAGTTGCTTCTTCGGATCCGGAGAAACTTGACCGATTTCGTGGATGATTCTAAAGAAAGCTTGACTTTCGGGCGCTATAGAGGTAGTAATTATGTTCTGCTTATCCAAAACTGAGAAACAGGGGATGGCTTCATTGAACTCTACAAAATTCAACAAAGTCGCAGCAAGCAAAGTGTTATTGTGCCGAGTGGTAAGAATTTGGAGGGATGGTTAAATTTATTGGTACATTGATAGATACCGAAGAGACTCAAAAACAAAGCGGTTTCACTATCAAACATCAACAAAGTCAAGAAATGAAGAATGTAAAACCACCAACGAAAAGAATTGGTCACAATGAAATCTTTCTAAAGAAAGAGAGCGGATGGGAGGATGGCCGAAATTTGGATTGGAGCAAAGTCATTATAATTTCAAACCCTAGCGCCGGCAGAACTTTCATACGCTCGTATTAAGGTTAAGGAAAGAAAACGGGTTCTTACGGAACATACTAAGCTTTGAGGTGGATGGAGGTCGCCGAATTGTCCGGCTGTCTCCGGATTTTATCAATCAGCGATCCCATTTAGCGAAAAAGACGCTATATGGGGAGGAGAAAAAGACTAGCCCCATTAACAAAGAGGGAATGGCTACATTCAAAACCTAAAGGAAAATTCATTAAATCTATTATGTCTATTTCAATGGCAAATTTGCAAATTGCCACATTTTCACAATTTTTTTGGGAAAATATCACCCAACCTAAATTCTTTTAATTATATCCCCTCACCCGTGTAAAATGTCTAAGATACCCCTCAATAAAGAAAATGACCCCAATCAATCCCTTTCCCTCTCATTCTCACCTTTTGAGGAGGAAAAAAACAAAACTGCAACAGTTACTTTCCACCTTCTCTCTCTCTTTCCCGTCTCTGCCCACCCAAATTTTTTTTTCCGGCGACATCGTATTTTTCGGCGATTCCTACTGCAACTCCCCGGCGTCGTCTCTTCTCGGGCGTTTCCCTCTGCTTTGCGCTGGGTTTGGTGGTCACACTCCTCTTGGGAATGACTTTTAGTCCCCTTCCGACCGGACGTCCGATATTCACTGGTGGTCTCATTTTTCTCACTCATGCGTCCATTGTGAAGTGCATTTCCTGGTAAGTTCGATTTTTGCTCTCTTGTTCTTCAAATCTAGGGTTTTCTAGGTTTTTTTGTTACATTTATTTATGTTTTTTTTTCAGACCATGTGTTTTAGTATACGAAAGATGAAAATTTCAAGCATACTAAAACATTTTTTTATTTTCATGATTTTTGGTTTGTTGGGTTTGGGTGAAAGATCTCAGCATTTTTCTCAAAATTATCTGAAGCAGTTCAAGTCGGTTTCATGGGTTATGTTATGGGTCGGTTTAAAAGCAAAATAGTGTTGTTTTGAAGTTTATTTCTGATGTTTATCAGTTTGTTGGATTGGAATTTGGAAGTTGTATGCGTTTTTCGACCCCTTCTTTAAGTTTTCTGTCTTTTGTTAGTTTTTTTACCCGAATGTTTGACGACCACTCTTACGACCAGTTTGTCGACCGTTACTTGTTTTTCGACTATTTCCTCGACCAACTTTCAACTAATATTTCAACCTAATGTGTTTTTTTTATGTTTAACAGGGATAAAATGGCTCTCGTTCCGAAGGAGAAAGATCAGTTTAAAGACAAGCTCTCATGTAGGTCGTGTTTCAATTCCATGGATCTCATTAGAGTGCGGTTGAAGGGGGGTAGTGTTGAAAAATTCAAGAAATCGTGCTTTGGTTATTTTTTGGAAACCGATACAATTCAGTTCCACGGCCAGCTTGTGCTGCCATTGCTCTTCCGTCAAGACAATAGTCTTTCCACAGACCACATTGTCTTTCACATAAACAACAAGCAGTCCGTCTTTGGGCCGAAAGAATTTGCACTGATAACTGGCCTTGAGTTTGGCCCTAAACCACCAATTCAATCAAAGCCCGAGGTAGTGAAAATTGTTTTTGGTAAAAGTGGCAGTGTATTTATGTCGGACATAGTAAGTGCATTTAATGAACATGCAAGGAAGGAGAAAGGCAAAGGAATCATGACACTAAAACTAGCCCTTCTGTATGTGTTGTACAGAGTTTTGTTGGTCTCCGGTCCCGCTAAAAAGCTAGGTGAGAAATACATATATTTAGTGGACAATTTGAAGGCCTTCAATGCATATCCGTGGGGCCGCATTTCCTATGAATTCATAGTGTCTGATATACGATCTTGCATGCCCGACTGGGTAGAAAATATTTGGAAGAGAAAGAAGAAGAAGAAGGCTGAAAAGAAGAAAGATCACAACATGGAGAAGTTCGGTGTCTCCGGTTTCACATGTTCTACAAGTTTGGGCATTCAAGTGATGCCCGATGTTGGTAAATTATGTGCTAAACCTGTGTCGGGTTCTTCGGATGCAACTCCCCAGATTCTCCGTTGGAAAGTTGAGGATGCTCCCACCGCTGACTTGTTGATAAAAAATATTTTTTTTAACTTGAAGTCTGGTGATCTTGTTGCCAATCGTGTAAGTTTTCTCAAATTTATTTATTATTTATTATGAAATATTTAACTTGTTATTTGATTTGAATATTGTACTTATTGAAATAATTCATTATTTAATTGAACACGCATGAAAATGGCCAAAAGATTGAAGCCTTCTCGTGCTGAAAAGAGTTTTGGCTACTTTCAAAGTGTAGCAAAGTGGCAACAGGAATAGGTGGCAGCCGTTGCAACTGATGAAGATCTTGATGAAAATGTGGATGTTGAGGCTTCCACAACACGAAGTATGAGAACAAGGGAAAAGAGAACCAAAAATAGGCACGATGTTGATGCGGGAAAGCCATCAGTGCATGTAAGTGAATCAGACATCTTTTCAAATATTTTTGGTTTTTGGTTATTGATTTGAATCTGAAAATATATTTTCATGTGTGTTTCAGGGACTTTTTGATTTGAATAAAATTGAAAAAATAAGCCAAAAAATTTACAAGATTGAGGAGGAAATGCTGACACTGAAGTCAATGTTGTCGGCAGTGATGGAGAAAGTGGGTTGTAAGGAGGTTGAGAGTGATGACGAAGAGGAAAGTGTTAGAGAACTAAAGGAAAGTGTTGGAGGAGAAGAGGAGAGTGAAAGTGATGACAGTGATTATAAGGAAGAGGAAGCAAGTGATGATAACGAACAGGAAGAAAGTGATGATAAGGAAGAGGAAGAGATAGAGGAAAGAGAAAGAAAGCGATCGGCGGATGACAACAAGAGGACACGGAAAGTGATGGCCAAGAGAAAATTGATGAGGGGGAGAAGAATAAGAAGGAGAACAGAGTGACATGGGGGGAGATGGTGACAAGGGAGGAGAGAACCAAGCAGCAGTGAGGTCTGTCAAAGACATAACCCCAGCAGCAGCCGACCAAATAATCGCACAAGTGATGGTCGATTTGGGATCCGACCGCAAAAACGACCTTGATGTCGACCAAACCTCGAACACTTGAAGGTCGAATCGGCATATGACCCCAAAAACGACCAATCCTCCGAACACCTACTGGTCAAAATGGGCTCCGACCCCAAAAACGACCAATGTCCAGAATAGGTCGACCCTTCAGTAGGAGCAATGGAGGCCCACCACAGTATGGACCTTGTCTTCGTCCCTATGGTGGTCGAAGAAGATGCCTCCGCGTTGCATACCCCCTGCAATTACAAGTTGAAGAATATATGTTGCCTTTATCAGTACACTCGCTCGAACTAGATGATGTGTACAACGCTCAACCTGACCCATATGCGGATATTAAGAAAAATTTATTTGGTGATTCAAATTTTGTGGACCACCCCCCCCTGTGCAGAAGAGGCCCAAACGTGTAAAAAGAAAGTGGCCTAAAGAGAAGTCACCGTATACCAACCCCAGTCACCACATTTCCCCGGAAAAGAAGAAGAGAAAGACTCAGAAAAATGTGGGGGAGAAACATCAATCGGAACCTGTTGTTGGTCGGTATGACCCTTCTGCAAACTATCCCGTTGAGAAGCTGCACTCTTTCAATCAGTGGTAGGCCACGTCTCAGGATATTGTAACTCCTGTTTCACCTCTGTCCTTTGATGCTGATTGGGTGGTTTTCCCTTCTTGGTTTACCCCACTAATCACACCAAGAGCATGGCTCAACAATGCGGTATGTTTCCTTATGTTTGCTTTTTTTTTGGGTACTTTTAAATTTGACTGCCATAAATATTAGGTATAAACATTGTCTTTTTGCTATTCAATGCAGAATCTAGATGCATTGACTTATCTATTGCTATTTAAGAGGAAAAGTGCGCCACATGCTTTCTTGCCTCGATGTACTTGCACTGATGCATTATTTTGGGTATGTTTTGGTTTTTTTTTTCCAATCATGTTAATTATTTATGTAATGTGTAGTCATCTCATTTTTTTTTCCATTCCAACAACAAAGAAGCATTTCTCTAGGGAAACGGTTAATCGCTACGCAGAAGAAGAATGAAGAATTGGACATCTAGCACGAAGGGGGAACAATTTTGCAATATGTTGGTGGTCGGTACCCGAAGGAGCTAGGGTCGAAATGGGCAGAATGTGACAAAATTTATGGAGTGGCCCATGTTTTTGGAAATCATTGGGTACTTTATGAGCTTGACTTGACCATGTGCACAATAATGGTGTATGACTCCTGATACGATACCACATTATTTGCAAAGACCAAAAAGGAGTTTGTTCCGTTGGCACGGGCACTTCCGATAATCTGCAATATGGGAAATATTTGGGAGAACCGAACAACACCAGAGAATGTCCATGTTGATTGGAAGATTGCAATGATGGAGCACCCGCCGAAACAAACAAACGGTAGTGACTGTGGAGTTTTGGCCATAAAATTCATGGAAGCATTGGCAGCGGGTAGAAGTGTGGCTGAAATCGATCCTAGGATGACCATTCAATTTAGGGAAAGATTTTGTTTTGAACTTTTCAACAGTGATGATATTGTTGTTATATAGTGAGATGTTGTATGTATTTTGACATTATTGTCTATTAGCAGATTGTATTAGTAGCAGTTTGATGTATTTATCTAGTATTGACATTTTATGTATCTAGTGTGATTTTGTATTTATTTTATGTATTTACCTTTAGTACAAACACTAAAGATTCAATCCAAGGCATCAAACACTTGCATAGGAAACAAAGAAACTGAATAAAAGCCATAAATATTGGTACAAACAGTGCTAAAGTTACAAAAAAAAGTTACAACGACCAAGACATCAGACACTTGCATAGGAAACAAAAAAACTGAATAAAAGACATAAATATTGGTACAAACAGTGTTAAAGTTACAATAAAAAGTTACAACGACCACACAACCGACTACCATTTCGACTATCACGACGACGACTATACCACCAAGAAATTTAAAACGACTACCCCACCGACTGGACCATCGACGGGGTAAACAACCCACAGGTTCTCTGACCCTAGGTCGACCATGATGCCGACCCATCATTAACCCTATCCACTGATCTAATCATTTCTAGGAGCTGGGTTTTTGCAGGTCCTATGGTTATGACCAGTCTTTTTACAATGTTTGTATTTTTTGGCTACCATTTCCTCCCCTTGGGTTGCAATCCTAAGTTTCCATGGCCTACCACTTGGTCTGCGCATAATAGGAGCCAAAATTATGGTGTTAGATACTTCCTCTGGAGTTTTCCAATAATCCTCATGTCCAATAGGATATATCGGCTCTGCATATGCTTGTACCAAATATTCAGATGTGTAATATGGGCATGCCAAACCAAATTTGGGCACATTAATTTTTGAAGCCTCCGCCAAAGCATGAGCACATGCCATTTGGTCAAGCTGGAATCTTCGGCATGTGCAAGTTTTTCCGTTCAAGTCAACAACTGCATTTTTTTGACCATCCAGTACTTCAAATGTATAATGATGTAGTGTTCGGACATTGAACCTTCGAGTCAGCTCGTCGCGCTTTAGCACTCGTTTCTCAGCCCATTTTGGAGAGGACCATTCATCTTACAAGCAACATCACGACGTTTGGTAAACCAATCAGACAACTTCGTGACTATTGTATCCAAAAGTGACACAGGGGGGTACTCTCTCACATCTCTAAGAACCGAGTTCATACTCTTAGCGATGTTAGTAGTCATGATACTATATCGCCGTCCAAGAAAGTAGACACGAGCCCACTATTCAACATTGGCATCACAAGTAAGATAGTTGTAGGCATCCTTATCTACAGCTAAGATTTGATTCATACAAGATTTATGTACTGCCTCGTCATAAGTCTTAGCCGCACAGAATAACAATGTTGAAATGTCGGCTTTTTAAAACTTTGCTACGACATTCTGTCTCAAGTGATACATGCAAATTCCATGAAGTGCAAATTCAAATGTTCGCATACAGTTTTTCAAAGAACCAGTTCCATGACTTATTATTTTCAGAATCAACAATTGCAAAGGACAATGGATAAATCTGTTTGTTCCCATCCATTCTGGTAGCTATGAGCAACACACCTCGATACACGATGGATAAATCTTGAATCTATTTTCATGTGCTACGATGTTCGGTATTACAGGTATGAATTGTGGTTTAGTTTCTGGAACTACGGTGCCTATGGGAGCAACAACTTCTGCAAAACTAAGCATTCGCTTTCTTTTCACTCATTTTGTTCCTTTTTTGATTGGGTAGATACTTGGTTGTCCCTGAACTTTGTTACCAAGCATAGTGGAGCAGACAAAAACTTGTCCGTGTTAACACGAATCAACAATTGCACATCATCTTCATCTATTACGGGACATGGTGGCAGTGAATCTTTATATTGGTATGTCAGTCAACTTGTCATCTCAATTTCAAAATCATCCGGACTCACTTTGGTGACTAGATACGCCTTTTCTAATAATTGAGAGAAGGTGACATCGGAAAGGACAACCACGTGCTTTGTTTTCTTTCCACTGAAACACCAACGGCGACTACTTGAATCCAAATCCTATGCACCATCCCAAAGAATTAATATTGAGCATGAACCAGCCCCTGATAGAATACAACAACAAATTTAAATCAGAAAATTGCACATACTACAAAACGACTACCCACCGACCACACAGACGACTGCAACCTAACAGGTCGTATTATTACCGACCGTCCAACGATGCAACTCACGACCACCGAATCGACTACTTAGCAGACATCAGACCAACACACAGCAGCAT
This sequence comes from Rehmannia glutinosa, assembly GCA_016081115.2. NCBI lineage: Eukaryota > Viridiplantae > Streptophyta > Magnoliopsida > Lamiales > Orobanchaceae > Rehmannia > Rehmannia glutinosa. The sequence goes on along the minus strand of JABTTQ020002030.1, from coordinate 91,356 downwards.
AGAGAAATATTTGCCAAAATTAACCTAATTCTGCAATTTAATCACTTTTACAGCTTCAACTGGATTACAATTGTTAAAATTCAAATAATTACGCATTACCCACTATATAACACGAACTACATTGAGTATTTACACTTGTTTATCATTGATAAATAACCAAATTAACAGAAAAAAATTGATGAAAAATAATACTAACCTCTTTCCATATTTTCGACCTAATATACTGGAAAATTGAAACTCAAACAAAGTCCGCTGGAAACAAATCAACTGCTCCAAGAAAATCGCAAAAACAAAATCACAAAAAACGTGTTGCAGTGTGTGGGTCTGTTGTCTGCTCGACCGCTATCGTCAAAAATGCCAGAGACGGGAACAATGTCGCCGGAAAATGCTGAAATTTGAGAGAAAATGTGAGCTCGGTCGGGAATGGGTGTTGAGAAATGGAGAAGTATGGTCAACTGGTTTCTTTAGGAGGGAAGAATAGCCTTTGGGAAAAAATTAAAAATTTGAGCTTAAGAGTATCTTAGACATTTTACAAGGGTGAGGGAGGTATAATTAAAAAAATCTAGATTGGGTGACATTTTCCCAAAAAATTGTGAAAAAGTGGTATTTCTGCAAATTTTCCTATTTCAATAGGGTTGCAGAATAAATATAATGGGCTGGACTTGTTCATTAGCCAAGCCCAATATCATAAAATCAATGACTCAAGTGGATCAAAGATTAAAAGCCCAAAATCCAGGCAAGTAATATCATATCCAGGTAAAATGGGCCAAAAAAACCCCTTAAGAGTTTTAAACCCAAGATTCTCCAAGATTTCAAAAAGGTCCTAATCAAGCCCAATTTAGCGCAAAATCAACCCAACTCGTACAACTCTACACATACACGTGTTCAACGGTTCCAAACTATCGGTTCCGATTTGCCCAAAGGATGGAACCGGAACATAACCGTCTTATAGATGGTTTCGGTTAAGGTCCTGAGCCGGCGGTTCCCGGTTCGGTTCCGGTTTCATTTGGTATTTTTTTTTTGAATTTTTAATATTGAATAAATTAACACAATTGATGAAGGAAATAAAATTGAGTAAAATTACAACTTACAATTTACAAATGAAAAATTCTAAGATATTACAATTCCAAAGTACAATTTGAAAATAAAATTACAAGTTACTACAATTTCGTATAAATTTAAATTACAAAGTACAACCCACAAAGAAAGAAAACAAGAAAAAAAAATGGGTTGAGTTTTATTTTAATATTCTAAGTTAAAAATTTTAAATTTAATTTTAAATATTGAAATAAAATTGTCTACTTATCCTCATAGAGGAATCAAAACCCTACATAGTTCTCTTACCTTCTACTTACCTTAGGGAAGGTGGCAATGTGCTTCTTCAATCATTTTGTGACTCATTGCTTGATCCGGTATCAAGATTGTCGCTTTCTTCGGAATCATCAAAATTGATGACTTGCTCACGTGCCATGACTTTTGTCCAATCGTGGAGCAATATTTGAGCCTCTAGATTTTCTACTAGAGATGTTAAATGGGCTGGCCCTAGCCCTATAGGGCCAGCCCTAGCGGGCTTCGGGCTAAACGGTCTTCGGGCTAAACGGGCCTGTTTTATACGGGGTAGCAATATTGGAACCTAACCCTAACCCTAGCGGGCTTCGGGCTAAACGGGACACTATCGGGCTATATGTCAAAAAATTAAATATTTTATATTTAAATCTAAAATTTTAAACTTGAATATATATAACATTTAAGTTTAACATTTTAAGTAAATATTCATCATAAATAAAATTCATGCAAAGTTTATAATTACATTGCATTAACAAACTTATAAAATTAAATATTTTATGATCTAGATTTTAAAAATAAAATAATAATAATTAAAGCTACGCAGAATTAACACCTTTTTTCTGTAATTACTCATATGATTATAAGTTAAAATTTAAAAATTACATATCTAAATCTAAAATTTTAAATTTGAACATATATAACATTTAATTTTAACAATTAAAGTTAATCTATTTATTACAAAAAAAAAAAAAGTCATGCATAGTTTATACAATTAAACTTTTGCATTTAAGTGAATATTTGGCTTTGATGAAGTGGTAGTTCTTTTTTTTTTTTTTGAGAGAGAGATCAAGTGGTAGTTCTACTACTACACGTGACTTTAAAATGACTGCATCAAGGCAAAAGCAGCATGGTCACTAAATGCCTTAAACATCAGTTACAAGTTTTATTTAAAAAAAAAAAAGTCATGAAAGCAATAGCAATAAGGAAAAAGATTGCCCCTACATCTTGCAAGTTACTGTGTGTAATGCTATAAACTCAAATAAAGAGAAATATATTTTCAAACCGAAAAAAAAAATAGAAACAATGAGAAACTAAATTAAGTAATAAATAAAATAAATAAAAAAGAAGTTTGTCTTTAATAAAGTTAAACTTAAAAATGAGGATATGTGAATTTGAGAAATAAATTTACTAGTAATAGGTAATAAAAGTAGATATAAGATATTAAAATTATATTTATTTTTTAAAAAATAAAAATAGCGGGCTAGCCCGGTTAACCTTCGGGCTAGGCCTAACGGGCTTCGGTTTAAACGGTTGAGCCAAAAAGGCCCGGATTTAAACGGGCCAAAATAATTCGAACCTAACCCTATTTTTTTCGGTTTAAACGGTACGGGCCAACGGGCCGCAACCCTTTTAAGATCTCTATTTTCTACTGTTAATCTAGATTGTCTAGGATCCAGAATATAACCTCCCTCATTAAGTGCTTGCTCTACGGAAACGGTTGAGGCAAGAACGGCTAATATTTCCTTCGCAATTAATGTTACTATAGGAAAAGAGGAAGACCTCTTTGACCACCACTTTAACAGATCGGACTTTGACTTCCCTATTACAAATTCAGTATAATCAAAAGGAGATGTTAAATATGTATCAAGTTTAAGATATGGGTTATGCCTCCTCTCGAACGTTTTAGTATCCTCGCGTCATAAAATTGCTCCAATGGTGCAAATACCGACGCCTCATTAAACGTACCAATATCACTAGTATTTTCAACATCAGGTGTAGAAGCAGCAGAACTAGATGAGCTTCTAAAACTATCGCCATATTTTATTGAATATTCTCTAAAAATATCATATAAATATTGTTTAGCATTAACTACTACTACGCTTGGAACGGGAGTGTCATGTTCTTTAATAGGAAACAAAGCATCATAATAAATTTCTAATAATTCTTCTAAACCATCTAATATTACTCTAGGATCTAATATTTTTGCAACTAAAAATACATTAGGAATGTAAGTAAAATATTTTAACTATTTTAATCCCATTTGAGCAATAGTTTGTCCTAAAGTAGCACAAGGCATGAGATCTAAAAAGTAGTGCAATTTTAACACAACGATCTACAACTAAAATTTATGTAGGATAATAAACACCGGATAATTCTCCGGTAGCATCTTTAAAAACCTTTAAAAGTTGACATAAATTAGAGCATGCATTCCATTGATTGGGAAATAAAACTATGCCACTTTGTTGTTCGGAAAAAAATGAACATAAAGCTTCTCTATATTGATAACTATCATTTATCATTTTAAATGTAGAATTCAACGAGTTGGCACATCGAGCGAGAATTTTCTTGGGTACAAACCATTATTTTTACAATATCTAGCCCATTTTTTCAATAAAGATGAATATCTTGATAAACATAAAATCGCATTTCTAATAGGTAAAATTTCATCTTTTAAAGTAGCTAAACCATCTTGAACACATAAATTAATAATATGACATATACAACGAACATGAAAAAATTTACCACCGATAGAAGGTTCACAAATATTAGTAAGTGATTGTAAACTAGTCATACTAGCACTAGCATTATCAAATGAAACTGAAAATTTTTTTGTAACTAAGTCATATTCTTGTAAAATAGTATGAATTTTATGAGGAATATTAATAGCGGTATATTCAACATTAAAATCTCTATATGAAAATAAACGTTTTTGCAAAGTCCATGAATCATCAACCAATGACATGTAATTCCCATATAAAAACTTCGTTGCCAATGGTCACTCCATACATCCGAACAAATTGAAACTTTGGTTTGTAAACTAGAAAATGAGTTAATTAACTGTAATTTAAATTCACCAACCGATTTTCTAATATCGTGAATAACTAGAGAACGTGAAATCTTTGTAGCAGCGGGGTTATAAGTTAGTCTAGTAAAATTTTCAAAAAGTGTATCATCGATAAAGTTAAAAGGAAGTGACTTACCACTAACAAATTTAGCTAACTCTTTTCTAGCAGTTACATCACTATATTTAAATAAACTAGGAGAAGACTCTATACCTGATGAAAAGCCTGTGAATCCCGGTGGTAGTTGTGTTTGAGCACGATCTAGTCCAACTTTATCTGGATGTTTTTTGTTGAGGTGGTTCGTGAACGTCCCATAACCGCCCCCTCATCTAAATTGTAGGATTGGTGCAATAGTTGCAAGTAACTTTGAAACCTCCGGTTGTAGGATTCGGATTTTTTTAAAAATGAACCAAAAAAATATCGGATCTAAGTGGTGTAGCTCGACGACTTTGAGTTGGATTTTGAGTTTGAGTTGGATTTTGCGATCCTGGTTGAGCCTCACCTTCTTGTTGAAAACTAGCAAAACATGCCTTGATTTCATCTTCGCTCAAATCGAAAGCTTCTTCAAACCGTGGTGGTGGTGCTGGTGGTGGTCGTTGCTTGGACCCGACCGCCAAACCTTTCCCCTTGGATTGACGAGAAGATCATCCATGGCTCGACATTTTTTTAAAAATAGCTAATGAAAGTATGAAACTACTAAAAATTAAATTGAAACTTGAAATTTAAACTTGAGAATTGAAATTGAAGCTTGAATTGAGAGATTAGAATGTAGAGAGTTGATAGATTAGAGAGTAGGTATGAGGAAAAATGTGTGAATTATATGGGGTATTTATAAGAAAATTTGTGAAATTCAATTAAAAAAAAAGAGCAAACCGCCGGTTTTAACCAAAACCGGCGGTTTCAATTAAAACTGGTGGTTTGGCAACGGTCAAATGATCTTGACCGTTGATCATCAACTGTCAAACAATCTTGACCGTTGGTTTTTTCAAAATTTGAATTTATTTTTAAAAAAATTGATATATCGTGCCCCAATATATTTGGGAATGATATTGTGCCCCAATATATTCTTATACTTCAATTTCCAGTTATGGTTTATTGTAAATTTTTGTGGATTTCTTATCTGCTAATTGTAACTTGTTAATTTAAAGTAATCAAATTCTTGTTTCTTATAAACAAATTAAGAAAAATCACACTATTCTCGTGTCTATATTCGAATCATATTCTTATACTTCCAAAAAACCATGAAACCATGAAAAATGAATATTTAATTTAAATAACTCAAAATATTTACAAGATATACAATAAAAATGTACTACAACTCCAAAGTACTACTATTTGTACTGTATTGGTAAATCTTTCATGCCATTGTCTTCCTTAGCTCGGGAATCGACTCTTGCACCTGCTTCTTATTAATCTTTTTCGTGATACAACTAATTATGGAATATATGGCAAATACGCCACCACTGGTGATGCCGTTCTGCAAATAACAATCTTTCTCCGGTGCAGTGACAAGGTCCCACTCGTGGCGGACGGGCTCCATACCTAAGTCGTCGTAGTAGCCAGCGTGAATGAGTACACATGGGAACATGTGACGGAGTGGACGTGTGCCGGCTTCCCGATTGGCACGAGTATCAGTGTATCGGGCACATACAGAGTCGTACATATATACTTTGGCTCTATGAAGATCCAGTTTGCACACGACAAAATGGACCGATAAATTCACGATCACGTACGCTTGGGGAAAAAACAAAATCGTTAATTAATCAAATAATTTGAATGAATAAATTCAAGTGTACTTGCGGTACGACACTCCACGAACCAGGATTACCCCATCCTGGAGATCCTTGCTGGACAAACCTAACCAACTCATCCAACTTCGGTCCGGGAGGAATCACCTCCATGGTCTTCGGGTCATATACCGTGTCAGCAGGATCCTACTCATGCATACGATTCCATATATGCCGTATGGAATCCTACATATTGAAAAATATTTATAAATTAACAAGTATCATTTATTAAGTTTAAAGTAAAATGCGAGACACATAATAAATAAACTAACCAAAAATGTCATAGATACAATCCTATAAGTTCCCAACTGCTTCTCATGAGGCTCAACCCCAAAAAACTAGGGATCGGACTGTAGTATGAACATGTATGCATTTATATGTTGTACAGAAATGAAAGAAATTGATATTAGTTAATATGAAATAAATAAAATATTCATCAACTAAATAATACAAAAATTTAAGAAACTTACATTATTCTCCAACTCTACAGTTGGATCCGCCATTTCCTTAAAAAATGATGGCCCAACAGAGTACAATAGCCCCACGTTCCTCCTGCAATTGGACCCTCAAATATTAAGACATTGCATTAATATAAGATGTTAATACTAAGACGACAAGACAAATGCAAAAATATTTAATACTTACTCTTCAGTAGACTGTAAGAAGCGGGTATACTCCCTCTCGCTCGGGTCCGGCTTGCGAGTACTAGGATCCCTGAATGGGCTGCGAATGAGGCGCGACAGCTGCCTATCCCCAACCCTGATGAAGGGAGTAGGCGGAGAGGGCGCAACTGGAGAGGGCGCTCGTGGACCAGAGACCACAAGTGTCAGAGAGGGATCTCGAATAGCAGGGACCAATGGCCTTGGAATCGTGACCGACACTCGTGGTCGCGGAGAATGTACTAACACAGGTAGAATAGGAGCCAACAATGGCGGAGTCGACACTGCCAGAGAAGGAGTCGACACTGCCCGAGGAGGAGCCGACACTACCGGAAGAGAAAGAGTAGTCGACACTGCCGGAAGAGGGAGAGTAGTCGACACTACCGGAAGTGGAAGAGGAGTTGACATCGGCTGAAGAGGAATGGTCTCTCTCGGAGGGGTGATCGTCGATGTCTGATGCGGCATCGATGATGGCGTCTGCTGAGATGACTGGCTAGGATATCTCTGACTGCCATGCACGAAGTCATCATACTGATCAAGGTATGGGAACAGACGCCTAATATTCTCCTGAATAAGGTCCGGAACCCGACCTATCTCCTGATCTAAGCGGCTGTCCAAGTGAGAACCCTTCTCTGAGATGATAATCTGTAACTGAGAAATAGCTTCATCGACTCGTGACTCCAATCGAGAGAACTATTCCTCTATGTGTGTCTCTAACTGGATAATCTCCTCCCGTATAACCCCCATAACCAAAGATCGACATATCTGTCGCTCGATGATGGATCATCGTGGCGCATACTCCCCTTCGGATGGATCATCATGTGCATCTGTCGCCTTGGTGATGCATCATCATCCCGGCCGATCTAAGGGATCATCAGCCCGATGGAATGATGTGCCGTCTGTCCTACGCTGCTTCTCCGGCCTCTGAATCATATGAATAGTAGCGGGGGCCTCTGAATAGGTTCTACCTCTCCCCCTGCCCCTGCCCCTGCCTCTGCCTCTACCCCTAGCAGTAGCCCCTGCCTCTGCCGTCTCTGACACTCTGCCTCTGCCAATAGGGGCTAGGGCTGTCGAATATGTACTCGTACCTCTGCCTCTGCCCTTCCCCTCCCAGCACCACCGCCTAAAAACTTGTTCTCATTCGGGGTGAACTGAGGAGGACCTAACAAAACAATTGGACCATCGACTCGCTCCATATATCTGCTAGAGCTCCTCCTCGGTCGGATCCAATATCTCATGACACACTAAAGCCTGTAAATAAATATATAAATAAATTAATAAATAAATAATTTATTAATTAAATAAATAAACAAGTAAACAATATTAATGCATACCGTGTCAAAGAAAAAATCAATCATGTCAACGCTGGTCTTTGGAAACCTCCAACGGAGGCACTTAGGCATCTGGGTGTTGGATACTCGAGTCGCCCAGGCATTACCCAGGCGAGGTATCGCCTCGAATACCCAAATCTGTCACAACATTGATAAGTGTCAAAATAAGATTTTTTTTAAATATTTAAAAAACTAAGTACAAATATATATATATAAAGTAAAAAAAATATACGTACCAACAAGACATACGTGGGACCATAAAAATGATAACTAGGTGGGCGATATCGAGGTGGAACGTCCTTAGTATATCGACTAGGTGGCAGAACATCATGCAGCTGTCGAATATAATGAATCAATATCTCAAATGAGTATTTCCCCCAAGGGAAAGCCTCCCACTATGCATCGTCCTCCATCAAAAACCATAGCCAACAGTCCACTGCGGTCTGTCGTCCATCGAAACACAATACCATATAAAAGGTAAATAACACCTTCGCCACCTTTAGGGCATCGTCTGGTGAGTCACGGAAGGTGCCATCGGCAAATAAATCGCGTAACTGCGCGGCGATAACACGATCACCCTGAGGCTAATACCATCCATATATATACCAGTCTCGGGTACCTCAAAAACACCGTTAGGGTCAAATATGAACCCTGAAAACCGTAATCCGGATATCATAGCAAACTCACGCCGAGAGAATCTAATAGTCTATTCTCCGACGTGGAACCAACACTCTCATTCCGGAGCATCCGGCACACGCACCTCCATCGCAACCAATGCATGAAGTGCCGCGTTACAGCTAACTCCGTCATACCCAAAATCCATAAAGTAGCCGAAAACCGACCGTCTAAACTGCCTATATAAACCACCACAGATCTTCTACAACTAATCTCTGATTATCTGAATTATACTCGGTCGAACGTACCCCGCGATTTGGGTCCTCTCTCGATGATATGAGGGTCTTCTCCACTGTGGACCGACCTACAACAATAATTAATTGCAATTTAGCCAGATGAATTGTTGAAAAATTGAAGAAATGTAGTGATAAGGTACAAAAATTAAAGAACAGAAAGATGCACGATATGGAGGTGCTGGCACGATTTCAAATAACCCTAAATAACCCCATGGCACGATATCGTGCCCAAACAAACCTACGGCATGATATCGTGCCCAAACAAACCTACGGCACAATATCGTGCCCAAATAAACATACGGCACGATATAAGCACGATATGGTGCCCATATCATGCCTATATCATGCCTCTTCGTCTTCCTCATCTAATCGCGCCATAACCCGAATATACGCCATTTTCTAACACTAACCCAAAACACAACCAAAAACTTCATCTATTTCAAACATTTCTAACAACTAAACTCAAATATTTCACATTATCAAGTATTTTATACATATATTCGAACATTCACAAATACATTCGAACTAAACTTCATATATTTCTAACAACCAAAACTTCATAACTTCATATATTTCGAACATGAGGGGCACGATTTGAGAAATACATGTAACACCCCGAACTCATTTCGATTAGGAACATCACTGTGGTACACTTGAGTATTTATAAATAGTTTGCGGAAGCATAAACAATAATAATTTAAATACGGAAATGTGGGCTTAAAAATTTCTTAAATAAACTTAAGAGTAACAAAAGTGATAATGGTTTGATAAGAGTTACATTAATAAATTCATATTATATCACCATAATTTGTTTACTCAAAACACAGGTAATTTTAAATATTTGGAAAATATAGAATAACGCCCCATGATGCCAGACCCCTACGCCTTAGCTCCCGGTTCATCATTATCTGAAATGTAAAAACATTTGAAGGCGTGAGTTGTGAAACTCAGTGGGAAACATAAGCAGTTACACTATATAGGTCAAATAATCATAATGCAATAAAAATCATTTTATGACACCGAGGGGTATCTCCACCCGTTGGCAGCATACATATGGCTCTCGGCCTTTTCTGACACCGAGGGGTCATCCCCCACCCGTTGGCAGCTTACATATGGCTCTCGGCCTTTTCTAATACTGAAGGGTCATCCCCCATCCGTTGGTAGCTTATAAAAAGCCCGTAGGCACATTTTAGCAATTATAAAGAGTTGACAAATATAGTATAACAGTACGACATGCTTACAAAATCAGAAGTTTATCCACCTTTGAAGTTTAATAGAATGCTCGTGACGTATTTGTTTGAATGAGTCCGTATCCGATTGCACCGCACCTAACACAATTAATTCTTAAATTTAAATGACATAAGACAATGTAATAATCATCAAATAACTTATTCTCTCGAGCTAAGTAAAATCTAAAAGTTACTAAAGTCAATTATTGCATAATCGGGTGTTCGGTATCCTTTTAAAGAGCTTTAAAAAATAATAATTGACCAAAGTCAAAAGTCAACGGTCAACTTAAAGTCAAAGTCAACATAAAGTCAAATTCACTTAAATTCAATTAATCCTTAATTAATCACCTAAATCAAATAATTCTTCTAACGACTCGTTTCAGTTGGAAATCCCGGTTAATCGAAACCTTAACCTATAAAATCTTATCTCGACTTAAAATTCTTGATTATCTTAAAATATGATATGTCATCTCGAAAAATCCCGAAAATATCTTATTCACTAAACCCAAACTTATTGATTATTTAATACTTAACGTTAAATAACTCGATAAGATTACATTGGTTTGCGTGCCAAGTACAAGTCACATCACATCACTATTCATGTCACATCACATCACTATTCATGTCACATCACATCACTATTTACATCACTATTCATGTCACATCAACTTTATGTCAAATCGGTCATTATTCATCATTCTTATCCCCAATTCCGATCGACCGCAACTGCTCCGGTACTGCCACCTCCGGTGGACGGTAGTCGGACCCGGCGGGACGTATTTCTCCATTTTTCGAGCTCTATTCAATTTTTCTGGTTCTCTAATTTTTGAGCACTAAATATTTCATCAACTTATTATCCTCAAAATCACTTTTAGAAAATAAGAGTTTTCATCAAAGATCATCCTTAAGGCTTTAGACTTCTAATTTTAACCAATAATGAAATAATGAGACCAAAAATTCTAAATTGATCAAATTCATCAATTATCTTAAGTTCTTCTCCAACAATCAGTTATACAACTTCTAAAAATCTTTTTAAGTCAATAATATCAAGATTAAATCATCAAAAATCATATATAACTTAAAATTAAAAACAAAGTCTAAAATTATCTTATTTAATCATCCTACTATCATAATCATCATATTGCAAAATATCCCAACATATTTCCTTAATTCAAGGATTAAAGTTTTTCCATCCTTCTTACACACACTATACCAAGAACACACAATTCTTTAAATTTCACCAAGAACACCAAGAATACACATTTCTTTAAATTTCACTAAGAACACCAAGAACACACACTACACTCATCTTCAAAGTTTTTCTTTCACACACTTCACCAGTTACACATAATTCTTAATATTTTACCAAGACCACCAAATTTCGCAGAAAATTCTTTGTTGTAGTAGTTTTCGTAATTTAACTATATCTCCTCAACGAAATATCCGATTTATATGATCCTTACACCATTAGAAAGCTAAGACAATTATCTACAAATGTTGATCTACATGAAAGTCCCAATTCTTACTACAAATAGGTCAAAAAGTGATATTACTGAAAGGCAGGCGTCATTTTTCGGATTTCTGGCACAGTTCACTATTTAGGGTATAACTTGGTCTACTAAACTTCAATTAACATGATTCAAGTTGCAAATGAAAGCTAAGACATATATCTACAAGCAGGAAACAAGGTTTTGGTTCAAATATAGCTCAAAATATCCAAAAATTCATTTTTGTATAGGGTTAAATTTCTGTCCGAAAATATAGGTATTTTCCTTCTCTTTAACAAGATTAAATCACAATAGAAAAATGAAATAAAAAAAATCATTTCTAAATTTTTTTCAACTAAAGGCTGAAGATTACAAGTCTAATAATGAGGTTTTTAAACATCACGTAACCACCATAAATTTATATTTTTAATGTTTGTTCTAGCATAAGATCAATGCCCTATCATATTTAAATGAAAAGACAAAAATTAAAGAAAAAGATGAAGAAATTTTTACCTCTTTGAAGCTTTCTTAACAATGGTGTATTTTATCTACGTATGGGGTATGAATAAGAAGTGAGGGTGTTGGGGGGTTTTTATAAAATGCAAGAGTGATTGGGGGTGGAAAATCCATTTTTACCCTCTTTCAAAATATCTTGCAAAATTAGATATTTTTAAAAATCCTCAAGTAAGCTATTTTTATTTTTTTTTTAAATCCGAAGAGTCAATTAAAACTCATTTTTCATAAATTAGATGATCACTAATAATAATAAAATGTGAGGTAGAAATTTAGTCTCTAAATCCAAAAATATAAATAAGCACTTTAGTGAAAATCTCCGTAAATTTACTTAATCGGTCTAAAATTCTCGATCCTAAAATTTAAGTCTGAAACTCCATAATAATATCCATAATACGTCATTGTGATGTCCATTCATATTCATTATCGTAGTTAGGGGCTCAATCGGTTCCGGGTACTCAAAATAAATAAAATACATAAAGCGAATAAATCACACATTTAAAATGTAAACTAGATATTTGATGCAACATTATTCATGAATATAAATTTAAAGTTTCAAGTAATTAAAAAGGGTTGGGTCGTCACAATACCTGTTCGTGAGCGGAGGGGGAGTGCGGAGGAGTCGACAGCAGCGGCGGAGGCGGCGACGACATGTGTGAATCCATGGAGAGTGGGTTTTTCTTCGTTGCACGATATTGGGCACGATTCGGGTTTTTTACTTTGTTTTACCTTTTGCTTTTTGTTATATTTTGTCTTGGAGTGTGTGTAGTATATGTACATGATATACGGTTATTATACGGTTTTAATGATGACTTTAATTTCAAAATTCAAAAGCCACCAACTTTAAAGAGGGGTAATTTCGCCAATTTGAGTAGAAAAGAATTTTATTATCGAGGTGGGTATAAAAGAGTATCCACTATCCATAGTGGGTACTTAAAAAAAATTCCCTAAAAAAAAGGAGATAACATCACCATCATATCACACATTTTTATCCTGACAAAATAAAATCTCATGATGCCACATATCAATATACATTCGAACCAAGATTAGGGGCAACTATCAGGGGACATACCTGATATCCTTAAAGCATTTGAGCTCCAGAGCACTTCTGGCAGTAATTCTTTTGATGGGATCTAACCAGAGCATTTTCTGTAAGAGTAAAACAATAATCAGTCACCTATTCAAGAGGAAAGCGCAAAAAGCTATCGGTGTTCAAATTATCCACAATCAATAAAAATAATTATGAGAGGATCAGTTGGTTTTTCTAGCCGAAATGAGAAGCAAACACCAGTAGAGTCCAAATAATGCTATCAATCGGTTTTTTTTAGAAACCTCATAGCCCAAGCTCACAATCCGAAAGGGAACTTTTAATGGGAAAGAAGCTTTGGGCATAGATATCATAAGTTCAAAGGAGTAATTGAAAGCAAGAAAAAATGTGTTTACGTTTCAAAGAATTTATGAAAGGAAATAAAAAAAGGAAAACGAAGAAGAAGATCAATGGTATTCTCCTAGAGGCAACATGATGAGAACACTCAGATTTTTTCACTATTAGGGCCCTCTATATGAGAAACCTGACTCATCAACCACGTATACAAGTTTCTTCTAAGAAAGAGGACAAGCACAAATGCTTCTATTTAGGGAAAAGGCTATGAAACCATTATTTATTTATCCATCACATCCTCAAACAAGAAAAAAGAAAAGAAAAGAACTTACACCAAGGAGGTGAAGGCAGCTGCATCAAGATTCGGAACCACGGTTGCCAGTTCCTGCAAAATAAAGAATTTAATAAATTATTCAGGCAAAAAATTGAAAAACAGAAGAATGAAAAAGCCATCCTAATTCTAAGCACCTTAGGTGGCCATCTTGAAAATTTTATATTAAAATCAGGTAGAGATCACTCCAGGCCATATATCTTTATTTGGGGTGCCCATGACTCTTCAATATAAAAGATAAAGCATGAAATGTAGATATTACATGGATCATATTTAACAAATGAAAGAATTTTGGAAACAAATGTTGTCGAAATATTTTATTGGATAATAGGTTTTGTATATCATAGATACAAGCATATTGCTCTATGAAATCAGCAGAACCGGCAAAGTCACTGCAATCACATGATAAGCAATAAAACATTTAGACATAACTTTTTGATTATTCGATCACATATATCACCTAAAGAAAATGAAGAGTTCATGAATCGTAGAGTCACCAGGAAATAATGAATGTTGGTTTCACAAACCTATGTGACCTTCACTCAGCATCACATCACATTTCTCACTGCTCATGGACTTATAAATTTGCACATCTATTCCATGATGTATCATGATAATCATACTTGAAATGTATCCAAATTTGATTATTTGTTATAGTAAAAAATACGAAATGAAATTTCAGCTTCATTAGAATTCGCATTTCCAATTTTCTTCAGGAAAACTCAAAATGATACAAAATCAAACCATATTCTTAACCCACTAAAGTCAGTTAAAATAACCTATAAACTCAAATAAATTGAAATAAATAAATACTAAAGCAGGACACAAATCGGAAAATCAAATTTGTAATACTTCGAACTGTTGCTAAAGGAAGAACTAACCATGGGTATTATAAATTGTTGAATAACCCCAAAAGAGACGATCAAAAGAGATTAGTCTTTCTTCCATTCAGATTTCCTATGGTACTCAGTACTATTCTGCTTTCCATTTTGCCGTATGCTTCTTCTTCTTCTTCTTTTTTTCTTTTTGGTGTATGAGAGATGAATGACTTTTCGGTGCACAAAGATGTCTTTTAGATGATCCCTACAGAAACATACGTCTATATGGATTCTAAGTAACCATGTCAGACTTTGAAGGCTAATTTAATATTGACATTTTTGCCATTCAAATTAGTAGATTAAAGGGGTGTTTTAGTTAGTACATATTTTGATAGAAACTTTCGTACTTTTAAAGCAGGGTAAATAAATTAATTAATTTATCTGCAAAAAAAAAAGTAATTTACAATTTATATAATGTAGAAGTAAATGGGATAGTTGAAGATATTTAAATGAATATTTCAATGACAAGAACGAACGCATGCTTGCTTGACTCAAAAGACAAAAAAGAAAACTTCTCTCTTTGATACAAAAGGGATCTCACTTTTTTTTATGTCTTTCTCGACTAAGTTGATTTAGACAAGTGCAAAGATAAGGGAATAGGGGTAACTTATAATGCCAAAGCTTTGGTGGACGAGGTGATAGATATGGAGGTTTTGCTAATAGTGGCGACGGTGCGGTGAATTTGTAGGCGAATCAGTATGTGAAGAGGGGTGAGCAAAGACACTTGATAAAAAGGGTGATTCTTTTTAATCCTTTAATTTTGGTTTAATGTTTTTTTCTTGAACAGACATTAGTTTAGCAATTTTTATGGTTTATTCAGTGTTGAAAAGGGCATATTGATTCACTAAAAACTATTAGGTTTGATTGTTATTATTGTGTAATGTTCTAGAAGGTGTTAGTTAAAGGAGTTAGTTATTCTTTTCCTCATGCTGCTTCAAATAAATGTACTCAATTTGCTGGTGTCTCTTATGCTGCTGATATTGTTACTTGGCATAATAAACTTGGTCATCCTTGTAATAATGTTCTTTCTCATGTATTACATACATTGCAAATAAAATTCACACCTTCTTCACTTCCATTCTGTCAAGCTTGTAAATTAGGAAAATTACATCAAATGCATTTTCCTTCTCAACCTACAAAAACTACAAAACCATTTCAACTTATACATTCAGACCTATGGGGTCCCTCTCATGTCATGTCTACTGCTGGTTATAGATATTACCTGCATTTTGTGGATGATTATACACGTTATACTTGGATTTTTCCCTTAAAGTCCAAATCTGAGGCTCTTCCTCTTTTTCAGCAGTTCAATGCTTTTGTTGAAAGACAGTTTAACTCCAAAATTCAATGCTTGCAAACTGATTGGGGAGGTGAATATCGATCATTTACATCTGTTCTTGCAAATCTTGGCATTAAATTTCGCCATCCATGTCCTCATACTCATCAACAACATGGCAAAGCTGAGAGAAAGCATTTACACATTGTGGAAATGGGACTTTCTATGCTTGCTCAGGCTGGCATGCCTTTAAAATACTGGTGGGATGCCTTTCTTGCTTCAGTTTTTGTCATCAACAAACTTCCTTCAGCTGTTCTGTCTCATGTCTCTCCTCATGAAAAACTTTTTGGCATGGTTCCAGATTATTCTTTTCTTAAGGTCTTTGGTTGTAGTTGCTACCCTTATCTTCGACCTTATAACTCTCACAAATTCCAATTTCGTTCCTCCAAATGCCTCTTCTTGGGTTATAGTTCTGATCATAAAGGATACAAATGTCTAAGTCAAGAAGGCAAGCTTTATATTGCTTGCACAGTGGAGTTTGATGAAAAAGACTTTCCTTACTCAACCTTGTTTGGATCTTCTTCTCTTCCTTCTCCCTCTTTTTCCAATGCTTCTTCTCTTCCTGTGCTTCCCCTGCCATCTGTACCAATTACTACTCCCCCTAATTCTTCACCTGGGCCAAATCTGTTACCTATTCTATCTCCCTCCCCACCATCACCAGCTCCACCATCTCATCCTATTCTCAGTCCCTCTTCTGCAGCTCCTCTAACCTGCTTCTCATCTTCATTCCTCCCCTTCTATTCCTCCCCCTGGTCACCCAATGGTTACTAGATCAAAAAATGGAATCACTAAGCCCAAACTTTTTTCTGCTCTTATCTCTTCACCTTCTCTTGAGCTTGAGCCTTGCACTGTTAGTGATGCTCTGTCTGATAAGAGGTGGTCTGATGCTATGATGGATGAATATAATGCCTTGGTTGCTAAAAACACTTGGATCTTGGTTCCTCCTTCTCCTGATATGAGTGTTATTAGCAATAAATGGGTATTTCGGGTTAAACAGAAGGCTGATGGAACTGTTGAGAGGTTCAAAGCAAGGCTTGTGGCTACAGGCTTTGAACAGGTGGCTGGAGTTGATTTTTTTGAAACCTTTTCTCCTGTGATTAAGCCTAGTACAATCAGATTGATTTTCACTCTTGCTGTCACAAATCAATGGAGCATACAACAAATAGATGTGCACAATGCATTTTTGAATGGTGACCTCAAAGAAACTGTCTACATGTCACAACCTGAGGGATTTGTAAGCACCACTCATCCATCCTATGTCTGCAAGCTACAGAAAGCCCTATATGGGCTTAAACAGGCCCCCCGGGCTTGGTTCAATAAATTGAAGGACTTCCTCTCTACACTGGGGTTTGGAGCATCAGTCTCAGACAACTCCTTATTCTTCAAGAGGGATCATGGTGTTCTGTTGTTTGTTCTCATCTATGTTGATGACATCTTATTCACAGGAAATAGTCCTTCAGCTATTGTCAATGTTATTCAGCTCTTGGGTCAGAAATTTGCTCTAAAAACACTTGGAGAGGTTAACTATTTTTTGGGTTTGGAGGCTGCAAGAACCTCTTCAGGTCTTGTCCTGACACAGAGCAAATATGTGCATGATTTATTGAGCAAGACCAATATGTTACAGTGCAAATCTTCTCCCACACCCTTGAGCACTAGTCAGAAATTGTCTCTGTTGGATAGCAAATTATTTGATCATCCCTCTTTGTACAGGAGCACCATAGGCACATTGCAGTACTTGACAATAACCAGACCTGGTATTTCATTTGCTGTAAAAATAAGCTTAGTCAGTTCCTCCATCAACCAACTGTTAATCACTGGCAAGCTTGTAAACATCTATTGAGATATCTAAAGGGTACTAGCCATGTAGGTCTTGCTTTCACTCCAGCCTCCAGGATGCTTGTTGAGGCCTTTTCTGATGCTGACTGGGCCAGCTGTCTTGATGATCGACGATCTACTGGTGGTCATTGCATTTTTCTTGGCTCTAATTTGCTTATGTGGAGTGCCAAGAAGCAATCGATTGTCTCTGGAGTAGTCTTTGAGAGCGAATATCGATCACTTGTCGATACTACCACGATGTGGTCCGTTACACTCTTTGCTTAAGGAGATTGGGGTCCAAACCGAGTCACCCTCTATCATTTGGTGTGATAACATGAGCGCTGTAGCTTTGGCCTCCAATGCAGTTTTTCATGCTCGAACAAAGCATGTTGAAATTGATGTTAACTTTGTTCGAGAAAAATTGCTTAGCAAGGAGATAGATGTCCGTTACATTGCCGCCAAGAGCAACTCACGATTTGTTCACCAAACCTCTCGTCTGTTGAGAGATTTCATTTGTTGTGCTCTAAGCTTCCTCTCGTGTTCTCTCACAAGACTACCGGCGTTACTTAGAGTGTTAGTATGTTGGGGGTGTATTGTGTAATGTTCTAGAAGGTGTTAGTTAAAGGAGTTAGTTATTCTGTTACAACTACCTAACTCCCTCCCTTTCCTTCCTGTATAAATAAGTCTGTTCCCAGACTTCATATGTAATGCAAATATTATCTTTAGATTTTCAACAGTTATTTTATTCTAAAATCACGATATCATGTTAAGTTTTGTTGAATTGATTTTCCGCATTTTTAAAAAAAGAAGTTAAATAATGATCTGCACGTGATGGTTGCAGAAAAGTTTATGAAATTTTGTTGATATATTGATTCACTATATGTGGAATATGGAAGGAGCATAAAAAAAGAAAAAAAAAAGTTGATTTTATTTTGGATCCCATTGCTGTTCAGTTGACCCAAAATTGTGAATGTGAGTCAAGCCTTTTAACCTTGCAGATATAACTTCATTGTAATGTCATAAAACTAAATTAAATTAAACTAAATTGATAATTTATTTTTAATTAAATTAGTAAAAAATTATATGGTTCACACGCACGTGCACCTTACTAGTATAAACATAAAATCTTGAAAACACAAAACAAATACAATTTCAATTTTACCAAATAACTTTGTGTTTAAAATACACAAGAAACTACTCAACCAAACATCTTCTGATTATTCTCATTTCCAAACCTAAATAAAATTTCGTTTCTAATTGTTCATCCAAAAGAATTCACGCCCCAAACTTCTCATCAATCTTCAACGTATTTAATCTCTATCTATATGTGGAAGTTCAAAAAGCACATCCGAAATTGTAAAAACCCCACTTACATATTAATTGCATTTTGTTTCTGTGCATCCATATAAGCATTGCTGTAATATCTTTGTAGAGTTGGAAAAAACTCCTGGGACTGTATTGCAGCTTTCCACAAGATAAGTCCACAGAAATCCTTCCTGTCATAACAATCTGAAAGAAAATAGAGTATTTGCATTTCAAGAACACCAGGTTGAACATGAATACTAAACAGTCAATCCAAATCAAGTTTGGCAGGATTAATTTTTACTAGGTCGGGTTCCAACTCCCCTGACTATCATAAGCCTGACCACCACATTGTGTTTAAGATTTAAAAGTCAAAATGCCTCAAAAATACTTCTGGCAGTCTGACAATTCAAAAAGAACTAAAATTGAATTCACTTTACAAGGTAGGCAGTTTATACACAACCCTCTGTAGCAAAAAGCTATATATCAAAGTCACAGAGAAAATTCTCGCTTTTTGTAAGTAAATAATTTTTTACACAGGGCCTACAATTTTATTGCCACCTAATCACTTTCAATCAGAAATTTAAATTTTCCAGATAACGGCTTCTATTATTGCATCACGTTACTTCCGAATAAACCATAAACCAGAATATAGAAAAGCTTGTGTTTACCTAATATACCACAACTGAGAGGACAATTGCACATTCAGCATACTATACTCATTCATAGTAACACAATTACCTTAAATGTCGGTTTGTGCAGTGATTGCTGACAAATATTATTCTATGTTGCAATCTAAATCCTTCTATGACGTTCGAAACTTCTACAGTTTATTTTCTTATTTTCTCCATTTGAAAGCACAATCAAAAAACCAAAAAAAACATAACAGATGCAGTTTGGCTACAGAATTCAAGTAACTTGTCTAGACCAAGTTTGTTAGTCCTCTTGATTTGGTCTAAAGACTAGATTAGAGAAACCATACCCATATTACCCAGTCAGTGGCGGATCCAGGATTTTGAAAATGGAGGTACGATAGATGTAAAGACTCCAAATTAGATTCAAATGTATCCAAATAAACTCAAGATTGCATTGTAATTCATTTCAAGATAGCAGTTAAGTTGATTACTTACTGTTACATTAGTTGCAACTTCCCAGCTCTATATATGAGACTGGTAGATCAATGTACAAACTATCTTTTCCATTCAATAGTTCAAAGTGTTAATGTCAAATTCTCTCTTTATTCACATGGTATCAGCAGATTTTTCTTCCGCCTAATCTCTCATCTGCAGAGCAATATCTTCAAAGATTGTTGATCAATCTTCTCTCTGATTCTTCTTCAAAGATTGTTGATCAATATTCTATCTGATTCTTTTTCAAAGATTGTTGATCAATCTTTTGCCAAACCTCATCTACTTTTTTTGATATCAAGAATTCGATCAAAATGCCTAAAGATCTTGGCGATGAAATTCCCACTACTCATGTTACTGCTGCTCATCAACTTGATGATATTAATTCTCCCTACTTCCTTCATCCCAGTGACAACCCTGGTGCAGTGATAGTCTATGATTCTTTTATTGGAGACAACTACATATCCTGGAGTCGAGCTGTAGCCATGGCGTTGAGTGTTAAAAACAAGAATGCATTTATCGATGGATCCCTTCCTATGCCCTCTCCTTTATCTCGGCTATACAATTCTTGGAAGAGAGCCAATAATCTGGTTCTATCATGGCTCTTAAACTCTTTCTCTAAGGAAATTAGACAAAGTTTACTCTACTTCTCCACAGCACAGGAAGTCTAGGATGAACTCAAAGTATGTTATGCTAGAAGTGATGATCCAAGAGTCTTTCAACTTGATAAGGCTCTAAGTTCTATCAGTCAGGGAACTAGCTCTATCACCAATTACTATAATTCTTTTAAAGGATTGTGGGATGAATACATAAGTCACAGACCTATCATCAAATGTTCTTGTGGACTCTGCTCCCCGCAACATTCTTTCTCAAATGGCAAGAACTCAACAAAGCAAGAGATCATGTCATAAAATTTCTTGTTGGCCTTAATGAATCATATGCTCCATTAAGGAGTCAACTTCTGCTACAATCCCCTTTACCATCTCTTTCTATGGTATATTCCTTGTTGCTACAAGAAAGAAGCACAAAGAGGATTGCATAATTCAGAAAATTCTGTGAATACTATGGATTCAATGGCCATGTTGGCAAGACAAAACAATTTTTCCAAATACACAACTCCTAAAGACAAGAAAAAAGGCTAAATGTACTCATTGTGGCTATAGTGGTCACACTGTGGACAAGTGCTTTCAATTAATTGGCTATCCTCCAGGATGGAAAGGACCCAAAGGCCCAAGAAATGCTAAAGAATCACTTGCAGCCCATGTTACATCCAATTCCCCTTCAAAGGAAGCTTCTCAGTCTATGGTAGAACATCCTATTTTCTCAAAAGAAATGGTAGAGCAATTTTTAGCCTATGCAAACGATTTAACATCTGTCAATCTGCTGCAAATAACTCTCATACTGTAGCCACAGCTGTTCACTTTCCCACAAATGCACCAAATCAGTCAGGTATAATTTCTACCTGTTGTACTATTTCTATTTCTAAATTTAAGTGGATTCTTGACACCGGAGCTACAGATCACATGATTTGTGATCCTTCATTGTTTACAAGTAAGGTTACACCAGTTGATATTATTATTCAGTTACCTAATGGTAATACAACTACAGCTTCTCACATTGGAGATGTGAAAATTTCTGAAAATCTAATCCTGCAAAGAGCACTATGTGTACCTTCATTCTCTTTCAATCTTATTTCTGTTTCTCAGTCAACAAAGTCAGCAAATTATGCTCTCTATTTTCTATCCTCACATTGTCTTTTGCAGGACATGAAAACAATGAAGATGATTGGTTCTGCTGAACAACATGATGGTCTATACTTGTTTAAACCCCAGTCATTTGCTTCTATGGCATCTTCAGATTCCCTCTTATGGCATTCAAGGCTAGGTCACACATCAGCTAGTAAAATGGCTTTAATTCCTGACATTTCTGTAAAACATTCTACTTTTCATTCTTGTGACATTTTTCACTTTGCTAAACAGAAAATGTTGCCCTTCTCTAAAAGCACTTCTAGTTCTAATGATGTATTTGATTTGATTCATTGTGATATTTGGGGACCATTTTCTATTGTTTCTCATTCTGGTTTCAAATATTTTCTTACAATAGTGGATGACTTTTCTAGATGTACATGGATTTACTTGCTCAAATTCAAATCTGATACAAAATCTTGTCAACAAACATTTCTTAAAATGGTTTTAACTCAGTTTCAAAAGAAAATCAAGGTTATACGGACTGATAATGGTTCTGAATTTTTGTTACATGAATTTTATAATTCTAATGGAATTGTGCATCAAGTTAGTTGTGTTGAAACACCACAACAAAACGGTCGGTCTTGTTGAACGTAAACACCAGCATTTATTACAAGTTGCTAGAGCTTTATTATTCCAATCCAAGGTGCCTCTTTCATTCTGGGATGAATGCATCCTTACAGCTGCACATATTATCAATAGTCGCTTACTCCCCCCCAATAACAAAACTCCTTTTGAAATATTGTTTCACAAACTCCCTGATTACTCTCATTTTAAGGTTTTTGATTGTCTTGCTTATGTTTCTACTCTCACAGCACATAGACACAAATTTCAGGCAAGGGCTTCAAAATGTGTTTTTATTGGATATCCTCTTGGTTCAAAAGGTTATAAACTTTATGATCTTGAATCACACAAAGTTTTAATATCTAAGCATGTAGTATTTTGTGAAAACATATTCCCTTTTCAAGATAGTGTTTCAAAATTTATTTCTACTGACACTCCTATGTTTCCTATTTCTGATCACTTACCTGAATATCCTCAAACTGATGCTGCACAAAATGTTCCTGATGCTGCACAAAATATTCAAAATGTTCCTGATGCTGCAGAAAATGTTACTGATGCACAAAATTATCTTGTTGTACAAAATATTCCTGATGCACAAACTGATCTTGTTAACTCTGAAGTTGAACATTTTACTAATCCTAATACTCTGGCTGCTAATAATCCTACTCTTAGAAGGTCTTCTAGACATAGAACAAATCCTTCTTATCTTCAAGTCTATGACTATCAAATTCCTCATTCTATTCAGTCACAGCCTTCAGCACAAAATATCATCTCTGGTAAACAATATCCCATACAAGAATTTCTTTCAGTTGACAAACTTTCTCAAAAACACAAAGCTTTTTTAGCACAAATTTCTCAAATAACAGAACCCAAGTCATATGCTCAAGCTAGCAAACAAAAGGAATGGCAAGATGCTATGCAAGCTGAAATAAAAGCACTTGAAAAGAACCAAACTTGTATTATGACTGATCTTCCTGCTGATAAACATTGTATAGGATGCAAATGGGTCTATAAAGTGAAGTATAGATCAAATGGATCCACTGAAAGATACAAAGCTCGCCTTGTAGCCAAAGGCTACACACAAGAAGAAGGGCTAGATTACTTTGACGCATTTTCACCTGTTGCTAAAATAACCACTATTAGGCTGTTGATTGCTTTGGCAGCTGCTAAAGGCTGGTTTCTACATCAACTAGATGTGAACAATGCGTTTTTGCATGGAGATCTACATGAAGAAGTATACATGCTTCCTCCTCCAGGTTATTCACAATCTAATGACAAAAAGGTATGTAAACTGACAAAGAGTCTATATGGTCTAAAACAAGCTTCAAGGCAATGGTTTCAAAAGTTAACTTCTTGTCTTCTTAACTATGGTTTTACACAGTCAGAATCAGACAGCTCTTTATTCACTATGTCACATGTTGATTCTATTATGTACCATTCTTTGTGTTTATGTAGATGATATAATATTAGCAGGGAATGATATCAGTAAAATAGAAGCAATAAAACTTCATTTGGATGAAAAGTTCACTATAAAAGATCTAGGCACTCTTAAATACATTCTAGGTATTGAAGTAGCTAGATCTACTAAAGGCATTCATATATGTTATATCTCACTATACCTATGGATTGTAAAGCCCAGTTTTCAAGTACTGATTCTTCTTCCCTTACTGATCCTTCACAGTATAGAAGGTTAATTGGAAGAATGTTATATCTCACTATAACTAGACTTGAATTGTCATTCAACATACAAACCTTAAGTCAATATCTATCTAAACCTACTACTACTCATCTTGCAGCAGCTCATAGAATTTTGAGGTACATTAAATCAACCCTAGGAAAGGGGCTTTTTTATTCATCTGCTTCTCCCATACATTTGAAAGGTTTCAGTGATGCAGATTGGGCTAGATGTCAAGAAACAAGAAGAAGTGTAAGTGGATTTGCAGTCTTTCTAGGGGATTCTCTCATTTCATGGAAATCCAAGAAACAACCTACCATTAGCCGCTCTTCTGCTGAGGATGAATACAGGGCAATTGCTCTTATTACTTGTAAAATACAATGGCTATCATAGCTACTTCAAGATATGCACATAGATCATCCACAGTCCCTAGTGTATACAGACAGCAAGTCTGCTTATTGCATCTCACAGAACTCATGCCATCATGAAAGAACTAAACATATTCAACTGGATTGCCACTTTGTCAGGGAAAAACTCCAAGAAGGATTATTCAAATTGATATATATCCCTTCAACCCAACAAACGGCAGACATATTTACTAAGCCACTACCACATGTTCAATTTAATTATCTCATTAGCAAGTTGAGCATGTTGAACATCCATGCTCCACTTGAGGGGGGGTGTAAAGACTCCAAATTAGATTCAAATGTATCCAAATAAACTCAAGATTGCATTGTAATTCATTTCAAGATAGCAGTTAAGTTGGTTACTTACTGTTACATTAGTTGCAACTTCCCAGCTCTATATATGAGACTGGTAGATCAATGTACAGACTATCTTTTCCATTTCAATAGTTCAAAGTGTTAATGTCAAATTCTCTCTTTATTCACAAGATAATAAAAAAAATTGCATGTAAATATTGTTTAATATTTAAAGTCCTAGAACAAAATACTGTCTAAAATTTTGTAAATGTTGATCATGTAACGGTACATAAAAAATTAATACGCATATATAAAATAAATAAATACAATAATTAAGAAAACAAGAGACAACAAAACATAGTTTTGGTAACATTATTGATATTATTAGATATATTTTTTTTATATTTTTAGTTTTGTATGTTTTGACTTTGCCATAATTTATTTATTCAAGTTGTTAAGCCAATCTTTTGATTTTTGAAATTTTATTGTGGAGATTTGTATTATTTTATTTGGATTTTCTAATTTTTTTTTGTAAAAATTGGGGTACAAATTTAACATTATTATTTTTTTTACTAAAAAAAATTGTTGGATTTTTTTAATTTGGGGGTACAGCTTAGCACATAGATCCGCCAGTGTTACCCAGTAACCAGAACTGAAGACAGAAACCTAAACAAAAGTTCTTATTAGTTGCCATAATTTATGCTCCTATTTGGCAAAATAGAAATAGTTTCAACATGATTAATGTTGAAAAAGGGGACCTACTCAAAACTAGGCCATTTCAGATGGCCCTCTGATAGCAATGAAAGTGTTACTTGACAGTAGAAGAAACCTGTCAGCGTCAAAGCATATGTAGCCATCTTTCCCAAAAGTAGCAAAGCACAAAGCCAATGGAAAATGAGGTAAAAGGAAATATAGCCATGTAGGTCAGATCTCTGCAACCATAAGCTGCAGAACTACAAAGAATAAACATTAGATACTTCCGAGAAAGTTTATGCAAACCCCATTGAAGAAATTTAATTAAGCCAGTTCTCCTCACTCAGACAGATCTTTATTTATGACTTCAATGGCATTAGCAAACTCTGCACCAAGAATGGCTTCTTTTCATTTGTCTGTTGATAAAAACTTTGTTATCAATCAGGTGGTTCCTTTAGGCTTAATATATTCAACACGCAACAACATAAGGATAAGGCATGTTAGCTAAAACACTTTTGCCAGCTAATAAAATCCTCCTACCTTAATCAAATTCAAGATAATGATAGGATTCCCGTATCTCTTGACAAAATGCTCAAAATAAAGTCTAGTAGCCTCGTATGTTTGGTCCCTCTTCGACACTGAAAAACAAAAATGACTACACCAAGTAAATTACACACGTGTAAAGTAAAGAATCACAACTAAGATGAGTACTCAAATTTTTAGGAAAAAAAGAAATGAAAATATTATGAATCAAGCAATTACTCAGACATACATATAATATCAGGTTTAAAATTTAGGCGGGAAGTTTCTTGTGACTAGAAGGGTGGGATTGAGCCACGGTTTTGGACCACAGAACTAATTTGCATTTGCACTCCTTGAGGAACATCCTCAACTATAATATGTTCTGTCTCCACATCATTTGCCACTCTGCCCTTCTCGTTGACACCTCGTTTAAGATATCTACATGTAAGACAAATGCATGGCATATACTTCTACTTTATATTGACATCCAGACAGTTTAAGAGTTATCCACTATCATTATCATTAAACTTAATATTCATAGATCTGTGCTGACAAGTTGTACAAGCTCAAATCAAAACTTAATGGCAAGTAACAACACAAGTCTCCCATCTGGTAACATATGCAGTAGGTGTATAAAGTATTTTTATCCATTTTATATTTTCTTTTTATGCAGGCTAAATTGCAAAATTGGTCCTCTAACTCTAGGGCCCAGACAAATATGGTACACTTATTTATGGGTATAGCAAATTTAGTCCTCTAATTAAATTTTTTCGCACATTAAGGACACATTTTGCCGGAAATCTTCAATTTATGCCCGAAATTGGCACGTGTCGGTCACATGCGTTCTTAACTTGGGGATTTCTCATATATCAACCTAAATGAGTTATGTGGCAGTTAAAAAATTAAAGAAAATATTTATGTGGAGTTTTTATTTGTTTTTAATGCCATGTGTATTCTTTTTGGAGGGAAAAAACCCCCAAATTTCTGGAACATATCGAGATTTCCAAAAGACAGAAGACAAAAAAAAAACCCTAAAAATCTCATTTCTTACTTTACTCCTAGAATCCCGAAAATCCGACCAAGAGTCCCTACCAAATCTTGGTGCGATGGTGTTTATGCGAAGTGAAAGACACGGTGGTTTACCCCCACCTCAATATAGTAAGTTTATGCTTATTTTGTTGAAATATTTTTGTTGTTTTCTGATATCACTTTTAGTTTTTGGTACATATGGCATAAGAATATTATGGAGATCGCAGTAATGTGAGCTTTTACAATGTATAATATTGTAATGGTCCCCTTTAAGATTCTCTTGCTTTTGTCTATTCATGTCTGTTAGGTGAAACATGTGGGCCTTTATTTACTAATTTTTTATTATTTTTTATGGATATATTTTTAATATATATATTTTTTGTGTATTGGACTGATCCAAGCTCTAAATCAATTACCTTGGTGATGCATTATGGAGGTTAATTTCACCATGTTCATGTAGCAAAGTATAGTGGGGTAAGACATTACTTATCGATGATGAAAGTAACATGAATATGTAAAAATTGATATGTGGTAAAGAAGTCATATTTGTAAAGGTAGTAAGAAGATCCATATAATATCACTGATGGCTTTTAAGTTAATAGTCAATGATGAAGACTTGATTTATTATTATAACAAATGTATTCCCAGTAGGGAAATGCATATTTATGTGGAGCATGTATCCGATGAGGTTCGATGGGGTAGTGAAGAGGGGGCCAAGGTTCAAATGTAGGTAGGGATGATATTGGTGAAGGTGATATTTGTGGGGATGATATTGGTGAAGGTGATGTTGATGAGCTATTTGATGGTGATTCTTTATAGTGACTATAATTTAACTGATGATGAATTATTTGAACAAAATGATGATCATGATGAAGGTGATGGACCGAGAACTTAGAAAAAGATGACAGCCGATCTAATCATTCTGGTGAGGAAGACCTAGTTTTTAATGAAGGTGATTTAGATGAGTTCATGGTATATGATGAAGAGGATATAGGTGAAAGCTACCCTGTGTTTAATCCAAATACGACCCTATTTTTGAGGTGGGAATGGTGTTTAGCACTAAGGCTGAATTTAAGAAGGCAATACAATCACATGCCATTAAGACTAAAAGGAACTTAAATTTCACAAAAAATGATAAAAATGGGGTGTATGTTAGGTGTGCAGGTCAAGAATGTGAGTGGAAGACTACTTTAACTAAAATCAAGGATCACTCAGCATTTCATATTACCACTTATAACCCTAAACATAAATGTCCTCCAACTTTTAATGTGAAGAATGTAAAGTCAAGTTGGTTGACTGAGAAATACCTTCAAAACTTCAAAACTAATCCAAAAACAATGTGAGTGGTTGGAGGGTAGATGTAATTGATGAATTGAGGTGTAATGTGTCAAAAAACTAGGCTTGTAAGGCTAAGAGGAAGGCATTACAGATGATTCAGGGTAGTCCAGACTCACAATTCACCAAATTGTGGGATTACAGTGAAGAGCTTAGGAGGTCTTGTTAGGAAAATTATCTGTTAGATTTTGATGATACCCCGTAAACTTAAATTAGGATGTTGGAACCCCCATTTTTGTTGTAATTTATGTACACAATTTGTAAGAACTAGAATAGTTGAGTTGAATCAGCTCAGTCAGAGATCAAGTGAAGTCGACTGCATACTAAAACGGAAACTCTGCTGATAGTCAGCTGAGTGCAACCTAGAAGAAGAGTATCAACTCTCTTTGAGGAAGAAGAGTCACCGAGAGAAAGAAGAATTAAGTCAACTCATGAAGCTGAGTTGGAACACCAGCTGAGTTATCCAAAGTTAAAGAAGATTCAAGTCAACTGAGTTTGGAAAGAAGGAGCAATTGAGTGAAGGCAACTGACATCCAACCGTTGCACAAAGATTATGGAGAATACTTATTTAAGTAATATCCCTATAATGTCAGGCACTAAGAATAAACAATGCAAAAGGCATGCAATTAAATAGGCAAAAGAGTGGCTAAAGTGGGTGTCAGATCCTAAAAAGCTGGATGTTCAAGAATACGAGATAGTGGATGCCTCACACGCCTGGAAAGTAAGGAAGAGCAAATCAACGACCAACAAGATATTATTCGAATAATTATCCATCTCTTCAACGGATAATTTTTCAAATGATACTATAAAAGGGCTAAGGATTCAAACACAAAAAAAAAAGAAGAGTTGAATAATGCATATGATTGAAAAGTCTAAAGTAGAAACAATGAAAAATTCAAAATCGCATACAACATCTGAACGAAAAAGAAAAATCATTATATCCTCAAGCTTACACCATCTGAATTTAATATCCAACACAATTTGTGAAGGACAAAGAATTCATCAAGTTGAAGAGAAAATCAAGTACTTTCAGGGGTCTACATTCCAAGTGAAGGATTGTAGGAAAGGTTCAAGTTATTTGGAGGGCTGCGTGATAAAATCCAACAATTTGACAAAGTGAGATGTAGTAGCAAGGCAGCCGCCTCGTGAAGAAGCTGAGTCGCAAAGAGAAGCCATCTGAGTGATCAAGGCATCTCGAGACTAAGTCAAATGAGAAAGTCAGCTGTGTGATCAAGACTTGTCTCTAGACTGATAACCACTCTGTAAACTGATCATTGCTTAGTGGATTCCTCTAGGAGTTGGAGAAGAGAGGAGTAGAAGAATTACCCCATCTTCGAACCTCTATAAAAATATTGTGTCGATTTATTTTCAGCATTTAATTTCTGCTTTATTATCTTATATTTGCTGAATTAAGTTAAATCTGCTATTCTAAGTGATAATAAGCTAAGTATATAAAAACAAGTGTTAAATCTCGTATTTCATTTTGCAAATGGTGTTAAGACTTACACATTGAAAAACCAAGTCAGTTAAGTATTCGACCCAGCTGATTTGTGACTACTCTGCTGCAATCTTTGAAAGGAATATTTGATTGCAAAAATTTTAGTAAGGTTTATTCAACCCCCCCTTCTAAACCTTACAACACACCCCTTGGGACCTACAAGTGGTATCAGAGTGGTTGGTTCATTGAGCCTTCCGCACTGGTTACTAAACTAGATCTTCACATTTCAAAAGTTTAACACTTGTTATTTTCAAAGTCTTTTTCCTTCAGCAAAATTATCACTATGGAAGCAAATCTAACTCGCATTCCCATGTTCTCCATTGAAGAATTTGATGATTGGAAAATTCGTATGCAGGCTCACCTATCTGCTTTACATGATGAAATGTGGTTTGTGATAGAATATGGGCCATTGCAAATACTCAAAATCAACACTGTTGTTAGAAGAACACAAACAGCTAAAGGAGAAGAAGCTGCTAAACCTAGACCAACCATGGATGAAAAACCAAGGGCTGAGTGGACAAATGATGACAGAAAAAGATATAACTTGGATAATGTTGCCAAGGACATCTTGTATAAAACATTGGACAAAGCCATGTTCAATAAAGTAAAATCCTGCAAATCGGCAAAAGAAATATGGGATAAGCTGACACTTATATGTGAAGGATCAGACCAAATAAAGGAAAACAAGTTGTCAGTTGCTGTTAAGAAATTTGAAAACTTCAAGATGGCTCAAGGAGAAAACTTGGATCAGCTGGATGCCAGATTCACTGAAATAACAAATGAACTTTCAGCACTTGGAAAAGAATATACCCAGAAAGAAATGTGCATGAAAATATTGAGGGCACTCCCAGCTGAGTGGGAAATAAAAGTTATGGCACTAATACACTTCATGGATCTCCCAAAGACTTCCAACCATGAACTATTTTCAGATCTCAAAGCCTACAAATTTGAGCTGAAAAGGAAAGATCAAGAAGAAACAGTTGTACCTAAGATAACTGTTCTCCTAATCAAAGAAGGAAAAAGAGCTGAAAAGAATGAAAACCTTGATCAAGAAGAAGTTGCTCTACTAATAAAGAGATTCAATAAGTTCTTCAATAAGAACTACAAAAGAAACAATGGAGAGACCTTAAGAATACATTCAGCACCTTCCAAAACAAGGGAAGAAAGGTCATCCAAAAGAACAGAAAATCTAAGACATGACTACCAAAAGGGTGATAGTCAAAGAAAAGAAAGGACTGATCAAAGAGCTGAATTCCTTTGTTGGAATTGTAGACAACCAGGTCACTTTGCCATTGACTGCAAATACCCACCTGTCAATAAATACAAAGATGATGAGGAAATGAGAGTCTTCAAAGAAAGAAGACAAGAAAAGAAAAGAGCAATGTTAGCTGCAGACACAGCTGAGCTAGCCAAGAGCAAGGAACCAGCTGACTCGGATAGTAGTGAAGCTGAATACTCAAGTGATTCTGAAGAAGATACTCTTATTTGCCTCATGGCAAAAGAACAAGATGATGAGGTACAATCTAACTCTGCTTACTCAGACACTAGTGATAGTGACTATGACACAAACACCTCTTCACCAACAAGTATTTATGATTCATTAGGCAAGATGATGAAAGATTTTGAGCACATTAAAGCCTCTCACACACTTCTTAATGAGGAAAACAGTCAACTTACAAGCCAAAACTCACAGCTGACTAAGGAGCTGAATGCCCTAAATCACATAGCTGATGAGAATATAAAGTTAAAAGCTGAAATCACTAAAATCAATGCAGAATTAGCTACTATAGAAAAGAGGGAAAAAGATCTCAAAAATGTGATTGCCTCATTTACAAAGGCATCCAAATCATTGGATGATCTTATCATGAGTCAAAAAGAATGTGGAGACAAAATAGGTATATGATTTAGTTCCTCCGGCACAAATCAAACTCCAAGAGTGATTTTGGAAAAGGATCTTCAAGCAATGAAGTGTCTCAAAACTCCAAAACACTAAATGTTGCACCCACATTCACTCCTAAGCATAATCACAAACAAACTGGCCTTGGATAAAGGAAAAGGAAAATAGCCAGTTGAAGTATGCTGAAAGGACAGCTGAAAAGAAGTTCAGCCGAGTTCCTCAACAATCTCCTAACAGAAAATACTCTGTAAAAAGCAAACAGAGCTACCAAAAACTCCAGAAATTTCAGCAAAGAAAACATCATGATGGGAATGGTAGAGATTATCCAACACAGTCTGATTGGAATGGTCACTTGGAAAAAACAGCAAAATAAAGTGGGAAATAAGTCTGAGTGGCAAAGATCATTCCCAAGGCAAAGGAATTACTTCCAAAACTCATATGCACCCATGCGCTACACCCAGAAACTTCACAACTACCCTCAAAGAGCAATTGCTAAAACACACACTCAAGCATATAGACAAAAAAGGCAGTTGTATGTTATCAAAACCCCCACGCAATTTGCCAAAAGACATTTTGATTACGGCACTGATAGATGGCAACCTCTTAGAGTCAGATATTTTGGCTACAAGTTGGTTGGAGCATCTTACAAAACTAATCCCCAAGGACCCATACAAGAATGGGTACCTAAAAATTAATTTCTTGATTTGTAGATACATGGAGCGAGTGCCAAGGCATCCGTATATGGATAGTGGTCGCTCCAGGCATATGACTGAAATAAGGAGAACCTATCAAAATTCAAAGAAATCAAATGTGCTAAAGTCATATTTGGAGGAAATGAAGCTCCAGAAAAGATCAAAGGAATTGGATCTATCAAGAAGAATGGATTAGAGATCACAGATGTTGCTTATCTTGAGGGACTCAACTTTAATTTGCTCAGCATAAGTCAACTCTGTGATAAAGGATATAATATTGGATTCAATATGGGGATTTGTCAAATTAAGCACATGGAATCAAATGAAGTTATGTTGCAAGGAACAAGACAGAAGAATATGTATGTGGTAGATTGGTCTACTGCTATACCAAGCACTTGTCTACTAGCAAAGAGCACAGCCGAATCAAGTTGGTTGTGGCACAAGAAGCTGAATCACCTGAACTTTAACACAATCAACAAGCTTGCTAGAAGTCATCTTGTTGAAGGATTACCAGACTCAGTCTACAAAAAGGAAAGTGTGTGATGCATGTCAAATGGGAAAGCAGATCAAATCATCTTTCAAGGAAAAGACAACTCCTTCATCAACAAGAATCCCACACCTGCTACATATGGATTTATTTGTTCCAGTTGAACCAGCCAGCATGAGTGGAAAGAAATACAATCTGATGGTGGTAGATGACTATTCAATATATACATGGACCATTTTCATGTGTAAGAAGAAAGAGACATTACAGAAGTTGCCTCAGCTGATGAAGAAAGTTCAAAATGAAAAAGGGTCAAACCATCATAAAAATAAGATCAGATAGAGGAACTGAGTTTGTGAATGGAATAATCACTCAATATTGCATAGATAATGGTATTTCTCATGAGTTATCTGCTGCAAGAACTCCACAACAAAATGGAGTAGCTGAAAGAAGGAACAAAACTCTCAAGGAAGCTGCAAGGACCATGTTAGCTGAAGCTGGGTTGCCAAAAAGGTTTTGAGCTGAAGCAATAAACACAACTTGCTACACTCAAAATAGATGCATGATTAATAGACAACTGACAAAGACTCCTTATGAAATCTGGACGGGAAGGAAGCCAAACGTTGGATACTTCAAAATTTTTGGTTGCAAATGCTTCATCCACAATAATGGCAAAGATAATCTAAAGACTTTTGATGCCAAAGCTGATGAATGTATCTTTTTGGGATACTCAGCTGAAAGCAAAGCCTACAGAATATTGAACAAAAGGACTTTGGTCACAGAAGAATCAATTCATGTGGTCTTTGATGAACCAAACATGAATGAAGAAGACATTGAAGAATCAACTGATAAGCAGACTCAATCATCCCTGCTGAAAAGTCCTTATGTTGAAGCTGAGATAAGAGAGCTTAACTCAGATGAAGATGAAACAGCTGAGCCACAAGAACAATGGAGGAACTACAGCTAAGTGAAGACAAAAAAAGTTGTACAAGACAACTCACCGAAGGCGCATCCAAATCCAAATGACTTACTTAACCCCGACGGAAGATGGCTGAAGGGCCATCCTCCTGAGCTGATTATTGGAGATGTCAAAGAAGGAATTCAAACAAGATCAAAGGTACAACGTGAAGCCATGTTCACTTGCTCCATATCTCAAGTTGAACCAAAAGATGTATCTCAAGCTTTGGAAGACACACATTGGATACAAGCTATGCAAGAAGAGCTGAATCAATTTAAAAGAAATGATGTATGGAAATTGGTTCAAAGACCATCACACCAAAATGTGATTGGAACAAAGTGGATATACAGAAACAAGATGAATGAAGAAGGACTTGTTGTTAGAATAAAGGCAGGATTGGTAGCCAAAGGATATTGCCAAGAAGAAGGCATGGATTTTGATGAAACTTTTGCACATGTTGCAAGATTGGAAGCAATTAGGATGTTTCTAGCCTATGTTGCCCACAAGAATTTTACTGTATACCAAATGGATGTAAAGAGTGCATTATTAAATGGATTATTGGAAGAAGAAGTATATGTTGAGCAACCTCCAGGATTTGAACAAAAGGCAACTGGAGATATGGTTTACAAGTTGAAAAATGCTCTTTATGGATTAAAACAGGCTCCAAGAGCATGGTACAACACATTGTTACAATTTCTAATTGATAATGGATTCACAAAAGACAAAGTTGATAGAACACTATTCAGAATTGAAGATGGGAAGAACATTATATTAGTTCAAATTTATGTGGATGACATCATCTTTGGCTCCACAGATAAAGAGTTGTGCACAAAATTCTCAAACCTCATGCAAGGGAAATTTGAGATGAGTATAATGGGATAGCTAACTTTCTTCCTAGGTCTTCAAGTCAAACAAATGGAAGAAGGAACCTTCATAAGTCAGGCCAAATACACAAGAGATCTAATGAAGAAATTTGGGATGGAAGAAAAATCTTCAGTAAAAATCCCCATGAACACATCAACCAAGATGGACATGGACAAAGAAGGAAAAGATGTTGATCAAACAAGGTATGGAGGCCTCATTGGATCTCTGATGTACTTAACTGCAAGCAGTCTAGACATTACCTATGTTGTTGGTGTGTGTGCTAGATTTCAATCAGCATCCAAGGAAAGTCACATGACTGCAGCTAAGAGAATCCTGAGATACTTAAAAGGAAGTCAAGGAGTTGGCTTGTGGTATCTAAAGAAAGGAGGATTCAAACTAATGGGATACTCGGACTGGACTATCTTTGGTTGCGCGAATCGGCCAAAAAGCACATCCGTACTTGTCAAATGCTTGGAAATCAACTAATCTCATGGTTCAGCAAGAAACAAAATTCCATTGCAACATCCATAGCTGAAGCTGAGTACATAGCGGCAGGCAACTGTTGTGCACAAATTCTCTGGATGAGACAACAACTGAGAGATTATGATGTTGAAGAAAGAGAAATTCCAATTATGTGTGATAACATGTGCTATAGCAATCACACAAAATCCTGTATTACACTCAAGGACAAAACATATTGATGTCGATATCATTTCATAAGAGATAATGTTGAAAAGAAAGATATCACATTGAATATATCTCAACCGACAAGCGAGCTTAGGGCGATATTTTCACAAAGCCATTATGTGAATCACGATTTGAAGAACTCAAGAGTGAGTTGGGATTAATTAAGCTGAGTTAGAAGTTCAGAAGATTCAACATAGCTTGGAAAGAAGGAAAGAAATATCAAAAGAAATAAGTTTCACATCACAGCTAAGTGAAACAACTAACCCGGATACACAACTGCATTGAGTTAGTTATTGTCAAAGAAAAGTTAAGTCAAGACAAGGAGCCGAAGTTATTTTAAAGAACAAAGTTGAAAATGTCAAAATTATTCGCAACGATGTCGTTTTGAAGAAGCGGGAATGGTTTATTATTAAGCATCAAACATGATCATGCAAAATGAGAAAAAAGTTGTAATTATGTCCATGATTAGATATAAATGTTGTCGCATTAAATATGGAGAGATAATGCGGTTTTCAAGAGTTGATCCTAACCGTTGATCTTGTCCAAATGATTCAAATTCCCTAATTTGTCTCTTCAAGTCACATATAAACAAAAATCAGCTCTGTCTCTCTGCTCACGCGAACAAACATCTTCAAATCAGCAAAAGAAATTCTCTGCAAAACCCTACTTTTCAAAATTGAAATCCTTCGTTTCTTTCAGAGACTATCTCAAGGAAAAATGGCACCAACTCACAACTACGCAAAGCTCACAAAGCAAATCCACACCGGCGCTTTGGTGGATTTTGATAGGATGATAAAACAGGGTGTTGATGAAACCCTTGTTCTGAAAATTGCAGAAATGTTAGAAAAGTCAGGCCTCAAAGCTTTTCTAACCATGGAAAACTCACATACCTATCTAGAGGAGGCAATGGTATTTTATGTTAACGCAGAAGTACCAGACGAAGGAATAAAGTCGTCTGTTCACCACAAGGACATAATGATAAATGCTAAGGACCTTGCGGAGCACTACTTGTTGCCATCGGAAGGCATGAAGGAAATTAATGAAGCTGATGTTGATTTGGTTGCTGCGTGGAAAGATGTAGCCAAATCGGAGTGTGCTGCTAAGGTGGTCTACACAGCTGATAAGAAATTGCTAAAGGACAACTATCATAAGTTGATGGATGTCGTCTCCAAGTAGACATGAAGTTTGGCAGCTTCAACCAGCTGTCAAAGACTAAGCTGATCATCATGGTTGCGATCATGCAGGGCAAGAAAGTAAACTGGGCTGAGTTCGTATACAGCAGACTCTGCCTAAATGTAATGAATAAGACATTCAAGGTTATTGATCCTTAGGAGGATCTCTTGAATATGGCCTCGTGATTGGCCACTTGATGGAAGTGAAGGGTATTCCCCTTTGGCATGGAAAACCCTTCCATGTCAACAAGAAGATGTTCCTGGCTAACCTCTCTGGTACCCCAGAAGAGAGCCCATGCAAAGAAGGCGGACACAAGTGAGGGGGAATCAGCTGACCCCGAGGACACAACTGCTACCCCTCCTCCAAAGAAGGCTGCCCCTACAGCTAAGAAAAATGATGCACTTGCCTCTGCAGTCGAGTCGCCTGCCCGTGCAGCCAAGTCCCCAGCCCATGCAGCCGAGGCTGAAAATGAACCCCAAATTCCTTCCCCAGCCATACGAAAGAAGAGGATTGCCAAGTCAAGGAAGGCATCCCCTACCAAGAAGGATACCCAAGTCCCCACCGGTGATGAAACCACTAAATTAGAACCAGAAGTCCC
The DNA here is from genome assembly GCA_016081115.2 of Rehmannia glutinosa. NCBI lineage: Eukaryota > Viridiplantae > Streptophyta > Magnoliopsida > Lamiales > Orobanchaceae > Rehmannia > Rehmannia glutinosa. The sequence continues at coordinate 54,024 of JABTTQ020002030.1, read as the reverse complement.
TCTAGTTAATCCAAGAAAAAGGAGAATGGTAAGAAACTCTGAATTGGAGAAGACAGCTGAGTCTGGCACTCAGCTGGAGAAAGCATTCGAGACTGTTGAAACTCAGGAAGCGCAGTCTCCTGAAGTGATTGATGAATCTTCCAAGACTACTGAAGGTAATCAGCAGAGTCCCGATGAAGACTCAGTTGGGCATCAGACAACTGAGGGAAACAAAGCAGCAGAGACAACTGAACATGCCGTTGAAAAGGTTGTCTCTCTTCTGACCACTGATGATGTTATAGGCGAGGAGCAGCAGAGTCTCTTGCCTTCAATTCCTGAGAAAGAAGGACAAGAAGACGAAGATGATGACTAATCATGTACTCTCCACCATATCCAGACATCCAGGGGCGCCTATGAGAGTGAAGGGCATGGAAGCTAGATCACTCAAGGGTGCAGTTTGCTCGCCCTGAGTATATCGAAGAAAAGGAGGAATTGCTGTGATTTCTCGGAGTCAACACTGTGCTTCAGGCCCTTGATGAAGAAAATTGCATGGATATTCTCCACATCTTCAAGGAGAAGGAAAAAGCCAAAGCAGTCGACGAAGCACAAGCTCTTGAGAAAGCCAAGATGTGCATGTTCACTGGTACTCATGAGAATACTCGTGAAAATCTAGTTGAGTACACAGACAGTGACGAGGATATGGATCCCACTGTTGCTGCAGAGAAGTCAGACATGCAGCAGGCTCTGAGGGAATCCAGGCTAATGCATGAGCAACAAATGTCTGAAGGACCAGGAGAGTCCTCACAATCTCTCCTGTAAATCGACCCTTTGGGAGTGGTGCAGCAGATTGCCACAAACATCGTTGTAGCCACGTCCCCAGTACTTGGCAATAAAACTGGGATTTTGGGCACCCAAGTTGAGCCAACCCCTGAAGAAGGTGTTTTACCACCTGCCCCAACGGCTGAGCATTAAAAAGAAAAGCCGCGAGTCAGGAGCAGAGTGACCCCATCATCAGTCACTCAGTTGGTGTGCCAGCTGAGGTAGAAACTCTCTCCACTGTAGTAAGGTCAGAGGATGCTGCAGAAGACTCCAACTTGATGCAAGGAGGCGAAGTGGAAACTGAGAAAGAACCACAACAGATTGATATTGACGAAGCTCGGACAGTTGAGTCTGTCCCAACTGAAATGTCAGCTGCTTTGAAGGCTGATGACACTGTTCTTACAATCGAGGCAAAGGATGGAGATTCCCTGGGAGTTAACACTCTGGGCAGTGAAAGTGCAATCCAAGGGGTTGAGACCCCTATGGATGCCAATGCCGAAGACCCTAAGACAGCTACGACTGTTGAAGGGAACATTAAAGGCCTCGCGGCAGTTGAGACTGTTGGAGGTATTGAAGGCCCAAGGGAGGTTGAGACTTCCCTGGGTGAAGCTCAAGAGACTCAGAACATTCCTCATGTTCAATGCGCTGAAATAAAAGAGGAGAAAAGCGCACTTCATGACTCCCAGGAGAACCTTGATACATCATTCTTGGGGTCTGAAGATGAAGTTGAGTCCACTCCAGTTGCAGATCCAAAGGACCCAACTGAGGATGTTCTCAAAACCACGAGTCAGCTAAGTGATAAAGCTGCTCGTCAAAAATTTAATTTCGATGATCAGCCAAGCCCCTAGGTTTCATCATCATCCGATGACGCTGATGATACAACAGAGGAATCGGTTATTCACTTAGAAAGATCCAAAGAGACCAAAGACATCATTAAGACAAATGAGGTTTAGTCACCGGGCAAAATATCTCAATCGCCCCACCGAGACACGATACCATCACGCGAGTTCCACAATCGCAGCAAGAAGAATAACTACACCAGCTCTGTCACAGGCTCCCACAACTGTGACCACTGCCAATGAATCTATCGCAGTTGAGGCACGAAGAGTTGAATTATCACAGGCACAACCCTCACAACCCATTCCATATGTGAGTGATGATGCCTTTCCAAAGGTATTTCCTTTCACGCCGATCCTACCAGATTTGGAAGAAGAGGCTGTTGCTGAGCAACGAAGATTCACCATGAGAGAAGATCCAATCATCCCTACTGACACAATTGTTCCAGCCGAGTTCAACTTTGCTAAAGAGTGGCCTGCACCTGAGTCCAGTGAGACAACTGAAATTCGCGAGATCTTCAAGAAAATATGTGCAGAGATTGAGAAGATAGAAAGACATCTGGCTTCACTCGATATGAGACTGGACAATAGGGATGCTACCCTCACTAGCTGACTTAAGAGGGATAGTGGTACGGATCTGAGAATGGTCTCAACAACAATCTGCCATACGACTCGAGCAAGTTCGTTATTTCAAAGCACTATGTGGCAGAATGCTTGTCTGGATGGCTGACAATGCTGATATTAAACAAAGGATGCATGCATATATTGAAAGTTTGCATGCATCTACAAAACAGAAATGGAGTTGTTGCAAGAATTCCAGAGAAAAGAAATTATGCGTCAAGAGAACTCAATGAATGATAAATTCAGCCTTCTCATGGCTGAAATGAAGTTGGTGGTAGCCGAGCCCAAGGCTACTCGCTCAGAATTTCGAACAGCTTATGCAGCAGCAGACTCCAAACAAAATTCCACTCTCAGCAGACTCGACTTTATGCTTGCAGGCGTGTTCCCTAGGGTCCCTCTTTCCTTTGATGATGCCAAAAACGGGGAAGAGGACTCCTTAAGGAAGTTGAAAGAAGAGAAGTTGAAGGAATCTAAAGCTGAGAAGAAGGGAAAAACAGCTGAGGGGGAAGGTTCGAAGGATTTGACATTAATGATAGCTGAAACCCCTCAGCAGGGTCATGTTACGGCTTCAATTATCAACAGACTTCTAGTGACTCTGCCGATCGAGCACTCTGTTGTACCAATGTCGGAGAAAAGGTGAATCATCGAAGCAAGGATGGTGGAGTTCGATAAGAAGATGGATGCCTGCATCGAAGAAGTATTGAAACAATATGGCAGCATTCCGATAGGGAAGGATCAAAATGTTATTCCTGACAATGGAACCGAGCCAAGACCAGTTGAAGAATTCAAGACGCTCGAATCCGAAGGCTATTTCCAAGGGATGACACTAGCCCAAGCACGGATCCGCATCTTGGGAGAAGGGTCTTACATTGTGCGAAGAAGGCGATAAGCGAGGACTACCAAAGACCATTCAGCTAGTAAGCAGAAGACTCCCGTGAAGTACACACCTAGAGGAGGAGGAAGAAGTGGTGGAGGAAGAGGTTCTCGACCTCGTCCAAGACCCAAGAATATCGAATATGTAGATCCCGGAAAGAAGAGGAGGATCTACTGGGTTGGGTATGATGAAGTGGCAAATCTGGATGTGGCAAGGAAGAATGTTGAGGCCGTGAAAAGACAGGAAGAGGAAAATGAAAGACAAACTCAGCTATGGCTCGAGAGGAATCGAAAGGATGATGCTGCAAAGAGAGCCTGTGAGAAGAAGAAGAAAGCAGAGGAAGAAGAAAGAAAAAGAAAGAGAGCTGATGACTTCGACAGAGCTGAAGAAAAAAGAAGGAGGCAGCGAAGGCGTTGAAGTGTTGCTGCTAACCCCTTCATGTATATTACTTATGTAAATACATTCATATAAGTCATTTGTATACTTAGTGAATCTTTTTGTAGTTTTTCACTTTGCATTTATTCTAGTATCTTAGCATAGATGTATGTATTTTTCTTTGATATAAAATGCTCTGATACAAAATGTTGTAAAGAACAAGAATGTTATGATCAATGAAAGATCTATTTTAAAGCATACATTCTTTGTTTCTACATTGCCTGTAAGTATCTCTGTTGTTTACTTTCTTTTTATAATTTAAGTTTTGGCATCATCAAAAAGGGGAAAATTGTTAGGAAAATTATTTTTTAGATTTTGATGATACCCCGTAAACTTAAATTAGGATGTTGACACCCCTATTTTTGTTGTAATTTATGTACACAACTTGTAAGAACTGGAATAGCTGAGTTGAATCAGCCCAGTCAGAGATCAAGTGAAGTCAACTGCATACTAAAACGGAAACTCTGTTGATAGTCAGCTGAGTGCAATCTAGAAGAACAGTATCAACTTGACTGGGGAAAAGTCAGCTGAGAGGAAGAATAATTAAGTCAACTCATGAAGCTGAGTTGGAACACCAGTTGAGTTATCCAAAGTTAAAGAAGATTCAAGTCAACTGAGTTTGGAAAGAAGGAGCAGTTGAGTGAAGGCAACTGACATCCAACCGTTGCACAAAGATTATGGAGAATACTTATTTAAGTAATATCCCCATAATGTCAGACACTAAGAATAAACAACGCAAAAGGCGTGCAATTAAATAAGCCAAAGGAGTGGCTCAAGTGGGTGTCAAATCCTAAAAAGCTGGACGTTCAAGAATACGAGGTAATGGATGCCTCACACGCCTGGAAACCAAGGAAGAGCAAATCAACGACCAACAAGAATTATTCGAATAATTATCCATCTCTTCAACGGATATTTTTCAAATGATACTATAAAAGGGCTGAGGATTCAAACAAAAAAAAAAAGAAGGAGAGTTGAATAAGTATATGAGTATGATCAAAAAGTCTAAAGTAGAAACAACGAAAAATTCAAAATCGCATACAACATATGAATGGAAAATAAAAATCATTATATCCTCAAGCTTACACTATCTGAATTTAATATCCAACACAATTTGTGAAGAACAAAGAATTCATCAAGTTGAAGAGAAAACCAATTACTTTCAGGGGTCTACATTCCAAGTGAAGGATTGTAGGAAAGGTTCAAGTTGTTTGGAGGATTGCGTGATCAAATCCAACAATTTGACAAAGTGAGTCATGAGTAACAAGCGACCACCTCGTGAAGAAGTTCGGCTCGCAAAGAGAAGCCAGCTGAGCGATCAAGGCATCTCGAGACTGAGTCAAAGGAGAAAGTCAGCTGTGTGATCAAGACTTGTCTCTAGACTGATAACCACTCTGTAAACTGATCATTTCTTAGTGGATTCTTCCAGGAGTTGGAGAAGAGAGGAGTAGAAGAATTACCTCATCTTCGAACCTCTATAAAAATATTGTGTCGAATTATTTTCAGCATTTAATATCTACTTTATTATCTTATATTTGTTGAATTGAGTTAAATCTGCTATTCTAAGTGATAATAAGCTAAGTATATAAAAATAAGTGTTAAATCTCGTATTTCATTTTGCAAAGGGTATTAAGACTTCCACTTTGAAAAACCAAGTCAGTTAAGTATTCGACCCAACTGATTTGTGACAACTCTGCTGCAATCTTTGAAAGGAATCTTTGATTGCAAAAATTTTAGTAAGGTTTATTCAACCCCCCCTTCTAAACCTAACAACACACCCCTTGGGACCTACAGGTCTAACCCTAGATCCACTGTTATATTGGATACATAAGATGATGCTGATGGGATAAACAGGTTTAGCAGATTTTATGTCTGCTTGAGGGCTTTGAAAGAGGGTTTTAAGGCATGCAGGCCAATCATAGGTGTTGATGGTTGTCATTTAAAAGGGCCGCATGGGGGTGTGTTACTTACAAGCAGCAAGTAGATCCAAATAATAATGTATACCCTATTGCTTATGTTTGTAGTTTGTAAGGAAAATGGGGAGACTTGGTAGTGGTTTAAAGAGTTTTGAAGCATGATTTGAACTTATTTAGAGAGTATGAGTACACTTTCATTTCAGGCAGACAAAAGGGGTTAATTCAGGCTTTTAATGAGGTGTTGTCTGGGTATGATCATAGATTCTGTTTAAGGCATATGCACACCAACATGAAGAATGCTGGTTTCAGAGGATTGTCTTATAAAAATGCCCTTTGGAAGGCTGCACAGGCCAGTTATGTAGGAGAGTGCAAACATAGGATGCAAGAACTGCAAAATTTGAATTAGAAGGTTGTTGAATGGTTGAGTGACATACCTCCACATCAATGGAGTAGGTCACATTTTAGTCCAACATCCAAATATGACATGCTTTTGAACAATATTTGTGAAACATTTAACTATTGTATCTTAGAAGCTAGAGAGAAAGCCTTTCTTACTATGCTTGAGTGGGTTAGGCAATACATGATGACTAGGTTGCAGAAAAATAGAGACATGGCTGAGAAGAAATGGAAGGATAGGTTGTGTCCTAGGATAATAAAAATCTTCAAAAGCACACTGACAAAGCAGTTGACTGCATGGCAATAGAGTGTGATGACATAAATTATGATATATCATGTGTTGATGGGAGCAGTTATGTGTTAACTTGGAGGAGAGAACATGTTCATGTAGGTTATGAGACTTGTCTGGCATACCTTGCAAACATGCAGCCGGTGCTATCTTTGCTCAAGGACATATGGCTGAAAACTATGTTGATGAATACTACACAGTTGATATATACAAGAAAGTGTATGCCAATTCAATCATGGGGATCAATGGAGAGATGTTTTGGGATGACACATGTTACATTCCACCTCTCCCTCCAAATTTTGGAAGAGGTGTAGGAAGACCAGCAAGAGCAAGAAGACTAGAGTCAGATGAGGTGCAAAATAAACAAAAGAAGAAAACAAAAGGAAAAAACCCAATAAAACTGAGGAGGCAACAAAAAAACTTTTAGATGTTGATTGTGTGGGAAAGAGGGACACAATGCAACTACATGTGCTAGAAGACAAGAGAAATCAGTTGATCAAGAACATCCAAATCCTCCAGAAACAGAACCCGTGGTAGAAAGGAGCATTAATGGTAAATTTATTTTATTTTAGTCATTTTCATACATAATTATTTCATGCACTAATTTTTTCTTTATCTTTATTGCAGGTTGTTGCACCAGCCACTTCAAGGCCCACACTTTATCCACCTTCTACTCAGTCTTCATATAATTTAGAGAAAGAATGTGCAGTTCATATCTCAACCCAACAGTCCCAAACTACCCAAAAAAAAGGGACACAACTTGCTGGACCTTCACCATGGCAGCAATTGCAGATAGGAAGGGAGGGAAATTTCATAGCTTGCGCTTTGGATGCAGAAGGAAATGAAGCTGGAAAAAATTCAGAACCTTATCCAGTCTCACCTCAACTTTGACTGAACAAGGCCAATCATCAAGGAAATGAAGAACTGAATGCAGTTAGGAATATATTTTGCAGCTTTTGAACTTATTTTGGTGTTTTGAACTTAATATGGTGATATTTTGATATTTAGTACACTTATGGTGATGGTAATTTGATGTTTTGAACTTATGGTGATGGTAATTTGATGTTTTGAACTTATGTTGATGGTAATTTGATGTTTTAAAACTTATGATGATGGTAATTTGATGCAGTTCAATGTAAAGATGACTTCATGTATCAGCTTTTGAACTTATGTTAGAAGCCATGAAAGGGCCTTTTCAAGTGCTTTAATCTTGGTGCTTATTTCATCTTTTAAACTTATTTCAGCTTTTGAACTTACTTTAGAAGCCATGAAACAGCCTTTCAAGTGCTTTTATTTTGGTGCTTATTTCATCTTTTGAACTTATTTTCAGCTTTTGAACTTATTTTAGAAGCCACGAAAGAGCCTTTCCAAGTGCTTTTATTTTGGTGCTTATTTCATCTTTTGAACTTATTTCAACTTTTGAACTTATTTTAGAAGCCATGAAAGGTCCTTTCCAAGTGCTTCTATTTTGGTGCTTTTGAATAAACATCAACAGTTACCAAACTACAGCTTTTGAACAGCCATATTCAATAGCAAAACAAACATTGATTTTGAATAACCATATTCAATAGCAAAACAAACATAAACAAACTTGGAAAACAAGATACCTTAAACACTAAAGATCCATACACATCAACATTTAGTAGCCATATTACATTGACATTTCTTGGAATAAATACACACCTTAAATAATCTACTCTAACACACTAGCCTAACACAGCTCAAGCTAGCATGTATGTATTTCTTGGAACAACATTAGGCTTCTCAACTGCAAATAATGCAGACCATATCCAACATGCAACAACAAAGATCACGGGTAAACAGACCACCAATTTTACGAGCCTTCTATTACTTTTCCGTAATCGTCCAACTTATTCCTCCAATGCATTCACTTCTACTTTCAATGCATTGATTTTCCTTAATAGACCAGGTATGATAACTTTAGATCTACGACACATAGGAGGATACTCTCAATCGAAAAATGAGCATCCTCCACCCTGCAGATATTTAACAAATCGTAAGCTCGTGTCTTTAAATTTTAAAAATAAAATCCAGAAATATTGTGTTAAAGTTGAAGAAAATGCAGTTTTTTCCACCAAAATTGTAACTTTATACTAAAAAAAAAATAACCCTTTACTTACACTATATTTAACACACATGGAATCGCCGATCAAGGTTATCATTCATCCATGAGGTGCGAAGAATCGCCTGTCAGTCCACAATAGCAATCTACAAACCCCATTGTGTGAGACATCTTCAAGAAATTTTGGAGATTTTGCTAAAAATTGTAAAATCGAAGAGAGAGTTAGAGAGGTTTTTCTAGGGTTCTTTAGGAAATGGGGATATTTCTACACCTATTTCATTCTCGATATGTGCCGAAATTGGGGGGGGGTTCCTCCAAAAGAATACACATGGCATTAATAACAAATAAAAATTCCACATAAATATTTTCTTTAATTTTTTAACTCGCCACGTCGCCTTATTTAGGGCCGGTATTTGAGAAATCCCCAAATTAAGAATGCACGTGACCGCACGTGTCGATTTCTGCATAAATTGAAGATTCCGCAACATGTGTCCTTAATGTGCGAAAAAAATTAATTAGAGGACCAAATTTGCTATACCCAAAAATAAGTGTACCATATTTGCCTGGGCCCTAGAGTTAAAGGACCAATTTTGCAGTTTAGCCTTTTATCCGCCAGAGAAAACATTTGCATGCAGAGACAAAATATACAGGCAAAGCCATCAAAAACGTTGTGCTTGAAATCTGAAGGGCAGGTAGAAGCCAGCACCTTTCAAGGAGAAAACAAGCTATACTTTAACCCATATATTAACTATCCATAAATAGTTTTAACAAATCCTCGAAGGCCCAGGATGACACCGGCAATAAGCGATTAAGCATTGTCGATATACTTGAGCAACTACCCAAGCATCGTCGTCAAGAGGAATGAAAGAAAACTAGAATAGAAAGAACACAAAGTAAGAACTGAAGCTCATTCCTGAGACAATTTACTCATTTCTAATTCTGCCAATTTGAACCTTATTAATTAGAGCATATATTCATGCTCAATTGCGGACACATATTATTATATAATGTTTTCTTCGGCTTAACTTGTATTCCCGCTAAATCAAAGTAGCACAAGAAGTGAGAATCTCTGTTATATACATCATTTCTATCTAAAAATACATAAGATACCTAGCTTATGCCAGTAACAACTGCATTCCTAGTCAAGGGCTATAGGCTTTTCAGCCTATAGTCAAGAAAACACGATGTTGATTTATCCAAGATTGGTTATACCAGAAAATGTACAATGACCAAGCTGACTGAACTCCGATGTATCTCCGACCGAACTCCGCTAGTAACACCGAGCACCTGCAAGAAAAGGGGGGCCGGAGGGTTGCTCCGGCGTACCCTCTCCGACGCTCAAGTCAAAACTCTATCAAAGGAAAATAATTCATGTCAAGAAGTAATGTAGAAGAGAGGAGAATAGAATACTCCCCTTATATAAGATTCTACTAAGTAGAGCCCTAATAGAGTCCATATTCGTATTTGGGCCCATTTCTAATATTGAGGCCCAAATTTTATTGATCCAATCTAATAGGGCCAATTTAGGCCGTATCAATTAGTCCCCCCACTCTTGTTGTTCACAAAGTGAATTGCAAGAGTAGAATTGTTTCTCATAGCATATTTTAATAAGTGTTCAAAATCACCATCTAGCTCGTTTTCGTTGGCTACAGAGTCTTTTGACCTCACTAACCCAAACTCTCATGTTGTATCAAAACTAGACAAGCTTTATAGATCAATCGAGTATATAGAGGAGATCATGGGTTGGCGAGTCCCCCAAATCTGAAGACTAAAAAATAATTTGCACTAATCAAGTTCATAAAAGATTGCGCTCACAATAATTGAACTATTCAAGAAATCCAAGTTGTAATTTGGCTAATAAATAATTTAAGTTATATATAATCACCAAATGTGTCAACAAATCAAGGCATCATCAAGGGACTCACAAACAATAGCTACTAATAATGCTTAATTTATCGAGAAATCCAACCCATTAATGGGTTAATGTTAAGTCATAGTCAATAAACCCTCTAGAAAAATTAATGTATAATCGATATGTTGTTATAAATCAAGCCATAGCCTACTGCTAATTGACAAGTGAATATGTCTCTTCCCACAATTTGGAGATATCAATTTTTGGTTCAAAGCAAACTAACCAATTAGAAATGGAGCAAGATGCAATGTTGATATCCTTTCAGTCAAGTGACAGGTAGGCACACAATATATATATAGGTAATCACCTAATCAAGAAATCAATTGGCCAAATAACTCTATATATGACTCATTACACTATGGCGCTTAAATATCAACAAGTCAAGGTTAAAAGTCGCTTTAAACCTCACAAAATTAAACGGTATTGAAGTAGCGTCCCAAATTTATTTTCCACTAGATGAAAACAGAGTAATAAAGAATTTACATATTGTCAAAGAAAAAAGAAATATTAAATCCAAGATTCTCAAGAATTAGATCAAATTGCACTTAATGTAATCAATTCACTAAACCAAAAATCAAGAGCACCTAATGGTGTCATAATCCATGGCTAAATATTATTGTAATCTCCATTCGGCATTTTTAGCTTCTTTCACATTTAATTGGTTCAATATAGCTCACTCCGTCAAATCAGAAATAAGCATGGCAAAGGTTCAGAAATCATATTATTTCTTGTTTTAGAAGTATTTGCGAGATGAAGGGCACAATGATGATGGTTTGTATCCATACAGAATTTTCATTCACAATTCTATATCTGTATATTTATATAAAGAAATACAATTAAGGTACCTCGCATTTGATGGAAAATAAAGTTCTGATTATGAATCCACTCCACTTTTCTCTCCTATTCTCCAATTTGCAAAAAATTGTCATTTTCATTCTTCCACCTGCCATAGCATGGAAATATGCAAAGGCTACATAGCATTGATAATCAAAGGAAATGGTAATTTATCTAGAAATTCCATAACTCTTATAAATCATCCAATCAACTTGAATACCACTCACAATAAGGCTCATGTTGTCCATGTATTGTTGTACTGAGAAAGACCATAGCTTGGAATGACTCATCTGGCCAGCTCAATTAGTCCCCCCACTCTTGTAGTTCATCATGTCAATGAACTGTAAGAGTAGAGTCACTCTCATCTTTGTTGAATTATGACCTATCTCTATTGAAGTTCCTAACATCGAAGGGTTGGTTAATACATAATCATTTGTCATCAAATTCGTTAAGGGCATCCGCCCATTAAGTTTGAAAGTTGGCCCGAGTTGAGCACTTATCATCAAGGGCGGCAGCGCCGTATAATGAATCAAGGGCATCCGCCCATCAATGTTCATCCGCCCCAAATGGAAGTCGCTCAAACCAGAAATAGCTCGCCTGCCCAACTTCTAAGCCGTTCAAACCAGACGAGTTCGGGCAGTTCCCATCGCCCAAAAATAAGTTCATCCGCCCACTTAAGTTGTTCAAACCAGAAATAGCTCGTCTAGCCCAGCCTTGGCCGCTCAAACCAGACGAGTTCGGGGCAGTTCCATCGCCCAAAAATAAGTTCTTCCGCCCACCGAAAGCTCGCTCAAACCAGAAACGGCTCGCCTAGCCCAGCTTCGGCCGTTCAAACCAGGCAGTTTGGGGACGTTCCATCGCCCATAAATAAGTTCTTCCGCCCACTCAAAGCTGTTCAAACCAGAAATGGCTCGCCCGCCCACTTCAAAGCCGTTCAAACCAGATGAGTTCTTCAAGAAATCCATAGGTGTAAGTCTAAGAAATGTTCAATGACCTCATAGATAATCCCGATCATTATTAAATAAATCATAAATCCGGGCTCATCCAACAAAGAAATCCATAAAGAAATCCAACAAACTCATAAATAATAGTCTTTTATGAGATTCAAGAAATCCGGCCATAATCAGTGATAAATGATGTAGCTTCAATCAGTGAGCTTTTCAAGAAATCCAAATCATACCAAATCAATAAGTGACATTTGTTTCAATCATGAACATGTCAAGAAATCTAGCTCGATCAACAAGCTCATCAAGAAATCCACTTCATCTTCAATATGCTCATAAATAGTATCTGCTCATAATAAATAATTTTGTCAAGAAATCCCACCCTGTCATCCGCGAGCAAATGAATAATAGAGTGCTCTAGTGTTTCATGCTATTCAGTTCGATCATGATAGCAATTGTCAAAATATCTGATCAACAAGATACAAAATTTCTATGTATTATGCCTTATAAATCACAGATAGAAATGAGAACTTATCTCAATTGATGCCATCGCCTTCATATTCCCACAACTTATAGTCAAAGATCAATCATACGTGTATAACTCTCTTTTTAGAATTTTAACTTTGCTTAGCCTTGAGCTTTTCCAAATTGTTTTTTCATGCAAATCCACATCATTGAGTTTAGATGCGGCAGAAGATAGACTAGTCAATGAAAGCCTGAGATAGAAGTTCAATGAGGTCAACTCCGCCGCCCAATCGCATCTCGCCGGTGTACAAGACCACATCAATTTCACCCTCCAACAAGCGTACTTCAAGCGTGCATACGAGTGTGTTTCGACAGGAGGAAAAGCCAAAATGAGATAGGAAAATACGTGGAGCATTGCAGTGCGCCTGTGCTCAATGCTCAGAATCTTGTCGAAAGCGAGATGGCCAAATTTCAGGAAAAACTAAGCAGGTCTCTCACAGTTTGCCAAGACAAATATGAGTCAGCGAAGCTCCAGCCGAATAGCAACAACAATGGCATGAATGATTTGGAGTCATGTGTTGAACTGTCTGTTCAAGACAGCATCAACATGATGCCGCATCTTGCTGGAAAATTAAGGGCATATTTGTCAATCACAGATTAGAAACTAAGTCACCATGCAATGCTAGGAAAATCAGCCATTTTGTCATGTTTCATCTTCTTTATGATTTTAGTAGATTGAGGCATAAATTGATATGTGGTGACTGACTATGAAGCTACAATGAGATGTTTTTCTTTTCTGTCATCTGCCACATTATAAGAAAAAATGACTCAGCAGATTTATGAATAACAAATGTTTTCCAACAACATTTCGGTTCACATCAAACAAAGAAAACAATACATTCTTATGCAATATTGTAATCACTCTCTGTACAACAACGCAGCAAAAATAGCAAAATGAGGTATGTATGTTCAATATGATATAATTAATATCACAAATATTTTGTATGCATTTCTAAAATTTAAAAAATGGTTCAATCATCATTTCCTCTGTTAAGCATTTTATCAAACACCTTCTATGTCTCATTTTGAATGTTCTCAGAACCATAATTAAAGCATGGTTCACCCTCGCCATGGGAAACACTCACAGCTGGCCAACAACTCAGCTCCATCCCCCACCATATTCAAGTTAGCCGACGTACCTGGGGTTGTGAGTGATTTTGTTCCAAATAAAGACTGTAGGGTTTGAAAACTTATTCATAGGGAAATTGTGTGCGCGAGAAATAAACGAGCGAGTTCATCTGAGCATTGTGAAGATCCGTTCACCAATAACTTGTGCAAGCGAGTGGTTGGAAAGTGAGCTACAACCATGAATAGAAAACAAACCCACTCCACCAAGCAGCAAGTTTGATGATAGGTTCTGAGTTATTGTTAAAACACCATGTAAATGGGGACTAACCCAGCAAACCATCGTGGATAAGCAAAGGGACAATAACTCCGCTCAATTGGGGCTCGCACATGGTGAAGAAATCAAAAGCCCAAGTCAAAATTCAATCTGTAAGTTTATAATCGCAATATCCAGAAGTGCAAAACCAAAGCAATTTGCAGAAAATATAAATGGAGAAGATAGGAAAAAATTCACTCAGCTAGATGTCAGAATCGCTCGTATGGTTTCTTTTTTGCAGTTTCATTCTCACGTCTCAGTTCAATTGTCCCATAGACGGCGCCAATTTGGTTATACCAGAAAATGTACAATGGCCAAGCTGACTGAACTCCGATGTATCTCCGACCGAACTCCGCTAGTAACACCGAGCACCTGCAAGAAAAAGGGGGCCGGAGGGTTGCTCCGGCGTACCCTCTCCGACGCTCAAGTCAAAACTCTATCAAAGGAAAATAATTCATGTCAAGAAGTAATGTAGAAGAGAGAGAATAGAATACTCCCTTATATAAGATTCTACTAAGTAGGCCCCCTAGAGTCCATATTCGTATTTGGTACCATTTCTAATATTGAGACCCAAATTTTATTGATCCAATCTAATAGGGCCAATTTAGGCCGTATCAAAGATGTAAGTAATTCAATTAAGTAGTAAACCAACAAAATAGAAGTTACAGGATCATTGGTGTGTGTATGCATATTACATTAAGTTCATGTAGTACATAATGAAAATTGATATTTCCTCACAAAGCCTATTAATGGAATACAATTAACTCATTGGTCATGCAGTCCACTCCTTGTTGGATCCCATGGGAAGATGCCTCAAGCAAATGACCAAGTTGCATCAAACCAAATTACCCTCTAGCAAACTACTAGTATATTAATACATATTAAAATATAATATTGACATTTTCACAAAAGACGAGTCTAGTCTTGCGAAGAAAAAATAAGAAGTAGAAGATCAATACTGATTTACTCAAGTGAAAGACTGTCTAGACTCTAGACTAGTTAAAAAATATTATTTATTATTTAATTATATACGGGGCGGGTCCATAAGGACCCGTTATCCGTCTCGGACCCGGCAGGTTTTCTTAAAGCGGGTCCAAGACCCGTCCGGGGCCCATTTGACCGGGTTTGAACCCACCCCGAATGGGGCGGGTTTAATGCGGAGCCGGGTTTTGACCCATCCCATTGTCATCCCTACTCGAGCATGTGCTAAAAAAATAACTTACTATGCCATTCGAAGGACTTCTAGAAATAGACGCCCTTCGTTTAAATTGCATTTTTAAGTTATTTTTGTTGTTTCCTTTTTCTGAAGTTTAACATCTTTTTTCCTTTCGCTATCCTGATCGGTTTGTGATCATGACTTTTTTATTTTTATATATTTCTATTTATTTGAAAAAAAACGCTTATATCTAAGACGCATAATTATTCTTGTTAATTTATTGTTCAATGTGATGCCTTAAAAGTTAATTTTTGTGATTCCAATAACTTATATGTAGTAATGAACATACTTATATTCTATATCATATTGAAAACTACTTCATAACGAAGAGAAAAGACGGATCAAATTTACCAACTTTTATAAGTTTTTTGGCAAAATAGAAATAATTAATGGTTGACAAGTCAAATCCGCCTTTCTTCGCAGAACAAAGTCGCATAGATATGCATTGTAGTCATGTCATGTCACAATATATGATTAGGGAATATACGTGTAACATATGATTTTTTTATTTTTAATTATATTTACTTCATAATTACATCATCGATTAAAATGTTGTAGGGCTTAATGTTCGCGGTCACATACTCTTCCTTTATAATCACTTTCAATGCATTAGCAAATTGCATCAGAATCTGGACCATTATCTTCCAATCTAACTCAAATGCTAACAAATCAAAACGTAGTATGAAAAAAATTGTTTGTGGATTCAAAAAGAGTAAAAGAAAAGAAAAAAAAACATGGCATATTAAAAAACAAAGCCATTGTTGGAATTTTTTTTATAAAATTGTTGTTGTTCTACATACTTTGTTTAAATCAAGACACTGCGAGTATGACCTGCCTTGGGCCTAAAATGCCCGAATTTCTCGGGCTGGCTAGGCCTGGCAATTGTAATTGGTTTTTAATGTGATAATGTCAATCTTTTGTGTTTCTAATTAATTAGTCTTCTGTAATTGGTTTCTATTTCCGGAATTACGGTTCTTTTCATTTCCCCTAGAGTTGGCCATTCTTTTTGTTTTATTTGATTGTCTTCTTTTTGTTGTTTATATTCTTAATTGGTGAATGATCATGAACAGTTTGTACCATTCCAACTTGTACTTCTACTATGTTTTTGAGTATGAATAATATAATATTCATGCATTATAGAAAAACATACAGTGCTAAAATAATATTGTGTAATTAGAGGAAAATGAAGCTAGTTTATGTTTGTTTAACTTAGTCCTTTATTTTAAATGTGTTAAATAGTATAATTTATTTTTTTCTTTAATAAAATAAAATTAGGGCCAATTTGGCCCGGTAGTCCGATGGCATGTGGTGGGTCAAGTCGGGCTCACAAAATAGTAGCCCGCCAAAGATTTGGCCCTACCCAACCCGATTTCTTTGAATGGCCCGCCGCCTTGGGGTGGCCCGGCCCGACCTTATTATTTTGACATTTCTAAATGATATCGAGGCTAACTCCAACAAAGGGAGTATACTCGGCGCCAACGTCAAATTTCATTCTCCAACAATACGCTAATTATAGCTTTTTACATTTTGATACAAAGGTGCAACGTCATTTGTGGCTCGCATCAAGCTTTGACCTTCACTTTTTTCTTTTAATTTTTTTTTGTTAACTTTTTATATGTTTATCTTAATTTTAAATATTATTATTAATATTATATTTCAATTAATCTAATATAAAATAATTCTAAAATTAATTCAATTGTATGTGCTATCTTTTTTGTATTATTATGAAGTATTATTTTAATTTTGTATTAATTTTATCCAATATTACATATTATTTTTAATTTAATTAATTTTGAAAATAAAATATTTAATAAATACTAAATTAAATAAAATTACATATGTGATATATTTATCAATTATAAAGTAATAAAAATCAATATTGAATGAATAAAATGAAGAATCTTATGGAATATTTCTTTGTAGTGCAAAAAGTAGTGCAAACTGCTGGAGATATATTATATTTTGCACCAAAATAGTTCAGAATATACAATAAATTGGTACAGACTACTGGAGATGGTATAAATTGGTATTAAGATTTAAAACTTGAAAAATTAGAAGATTCAATGCAATATCTTCAGAATTTACCAAACCCTTTGTAAACTTTAACATATTTCCCACGTCCATACAATTCCCCGGAGTTAGTTGTCATTTCTTTGATTTGTTCTAATTCAAGACGTGAATTCCTGTGCAATACCCAAAATCACTTGGAATTAGTTTGTGAGACCGCACGTTCGAATGGATGCTTAAATCTGGAAATAATAAATATTTGAATATAGTGCCTTTATTTTCGAAAATATATTGAAAATATATTTGCTTTGAGATATTAGAATTTAGAGAGATTCGTAGTTATAGCTTTAAAGATAATATTTTTGGAAACTTATAATTATTTGAGACTTGATCAATTATCAATTAGAATATAAAGTGATGGATTTTCAAGGAATCAAAACACCATTTAATTAGAAATTCAGATTACTTGGGAGATCACTTTAATAATAATCTCTTTAGCCCATTGTAGATGTTATTCCTTAAAATATTTTGTAAATTGGTCAAAGTCGTTAATATTTATTAAAAGATATGAGATCCATGTTTTGATAGTTCATGACTTTAAATCGAATGCCAAAATAAATCAATTTTCTATTCACAAATGTGGACTAACTTTCAGCTCAATTGCTGCTCATTTTATTAGCTTAGTCATAGAGCCTTTTTCTTAATTTAAATACACTTAAATCCAACATAACATCCAATTTCTTCATTCTCGTACTTAGACTTTCATTTCAACCCACTAAGTAGCAATTTAGTACACATTTTGTATACAATGTCATTTTTATATTTTATTCTCTCAAGAAAAATATTCAAAGTAGATAAAACTATTTCACACTATTTACACCTATTAACATACGATTGAAAAATAAATAAAAGATTGGATAAACACAACGGAAAGTGTCAATTCCCATTCATATCATTTCTATATTTGTTGTGGTATTATTCTTATTTTTGCATTCTCTTATTTTTGCATTCAATTGGGAACCTATCAATCCCAATGACAAATACTTCGAATGGAGATACATTATAAAACTTATCATTCCGTGAAAAATATTTTTATATTGGATGCTATAAAAAAGTAGATCCTTTTTCTTACTTTAAATTCACTTAAATCCAACATAACATCCAATTTCTTCATCCTCGTACTTAGACTTTCATTTCAACCCACTAAGTAGAAATTTAGCATATATTTTATATACAATGTCATTTTTATATTTTATTCTCTCAAGAAAAATATTTACAGTAGATAAAACTATTTCACACTATTTACAGTAATTAACATACGATTGAAAAATAAATAAAAAATTGGATAAACACAACGGAAAGTGTCAATTCCCATTCGTATCATTTCTATATTTATTGTGATATTATTCTTATTTTTAATTCAGTTGGGAACCTATCAATCCCAATGTCAAGTCCCTCGAATGGAGATACAAAATAAAACGTATTATTCCGTGAAAATATTTTTATATTGGATGCTATAAAGAAAATAGAGCCTTTTTCTTAATTTAAATTCACTTAAATCCAACATAACATCCAATTTCTTCATTCTCGTACTTTGACTTTCATTTCAACCCACTAAGTAGCAATTTAGTACACATTTTGTATACAATGTCATTTTTATATTTTATTGTCTCAAGAAAAATATTCAAAGTAGATAAAACTATTTCACACTATTTACACCTATTAACATATGATTGAAAAATAAATAAAAGATTGGATAAACACAACGGAAAGTGTCAATTCCCATTCATATCATTTCTATATTTGTTGTGGTATTATTCTTATTTTTGCATTCTCTTATTTTTGCATTCAATTGGGAACCTATCAATCCCAATGACAAATACTTCGAATGGAGATACATTATAAAACTTATCATTCCGTGAAAAATATTTTTATATTGGATGCTATAAAAAAGTAGATCTTTTTTCTTACTTTAAATTCACTTAAATCCAACATAACATCCAATTTCTTCATCCTCGTACTTAGACTTTCATTTCAACCCACTAAGTAGCAATTTAGCATATATTTTATATACAATGTCATTTTTATATTTTATTCTCTCAAGAAAAATATTTAAAGTAGATAAAATTATTTCACACTATTTACACCAATTAACATACGATTGAAAAATAAATAAAAGATTGGATAAACACAATGGGAAGTGTCAATTCCCACTCATATCATTTCTATATTTGTTGTGGTGTTATTCTTATTTTTGCATAGAATTCTTGTTTTCAAATTTTTAACGGAAAATATATCATTTTTGGGGAGTTATATGAGAAACACATTGCCATTCTCCCACATCACGAGCGCGTCAAATATATGATGTATTTAAAAAACAGGCGTAACTATTTGCCCAATAGATATTATCCCTTTAGAAGAGGGGTATTGACAGTATTGCATAAACTTTGGCTATTTTTACAACATGCCAAACCACTAAACTAACAATTTTCAATTAAAGTAAACTATGCACATAAAACCCATTCAGTGACAATAAGTTGCAGTGTTGTTGCCCTAAAATTTTGAAGTGCAACCAGAAGATTGGTGATCCAAAACAATTCATTTTCAATCTGACAAAAAGTCATATATTTTGGCACACAACCTAAAGATCATTCAACAAAAGAATACACATTAAACACAAACTCAACAAAATCAAATAGTAACAAAATACAAACTACTAGGTAATCAAATCATATGCCATCCATGAAAAGCAAATTTAATCGAATGAATTTTGCTAACAAAGTTGACTGACATTTCATTAAGGATTAATACATCCATTTTTGTATTTTTTTGTGACAGATGCATAAGCTACAATCCTAAAAATCTGATTATCCCATTGGTTTCTTTCTTTTCAATCACACATATATACTGATCAACTCAAAGTTAGTTATTTCATGTCATATCAAAATTCAGGTGGAGAACTTACGCCATAAAGATATGTAAAATTTCCTCAACGAGCAACAATTCTTGTACGGTCACCAACTCTTTAATAAGTTGTTGGGATATCATAAGATCAATATCCATATCCCCGATACCATCTAAGAAAACATTCATCTGCAAAATAAAAGGAACTCATTACAGTAATACCATATAATGATATATTTTGGGTGTACAATAAAAGAATTGAGTATACGATTTTGCACACCTCCGGCAGGGGGTGGCAAGATTGCGACAGAAGGTCACTAAACCAGAATTGATGAGAAGCCACTGGTACCGGAGTGGCAAGATTGCGACAGAAGGTCACTAAACCAGAATTGATGAGAAGCCACTGGTATCACTATATTTAGTTGAAAGATGATTAGCAACTCAATTAGATCCAGTAGCATTTGAGTCGATTTGGAAAGGAATATCATCACATATACTTTGGAGAACAAGATCAAATGGAATCAATGAAGCATTAGGTATAAACCTGTCCGACCAATTTTTAGCATTCATAATACTGTCAATAGGGCTCTTATAAAAGAGATAATATCTCTTGGGCAAATAGTCATGCCTGTTATTTAAATCCATCCTATATTTGACGCGCTCGTGATGTGGGAGAATGGAAAAATATTTCTCATATAACTCCCCGGAATTCATGTATTTTCCGCGGTCATGACTGAAAATTTGAAAACAAGAATTGTATGCAAAAATAAGAATAACATCACAACTAATATAGAAATAATATGAGTGGGAATTGACACTTCCTATTATGTTTATCCTATCTTTTATTTATTGTTTTTTTTTTTTTTGAGGAAAATAGAACTTTCATAGATTAGGAGGACCCTCCAAATTAATCAAGTCGTACACGTGTTCAGGAAAAGCATCGAAATCAAGGCTATTCCCATCAACAGAAAAAGCAAAACGCGCAATATGGTGCGCTACGGATTTCCGCATCGCCTAACACACTAGGCCGAAATCCTCAAAGGATTTTGCAATCGATCGATATCTTCTATCATATTGCCTAAGTAGGAGTAATACATCTTATTGGACTTCATTTTGCGGAAGATGTTGGAATTGTCTGTTTCAATCACCACTTTCCTGAGACCCAGAGCTTGTGCCAGCAGCAACCCTTCTTTACATGCCATCGCCTCTGCAATGTTAACCTCGTGGACCTCTTGCAGCATCTTGGATAGGCTCGCCACACGTTTCCCTTCATGGTCACGGATAATAGCTCCCAAACATGTCCCCACATCCCTTAAGATCGAGGCAATTTAAATTTTCACCCGCTTTCATCCACCGATTCTCCACCCTTGCATCCTTTCAAAGATGCGCGTCTCCAACCCCAGATGTTCTCAGTTGCTTCGTTGCTGTCAAGTGCTCATGTAGTCTCTTTTCAGCTGCATGAATACACCAGCGATGCTCCAACACCTTGTTTTGGAAGGTTTTCATATTCCTTGCGTGCCAGGCCATCCAGAGTAGCATGCCAAACATATTGTGGCTTTCTTTATCACCTTCTTCCACCAAAAATTCAATCCAAATTTACTATGTTTTCTCTCCCCTCGGCTCCTTGTGGAAATCGACCAAGTGGGAAGAGGCCCAGAAAAATAACATCCATGGGCAATCACGGATTGCATGTTCCATCGTTTCAGTCTCCATCCCGCATAGGCTACAGATCGGGTCCACTTCCACCCCCCTGCGAATCAGCTCCACCTTCGTAGGAAGTATGCCATGGATGGTTTTCCACGAGAAAAACTGAACCTTAGGAGGGACATTGAGGTTCCAGACCCATTTCCATAGTTTCTTCCTTTGCCCAGAAGAAGATGCCATGTTACTTTCACATTCCTTGAGATGCTTTGCTATCGTATACCCATATTTTACATTATACACCCCGTCCTTTGAATGATGCCAAACTAATCTATCCGGTTCGCTATCTTTGGCGTAGCGTAATTGATTTAATTAGTTTAGCCTCATTCTCATTGAAGAGATTACTAATACGCTCCACATCCCATCCATTTAGAATTCTCGAGAATAGGTCCTCACCCTTAAGTCCTCCAATCCAAATGAATGGCTTATCGCACCAAAATTTAAATCGGACGGAAGCCACGGGTCATGCCAAACTCGCACTCCATCACCCGACCCAATATTCTATCTAATTTCTTTGAGAATAATATTCCTTCCCGCAATTATGCTTCTCCAAGTGTCGATGGATTATAACCAATAGTTGCGTTTAGAAATTATTCCTTGGGAAATATTTAACCTTTAGGGATTTTGCCAAAGAGAGACTCGAGAATCTTACAATAATCTCCAACTTTGCTTTTATGCGAGCATGTCACGCCCAATCTAGATAAGTAGAATTAAATAGAATATTCATCGGAGTACAACTCGGATAATCATAAAAACTTAAATTCAGCCAGGCCATATCCAAAATATTATACATCACATTACAAATACACAGCTGAAGTCTAACAAGTAGTAATATTCCAAATACAGAATTAAGTACAAGCTATATAATAAGTTTGAATATCCAAAATATTAATAAAAAAGCAATATCCATATAATTCATAGAAATTATTCCACCAACTTCAACCATGATTCGGAAACCCTTCATCGGACTCCTCAATGTCAAATCCACCTGTCTCTGAAAATTTTAAAATTCGTGGGATGAGCTAAACGAGCTCAGTGGTTGGGGAATGGTGACAATGATATTTTTTAAAAATTTAATTTAGTTTTTTTTCCCCAAGCTTGAGCAAAGGAATTGAGTTTATATTTTTAAAATTTACCAATTTATATAAGTGTACATGTGATGGCATACAAGCAAGCATTGTTACAAAAAAACATTTCGTTAAACCGCAGTTTTCCAGAGATAGTTTGACAAGAATAAGGTTTAATAAAATCAAGCGATTAAAGAAACGACAAGTAGTAGCAATAACAAGCAATTACTGTAAACTTTAAATATTTTCTGGACAAGCGAGTAGAAGCATTAAAGAGGAACAAGAACGAGCAAACAAGAATGAGCAAACAAGAACGGGCAAACAAGCAGGAACACCGAAGTGCTAACAATCATAATTGAGCTAATCGGCTACAATTATGCCGTTCTACCTTATGACTTCCCAAACAAGAATTGACCAAGTCACAAAGCTACCTTATAACTACCCTGGTGGCTCGACGTCTCTTTAGCTAGGACTGTCATCGAGAGATCGTCATATTCCTAATATACCATTCTACGACCCAAATTCCGCCGCCGCCTCCTACCGACCAGAAAAATGGGAATAGGTACATGGGTATTTAAACAGGGACCACAGTAACCTGTTTCGATCCGTTGTCTAACTTACCCACACCGCAATAGACTCAAACAGTCAATATTTTGTCAAAATTATATAGAATATTTTTGCATAAAGACCAAGTCAAGCAGTTACAAGAGTTATAATGCAAGCAAAATTGTAAATTCAAACAAGGAACAATTTATATATGACATTTTACTTACCCAAAAATCTCAAAATAAAATGTTTAAAACCTTATACACTGAATAAAATTGTACTACAGCTCCTAAGGTGAAAATGCTATGTTCTGTGTCTTATTCCTCAAAACCACCCAAGAGTCTAATCAATCTAAAAGAGGTTCGTGTTTTGAATTAGAAAGATGAAATTAATGGACTTGATCTAATTTGCAGCAAAACTAATTCTTTAAGTCTAAGTTATTGACAAGTTCAATTCATGGCGCCTAGATAGTGAATATTGCAATTAAGTCCCTGGTTTGTCCAATATTCGTATTTCTCGTTTGTAAGTTCAAAGTTTAATCAAAATCAACCCAATATTAATAAATAAGTCCATATGAGTCCCATAGTCTTATTTCAATGTTCCACAGACATAAAGATCAAATTCAGTTTGAGTCTCTCAAGTTTTTCGATTTTTTACAAAATAACCCGATTTTACCGACTAAATTCACCGAAGCATTATAATCCTATTAAATCACAACTAACCACATCCAATACATTTATAAGCATGAAAAATGCATTTGCGTTCTTTAAAAATCATTTATAAATAAAACTGAATAAATCAACCCAAATCAAAC
The DNA here is from genome assembly GCA_016081115.2 of Rehmannia glutinosa. Taxonomy (NCBI): domain Eukaryota; kingdom Viridiplantae; phylum Streptophyta; class Magnoliopsida; order Lamiales; family Orobanchaceae; genus Rehmannia; species Rehmannia glutinosa. The sequence goes on along the minus strand of JABTTQ020002030.1, from coordinate 29,928 downwards.
AAATCAAGCAAACCTATTTAAGTGAAAATTAAGAATTTTATCCACCTCAAAAGGGCTCCAAATTTTCTTCTCCAATTAAAGAAATCCAAGCTTATGAAAACCCACCTTGATGATCCTCAAGCTATATATATCCAGAAAATATGATTGTGTGTGAAACCCCAAAGTTTTGGCCTCCAACTTCACCTCTGGCTCTCGGTCAATATGAGTTTTTCCTTCTAATTTCTTTTGCTAACTTTCCTATGGTTTTGGTGAGATTCAAAAGTAAGTTACTTGAAACAAAATGAAGAGAAACAAAAAGCAATACCTCACTATTATCAACTCACGACAGAAATGGGTTTGTTGTTTTGGTCTAGTGTGTAGAAAAGAAAAGACAAGTGTAAGTTGGGCTTATGTTGTTCAATTATTGGCCAAGCAAAAGGGTCAGTTGAATTGTGTGGTTAAAATGAGATTTGATCACTAAGTTGGTAGGATATTTGGATTTAATAAAAATAGTGTAAATAATATATATGATCCATTTTTGGGTAATAGATATGGTTTATGGATCAAATACAAAAAAAGATATTTGATGAATATTAGTGGTTTGTCAAGTCCTAAAATCCCAAAAATCATTTCTTAATAAATACAATCCTAATTTAAATCATACTAATATTATAAAAGTCTAATATATGTGAGTCGATCTAACTAGTGTAATAAATCGAATGAATCAAATTATAGAATTACTAACAAAATAATATAAAATAAATTAACAAAATGAACTTAAATATTTAAAATATTTATTATATAACATATTACCTTATAATATGATTCTAGGGCCTCACAGAGCATCACCTCATTGAAGCATTCCAAATCTCTAAATCCCAGTCCACCCTCCATTTTATGTTTGCTCACTTTACTCCACGCACACCAATGTATACGTTTCTCATTATGTCGTTGACCCCACCAGAAGCTGCTTATAATAGAGTTCAGTGTATTGCAAATTTCTTTTGGGATACAAAAGCAACTCATTATGTAAGTAGGGATGGCCTGGGCTACTAATTTTATGAGAATAGATTTGCCAGCAATGGACAACATTTTTCCCTTCCAATTTTTGAGTTTCTTTTGGACTCTATCCACAATTGCTTGAAAGACCTCCTTTTTTGATCGTCCAACAGTAGTCGGCAACCCCAAATAAATGGCATGTTTGTCGACCCGTTGCATCCCTAGCTTGTCTGATAGCGTCGCTTTTAGTCCCTCTTCAACTCCACGGCTGAAGGAAATCTCCGATTTCTCCAAGTTTATGCGTTGCCCCGAAGCCCGCTCGTAATCTTCTATGATTTGAGCTGCCACGCCAATCTCCCTTTCATTAGCTCTTCCGAAAATGATGTTGTCATCTGCAAAAAATAGATGTGACACTTGAGGGGCATTCTTGCATATCTGTATCCCATGAATATTACCTCCCGCTTCTGCTTTACGTAACAAAGCTGAAAAAGCTTCTGCACAGAACAAAAACAGATAAGGAGATAGAGGGTCCCCCTGCGGAGTCCCCTCGAGGGCTGGAAAACATCACCCGACTGTCCATTAATTAAAATAGAAAACGAGACAGACGTGACACACTGCATAATGAGATTAACAAAAGATTGACAAATGCCTAGCCTTTACATAATAGTACTCAAGAATCGCCATTCAACCCTATCATAAGCTTTACTCATGCCGAGTTTGAAAGCAAAAGATCCTCTTTTTTTAGCTTGGCTATGTTTCATCTTATGGAAAATCTCAAAAGCAAGGAGAGCATTATCGGTTATTAAACGCCCAGGGGACAAAGGCGGATCGTGTCGATGGATAAGTGCGGGAAGGATATGTTTAAGCCGGTTAGCAATGGTTTTAGAAATCAACTTATAAATCACATTGCACAGACTCATGTGTCTAAATTCTTGGATTTTTTCTGCTTTTTTCTTTTTAAGGATGAGGATAATGAAGGTGTGATTAAGGGATTGAGGGTTGGCACGACCATTAAGGATATCAAGAACAACACTTAACACATCTTTATTGATAATAGACCAGAATATTTGATAAAAAAATGGCAGGCGTATCATCTGGTCCAGGGGCTTTGGTAGGGTGCATTTGTGTCAGAGCTGTCACGACATCCTCTTTGGTGAAAGGCCTCCGTAGATTTTCATTCATTTCATCTGTAGTTTTTGATTCAATGGCATCTATGGCTTTATCCATGTCTAGAGAGGGTTCCGCAGAGAACAGTTCTTTATAGTATTGGAGGAAAGCCCCCTCCACCTGTTTGTCATCCTCGAGCCACCTATTTGTTGCATCCTTTATTCTATCAATATTGTTTCTTTCTCTTCTGCCGGATGCCGTTTGATAAAAGAACGCTGAATTTTTATCCCCATCCCGAATCCAATTAGTTCTCGCTCTTTCGTGCTATATTGCCTCATTTTTCCTATACAAACCATCCAACCTTTCCTCCATTTCTTTTCTCTTGATCAACTTCTGCTAGGAGATGTCGCCATTCGAGCTTTTTTGGAGAAACTCTTCGCACTCTCTAATTTGATCCCCCACATTGCCAAAATGTGTTTTTTCCCAATTCTTTAGGCAAATCCCACTGTTATGGATTTTTTCAAGTAATATTCTGGGATTATTAGTGCAATTATCCCCATCCCACGCCTTTCTAACCACATTTTGATAGGATTCATCTAATAACCACATCGTTTCGAACCGATAAATTTTCCGTCTCTTCCGTCGACATCCATTTCTGGCCTGTTTCGATTTCCTACAACTTAGCAAAATGGGACAGTGGTCTGAGCGTATCCAAGGTAAGTGGTTAACAGAGTACTCTGGATATTGGAATATCCATTTTTGATTTCCCAAAAACCTATCCAAACGTTCCTGGATGTTCTGTTCGCCTCGTTAACCATTAGTCCATGTGAACGAGAAGCCATCATACCCGAGGTCTTCTAATCTAGCCTCCACCAACGCCTCATGGAATTCTTTAAGCCTCAGATCATCCTTAGGCCTTCTCAAAATTGAATAAGATCTCGTTAAAGTCGTCGGCACATATCCACGGATAATTCTGGCCGTTTGCTAGTTCTTTAATTAAGTCCCACGTATATTTTTTATTGTTGTCCTCCGGCCATCCATACACCTCAGTGATCCGCCATTCTCTGTCATCCTCCTTATATATGTCGTTTATGTGGTGCGATGAATCCGAAAAAAACCTTAAAATCCTCTTCGTTTTTCCATAGAGCACATAAGCCTCCTCTTCTTCCACCTGCTCGCATATCACAATCAACAACAAACTGTCCTTCGTAACCGAGATTACTGGTAAAACTGGGATCCTTGGATTTTGTGACTCGTTTAAGCATTTGAACTGTCGCGGGGTTCTCAAGCCCCCGACAGTTCCAACTCAAGCAACTCATTGTGACCGGTGGGGTTGCTTCGCTGCAACCTCCGCCGATAGATTAAAAGTGCATGGGACGTCAAATAAGCCGAACTCTTTCATTTCTTTTTGTTTTTCCACTACTACTTTCAACTTCTTGTACCTCTTCCAAATCCAAATTTCTTTTAGTCGACGTGACTGTTGTTGTTTTTGGGATATTCTGGGGTTGTTTCTTTTTTATTCAGGACCAGGTTTTTTTGGAGTCGGGGTTGGCTTTAGATGTTTTTGATGATTGGCTTGATGGGGTAGGGTGGTTAGTATCAAGGTGTGGGTTTTTGTCAGAGGGTTGTGATTGAGTTTGAAGTGGTTTCATGTTGTTATTTGTTGGCTGGGTCGGTAGGAGATGGGGTATGTTTATGTTCGATGTTTCTATGGTTTTAGTTTGTTTAGGCGGCAATGGTTGTTTTGTCGGGTCTGGTATTGCATGGGGAGGTGGAAGTCATGGAGCTTGGCCAATGGTGTGAGGTTTAACGTGGTGATCAATGCTTTCTGGTGTTGTGGGTTCAGGTAGTCTTGGGATATTTGGCTTGGCTAATGTTAAGGATTGAAGGGAGCTGCAATGGTGTGAGGTTTAACGTGGTGATCAATGCTTTCTGGTGTTGTGGGTTCAGGTAGTCTTGGGATATTTGGCTTGGCTAATGTTAAGGATTGAAGGGAGCTGCTGAGTTTTGTGGTTAGAGGCATTAAAAGGTGTTCACTCGAGCCTTCGGACTCATTGTCGTCGGGCTCCGAGCGTATTGCATGGGGGTTATGGGTGGTTCGAATGGGTAGCAGGCTAAGGTTTTGGTGGTTGGCAGTGCGGGTAGGTGGTTGGGTGTGTATGTGGTTCATTAACAAACAACTTCCTCACCAGGGACGAGCTTGGTTGAGGACCCACTTCGCGCCCTGGCACGCTCCTTTTTAATGGCGACGCTTTTAACCAAGGGCCATACTTCATACTTGCTGTGTTTGTGCATTCGTTACGGTCGTACTGATCACAGTTTCAAAAGAAGTGTCCGATGATTCCGCAACAAAAACAATATGTGGGAAGAGATTCGTACTTAACCGGAAACATCAATTGGTTTCCTTTGATTCGGATAGTAATGGCCCTCACAAGAGGTTTTGAGATATCGACTTTTATTTTGAACCTCAAAAATTTCCCAAACATACCTTCGGTCGTGTGATCCAGTACTTCTAATTTACCCAGTTGCTTCGCTATGACTTTCGCCGAGTTGGGATTCATACATGCGATAGGGACATCGTATGTACGTATCCAGAACGAAGCTTGTTGAATCTGAATGGAGAATGGCTACTCATTATCCTGCAGTGTTTTAAGGGCGAACAATCCTCCTTCAAAATACCACGGTTGGTTCGCGAGCACCCAATCCATATCCACTTTGTTTCCGAAACGAAAGAGGATTAGGTTCTCCCCCCATTCTCTAGCAGTTATGGCATCCCGGGTTTTCCAACTCCTCTTCATCACTTCGATTAGATACTGAGCCATCCATGTTTTGTCCGTAAATAGTTTCCCCACAAGGCCAAAAATCGGATCTGTGACCGAATTGTGAATGTCATCCGCCAGAATGTCGAGATCGACAATCTCCTCTTCTTTCTCAGTCAAATCCTCCATACTATAAAGAACCCTCTCTGCAGTCCAGCCTGTCTACCACCAATATCAACCAAAGACGCCTTGAAATCACAAGAAAATGAAACAAATGAAAAAGGAACAAAAATCGACAGAAAAAAGATCTATCGCCTTAGAGGATGAGGAAACCCTAGACATAAAGGAAACCCTAAAAAAACAAGAAAAAGGAAAAAAGGAACCAGACGGGGAAAGGGGAGAAGGAGATGAGAGGAAACGAAAGGAGAAAACCGAGAAAACAAAAGAGACGGGACTTCCACAGCAATTGTAGAAGTGACAAAGCTTGGCAAAACCTAGGACGTAAACCCTAGCGGGTAACTATCTCCTGCCATGAGGAGGACTGTAAATATATTGCATGAGGATTTCTATGTATCTTTTATTTATTGTTCAATCGTATGTTAATTGGTCTAAATAGTGTGAAATAGTTTTATAGACTTTAAAGATTTTTCTTGAGAGAATAAAATATAAAAATAACATTATATACCAGTACCACTCATGGTGTGCCTCCATGGACTAGAGAAGGCGGTCGATATCGTGGTGGCTTTTTGGAAATCAATTCTCCAATATTTTACAACTTCGCCAACCACCCCAAAATGAACGTTAGCATTCAATTGAGAACCTATCAATCCCAATGACAAGTCCCTCGAACGGAGATACAAAATAAAACTTATCATTCCGTGAAAAATATTTTTATATTGGATGCTACAAAAAAATAGAGCCTTTTTCTTAATTTAAATTCATTTAAAATCCAACATAACATCCAATTTCTTCATCCTTATACTTAGACTTTCATTTCAATGCACTAAGTAGCAATTTAGCACACATTTTGTATATAATGTCATTTTCATATTTTATTCTCTCAAGAAAAATATTTAAAGTAGATAAAACTATTTGACACTATTTGGACCAATTGACATACGATTGAAAAATAAATAAAAGATTGGATAAACACAATGGGAAGTGTCAATTCTCACTCATATCATTTCTATATTTGTTGTGGTGTTATTCTTATTTTTGAATACAATTCTTGTTTTCAATTTTTCAGCCATCACCGCGGAAAATATATGAATTCTGGGGAGTTATATAAGAAACACTTTGTCATTCTCCCACATCACAAGCGCGTCAAATATATGATGGATTTAAAAAACAAGCGGGACTATTTGCCCAATGGATATTATCCATTTATAAGAGCGCTATTGACAGTATTATGAATGCTAAAAAATCATAGTTGTTAAAGCGATAGGTGATACCAAGGCGACAAGCCATGGACTAGCACCCGATGGCCTAGGCGACAAAAAAGCGATGGCCTAGCCATGCAAGGCGACAACAATTAAAAAACATGTTATATATTTATATTCTCCTAAACATCAACAACAAAAATAATAAATCATACTAAAGTAAATCATCAAGCAACAAAAGCATAGTTATAATAATATAATGTCAACAAAACAACATTAAAATTCAATCCCATCCTAAGCAAATAAAATTTGGTCAAGCAAGCTGCATACATCATTCACTTTCAAAATCCCCCATTTCATCCTCCTCATTATAATTCAAGTCAAGTTCTTCATCATTATACTCCTCATCAACATCTTAAAAGACTTCAACGTCAAGATCTTCCTGGGTAAAATAAATAAATAATAAATAGATCATAAACAGAAATCCAAGTTAATTTTAAAACTTAAAACACAAAAAAACTAACCATAAACTTAAAAGAACTAATATCAAATGTAGTTGCAAATAAAAAAAACACTGAAAAACAAGTAAAATTTGGAAAAATACTTGGGTTGTGCGCCTGCACTTGCGCTTGCGGACGGTGGCGTAGCGATGGGTGGTGGCGCGCAAAGGTAAGTGGCCTTGGGTTGTGCGTTGCAGCCATGCTCTTTCTTCTCTCTTTCTTTGACAAATGGTAATTACTTTCTTTGATCGGGTAGTGGGTTATTTTTAGGGTTTAATTTTAAAACATATTTTACTTAAAAGCCCTTTTGTATTATAAAGAAAAAACTGTAAAACACTAAAAATCGCCCAGCGTGAAGGGCAATCGCTTTTTTCCGCCTCTCTCCTCAACAAAAAGCGACGCCTAGGCGCCCCAGGCGACCGCTTCCTTATTTTTGTCACATGTTGTCACACTGAGGCGGTATTGGGTCGCCTACCATCTAGCGACGCCAGGCGCGCTATTGACAACTATGGTTAATGTAGGATTTGTAACTCATAGATCAATCATACACTGCAAACATTTGACGGTATTACATCTTGCAACTATATAAGTAAAATAGATCAAGTCATTTACGCGGTAAATATCAAGCATTCCCCGCAATATCATAAGTCTGACTCATTCGGTTAAGAAATAACCTCGATTTCAAATGAAATATGAGGTACTTGTCGATTATTTTAAATAACTTATGGTTGGACTTTGGGGAATAAGTCCTCAATTAAGTATAAACATTATCAAAAATCATGGTGCTTCTTAATAAATTACAGACTTTCTATTCACATCTTTGTCAAATTATAAACATTTCAAAGCTTCACAATTAATTCAAAACTTATTGATGGAATGTAAATTTAGCCCTTTGATATCGATTCATTCAATGAAGTTCTTTTAATAAATGGATAAACGTTTTAAATCCCAACATTATAGCATTCCCAAAAAAGACTCTTTAAATTTAAAGAGCATCTCTTGCAAAATAAAGAGTATCTTTAAATTTAAAGGGTGAAATTTTTGACATCTTCCAACACCCTCTTTGTATTTGACTCTTTCCTTTCTCTTTTCCTAACATTAATTTATTGCACATGGATATATGAAATTTTTCAAAATTTGTGTTGTTTTTTAGAAAATATCATTCAAAAAGGTAATTCAAAGTGCAAGAAACCTATTGCAATTAATTATAGAGAATTGTTTTGGCTCTTCATATTTGGAGAGTGAAAATTTATTCTCTAAATTTAAATGTTGAAATAAAGAGCTTGTTGAAGAAGTTTTTTGGTAGATGGCTCTTCAAAACAAAGAGGATTTTCCATTTGAAGAGTCTTTTGGGGATGCTCTTAGTCTTCTAATAATAATACGGTTTATAGTGTTAATAAACTGGATGTCAATAAAATAGTTCTTTTAATACATATTACTGAAAAGGCAGCCTTAAATCACTAAATTAACATTTATTCCCACAATGTTAATAGAATTAAGGTTATAATCAAAATGAGACAATCTTTTTGATATCAAAGTTCAGATTCTAATATTCTGAATTAGGAATCCAATTTTCCGTCTGATTATACAACTATATACAGTCTTTGTTCAAGATTATGGATGTAAACTGTATTTATTTGATGATTTGAATTTCCTTTGACTTTTATTGCGCTGAGTACCTATCATGAAATTATCTTGTGGTACCCTCAAGTGTTTGGGTCCATTTGGATTAGCTTTGAGACTTTTAGGTCTCCAATAATAATTTGAGCTATTTCTAGCCCGACGAGTATTTGTCGTATGATCACTTTTACCACAATAAAAACATGTAATAGTTCTAGAAGCATGATGAATGGCATAAATAAGAGTAGGTATTTGATTTTTTTCATGTCATTGACAACATTTGGCTTGTAACTAAGTCCTAGTTTCAAACGATCACAACGTTGAACATCAAAATTGTTGGTCATTTTATCAGTACTCAAATTAAACTTCATCATATCCTTTTTTATACAATCAATATCCTTGGTGAGAATTTTATTTTATTCTTCAAGGTTTCTAACCTTATCAAATGTATTAGTGTGAGCACAATAAAGTGTTTCATATGAAACAAGTAAATTATCCTTTTCATTTTTCAAAGTGTTGAATTTCTTTTTCAAATTTTTGTATTTAACAAGCATGCTTTGGAATTCATTTTGAAACTCATCAAAATCATCTTGCAATTCATTAATAAAAGAGATATAAGAATTAGAGAGTACCTCATTGTCTTCTTCGATGCCCATTAGACATTGCTCGGCTTCCTCATTATCGGATGTTGCAAGAAGCTCATCCCATGTTTTTTGCTTCAACTTTGGCATTCAAGGCTTGTAATTTTATGTGGAATTTATCCTTCTTCCTTTGTTATTCCTCCCTTTTTGGATAATCGGCAATATGGTGTTCGGGTTTTCCGCATCTAAAGCAAGACTTATTTCTTGCTTTCCTTTCGTTGTTTTTATTTACAAATTTTGTAAATTTTCTAATAAGTTTCTCATCTTCATCTTCCTCATCACTTGAATAATAATTTTTCGATTTTCAGGCAAGACATCTTGGAGTTGATCCCATATCTGGTTGAGAAGTCGATATTTTTAAAGTACTCCTTTTATTGGTATAAACTTCATAGATGAGAAGATTGCCGATAAGCTCATCAAAATTTAGGTTATGTATGGAATTGTTTCCAAATCCAATTTTCCAATTTCCAACTATTACAGAAAATGAATTTATGTTTGTTTAAGAAATTCTTAATAGAAATAAAGTCATTTTCAGTTTTCATTTTTTATGGAAAGATTCTTTTGAAAATACAACCAAACAAGTGTTCACCATAATCATGCAAATCTATGTGAAAATACGCTATATAGGTCCCAAGAGGTGTGAGAGTAAGGTTTAGAAGGGGGGGTTGGATAAACCTTACCAACTTTTCGATTTAGTCCTTTTAAAATAGTTCAGAGTTAATACTTCACAGCTAAGTCCTTGATGGACAACTAAGTTAGTTAACCAGCAGAGTTAGCCACTCAACGACTCGAGCCGTTGATAGAATAACTCAACCGCTTAGTCTAAGAGCTTAACTCAACTCGTGATATGTTTTCAAATGGAAGACTTAACACCCTTGAATTTAGTTTAAGTTTGTTTTGACACATGGTTTTAGCACTTTGTTAAATATCAATTGGATAGCAAATTTATCAAGATATAAAATAATATGCAGAATTGAAGTGCTGAAATGTAAATGACACAATAAATTTTATAGAGGTTCGAAGATGGGGTAATTATTCTAATCCTCTCTTCTCCAACTCCTGGAGGAATCTACTAAGTATTGATCGTAGTACAAAGTGGTTATCATCCCGGATGCAAGTCTTGCTCACACAACTTGATCCTTTGGGACTCGATCGAGATGCCTTGGTCACACAAATGGCTTCTCGTCCGACTCAACTTCTTCACAGGGCGCTTGCTTTGCTACTACAAAATCACTTGCTCAAGCTTCTTGGATTTGATCACGAAGCCCTCCAATAACTTGAGATTGGTTCGACCTTGAACCTTTCTACAATCCTCTGTGGAATGTAGACCCCTTTGATTCTTCAAATATTTCCTCTTCAACTGATTGAGGTCGTCTTCCCTTCACGGTAGGTGTTGGATTGATTTCCTTCAAGTTTTTGGTCCGAGGTTAAGCTTGAATGATTTTAGAATATTTTGTAGGTTCTGACTCAATTGATAGCTTGAATGTTCGTAGTCAAGGTAACCTCTCGTGTCTCTTTTTCAAATTGATTCCTCAGCCTTTTATAGTGTTCTTTTGAAAATCTGCCCGTTGAAGAGATAGGCAAGTTTTCAAAAGACACTTGTGGTCGTTGACTTGTCTTGTTGCAGTCCTTGAAATTGACATTTCCTCGTATTGAATGAACTTTCACCTTTTCAGAGTTCGACACAGTGCGATGTTTCCCATTGGTTTATTCTTTTTGCACGCTTCGGGGGGATCGAGCACTTTAAGAAAGGCACTATGGAAGTATTACTTGTTTAAGTAACTTTCTTGACTTACGTAAACGGATCCTTTTCATTGTCTTGACTTGATCGCGAGCTTCTTTAACTTCCCGATGACTTGAGTCGACTTCCAATCATTGGATGACTCATCTGTCACTTCAACTTGAGACTTGGCTATCTTGGGTTGACTTGACTGACACTTCTCACAGCTGCATCTCAGTTGATACTTCTCCAGTCGAGTTCTTGTCTTCTCTTCCTTGCCATACTCAAATCGCCTCACAATGAGTCTTCATTCTAATCTCCGGTTGTTTTCTTGCATATTTAGGCATAGGCCGACTTAACTCACTCGAGCCCCATCTATCACAATGCAAATTACAAAGAAAATGGGGTGCCAACTTTCTAGTCTAAGTTTTACATGGCATTCATCAAAATCTAAAAATAAGTTTCCCAACAATTTCCCCCTTTTTGATGATGCCAAAACTTAAAGCATACATACAAAATGTAAATGTCAAAGATACATACAGATAGTGCGAATGAGAGAATGTATGCGTAGAATCAATCTGTTTATTGATCATAACATTCTTGTCCTTTACACAAACTTACAAAGTGTATCGGAGAAACCATCTATGTCTACACAAAGAAAATTGAGAAATTACAGATTTTTTATTCAATGTACAAAAGACTTATATAGTTATGTATTTACAAAAGTAAATTACATGAAGGGGTGGACAACAACACTTCATCTCCTTCGCTGCCTCCTTCTTTCCTCATTAGCTCTGTCTTCTTCCTCGACATTTTTCTTCTTCTCTTTCTTCACCGCTTTTTTTTTCTCATATGCTTTTCCTCGCGACTTCATCTCTTCTTTTTCTTTCTTGTCTTTCTTCCCACAGCTGAGTTTGTCTTTTATTCTCCTCCTCGATTCTCTTTACATACTCAGCATTGTTCTTGGCCACTTGCAGGTTGGCTACTTCATCAAACCCAGCCTAATAGATCGCTCATTTCTTCCCTGGATCTATGTATTCTATATTTTTGGGTAGAGGTCTAGGTCTAAAACCTCTTCCTCCACTGCTTCTTCCTCTTCCTCTGGGTGTGTATTGTACTGGGGCCTTCTTCTTCCCAGCTGAGTGACCAACAGAGTGATCAGCAGAGCGACTGCCAGTAGTCTACTTCCTGTCAGCTTCTTCACATAGCTTGAGGCCTTTTTGCCCAATACAAGTCCCAGGTTTGGGCCATGGTCATGTTCACGAAGTATCCCTCGGATGCGAGCGTCTTGAATTCATCAACAGATCTTGGCTCGGTTCTGACGTCTAAAATGGCATCAGTGTCTCTTCCTACCGGAATGCCTCCATATTGTTTCAGTATATCCATCACTCGGGCATCCATCTTTCCTTCCACCTCCTTCATCCCTCGCTTCTACTATTTTTCGCTTTTTCCATGGGTACCGCTGAGTGTTGGAGTGGCGAGAGTCATCGAGTTTGTTTGATGATATCGCCAGCGATGAAAATCCTTGTTGAGGGGTTTTAGCAATCATCAATGTCATATCTTTCGAACCTTCCCCCTCAACAGATTTTCCTTCTTTTCTCTTTTTTGTTCTTGATTGTCTTCTCCTTCACAAAGCTTGTGTCCTTCTTCTCGCCTTCATCTCCTTTTAACTCCTTTAGGTATTCCTCTTCCCCCTTTTTAGCATCATCAAAGGAGAGAGGAACCCCCCTGAAACATACCAAAGAATCATGAAGTCCAAGCGATCGATAGGCGAGTTATGTTTTGAATCTGGCTGAGGAGTATCTTTGCCGCACGGAATTGCGAGCGAGTGGCTTTCGATTCAGCTGCCACATGCTTCAGTTTAGCCGAGAGGAGGCTGAATTTCTTCTCCATGTTCTCCTCCACGCGCAGAAGCTCTTTGCGATGAAATTCACGCAGCAGCCCATTTATGTGGTATGGGAGGTATGCATTCTATCAATATTTTCCTGCATCCTCCTTTTCATGTCAACATTATCGCCGCTCCCGGACTAGCATTTTATTGAACAATGTTCTGAAGTAGCGAACTTGCTCCACGCGTATTTTCTGCTGTTGTTGCCACCATTCCCGGATCCTGACAATTATTCCTCGCAGATCGGCAATAAGATTGGCATCTCGGTTATCCAGTATCATGTCTAGTGAGGCCTGGTGCCTTTCCATCTTCTCTATCTCCGCAAATATGGCCTTGAAAACTTCTCGAACCTCACCGTCACCTCTGTCTCACCAAGCGGCCAAGCAAGCGTCAAAGTCGAAATCTGGGGGACAATGGTGTCATTGGAATGACAGATCGGAGTTTATGGAAACGTTGTCGATCTGTAGCTGATTCTTCAAAAAGATCAGGTAGCTCCAGAGAGAAAAGGAACGATTCTTTGAACGGATCATCATGGACAATGGGAATATGTTCAATGGTAACTCGTGCCCGTGATGTGCCCGGTTGCGTCGATTCTCGCTGCAGCCTTTGGGAGCTGCGCTTGATTGATTCACCGGGTCCATGCTGTTGTGGTATAGACCACTGGCCGAGCCTCACTGTCTCAACAACTTCGCTCGGTCTCGGTGGTGCTTCCTGTTGAGTTGTCTAGTCCTTGGCCGTATCAGTGGCGTCATCAGAAGATGATGAGATTTGGAGAGGTGGCTCATCATCGAAATTGAACTTTTGATGAGCGACCTTGAATTCTCGCTTACTCGTCTCGGGAAGAACATCCTCACCGAGTCGGTTGGATTTGCAATGGGGATGACTCACCATCTTCACCTTCGATCCCGAAATGTTACATCGAGATTGTCTTGGGAATCGTGAAGAGCACTTATCTCCTTCTCGGATGGATCAATGATAGTAGGAGGGATGTTCTCGTGCTTCCGTCTCTTTACCCCGGAAGTCTCAACCTCCCGTTGGCCTTCACTACCTCCCCGCAATCTCAACCGCAGCGAGGCCTTGGACAATCCCTTCGGGCTGCACTCAACCGCCTTAGGGTCTTCGGATGTGGCATCCACCGGAGTCTCAACTCCATGGATTGCACTTTCATCGCCTGATGTTAACTCCCGGGCGATCCTCTCAGTGCCTCTCTTTGCTTCAGCGCGTCATTGGTTTTTCAAAGCGCTTGGCACTTCACCGGACAGACCTCAACCGCCTCGAGCCTCTTCGAGGACAACTTGTTGTGTATCTGTTTGTGTTTCCGTTTCCACTTCGCCTCCGAGATTCGTTGTGGAGTCACCGCAACATTCTCCGACCTAATCGCAGTGGAGAGAGTTTCCCCCTCCCAACACACCACCGAGTGACTTGGATTAGGGTCACTCGTCTCCGGACTCTCCGGCTATTCCCTTTGAGTATTCAGCCATTGGGGCGGTGGTAAGACACCTTCATTAGGGGTTGGCTCGACCGGGGTCCCCAAGTTCCCGCCATCGTCGGTTCCTTAATGCCTTCATTAGAGTGAGCAGGGGAAGTGGTGGCAGCAACAACGATTGCAATTCGGCACCACTCCCATAGGATCAATCTCCAGCTGTGATTTGGAAGATTCCCCGTCCTTCCATTAACCGTTGCTCATGTAGGACCCTAGATTCCCGCATGGCTTGCTGCATTTCCAATTCTTCTGTAGCAGCAGCAGGGTCTAGATCCTCATCACTCTCTGAGAGGATGTCAAGATGAGGATGTGTATGATCAATGGTTCCAGTAAGGGGACAAATGTTGGCCTTCTCACGAGCTTGACCTTTCCTCCGCGCGCCGCTTCTCCTTGTCTTTGAAGATCTCGCAAGATATCTCGTGCGCTTTTCTTCATCCGATGCTTGACCACAAAGTCAATCCGAGAAAATTCAACAGTTCTTCTTCTTCTGCAATAAACTCCGGTCTTTGGAACTGTTCCCTGGATTGACTCAGCTTCCACTTCCTCCATTCTCGCAGATGATTTTGGATGTCTGGATATGGTGGGGATAGGATCATCACATCATCATCTTCTTTATCATCATCTCCATGTTGCCCTTCCTTTTCAGGAATAGAAGGCAACATACTCCGCTGCTCAACTCCTTCAAAGAAGATCGTGGGCAGTGGAGATATAGTCCTGTCAATGAGAAATGAGCTTGCCAACGAATTTGGTTTTGATACCACTTGTTAGTCCAAGTGGCTACGATAATGTAGGGGGTGAATAGATTATCCCGATTTTCCAATTTTTGCCCTCTTTTTGGAATGGAGAAATGATAGCAAGAATATAAGTGCGGGAAAATAAACAACACACATTGATTTATAGAAGTTCAACCCACATAGGGCTTAATCTTCTACCACCCCGGTATATCCAAAGTGGATTTCAAAAAAAGAAAAAAGTTTATTAATAGACACCAAACTATTACAACATTTACCTTGAAGAGCACCAAACTCTTTTTACAATGGCACCTATGAAGATCACCACAATCTCCCAACTCGAAGAGCACCAAACTCTTCTTCACCTCGAAGAGCACCAAACTTTTTCCAACTCAAGAGCACCAAACTCTTCAACACCTCGAAGAGCACCAAACTCTTCAACACGAAAAGCACCAAGCTTTTCAATCAAATCAACCAAACATGTTCTGACGAAAAGAATACTAACAAGGATTTCTTGTTTTAAATGATGTTACAAATATAATCAAGATTACACTTTAAATGAAATATTACAACTCAAAAGTGCAAGTGTAATCAAAAAAGAAAACCTATAAGCAATATGTGAAAGTAATAATCTTAGGCTATTACAACAAAAATGTTTAAAATAAAGACTTAGACAAATTTGCAAATTTTCTTGTTATGTTGTTTTGTGTTGTCTTGTTGAGTTGCTTCAAGCCTTCATCTATTTATAGGAGAGCTCTTGGATTTGAATCCTAGCAATAGGCTCCTTCTTTGAGATTGAAATCAGAAAAATTGCACATTAAATGGGAATATAATCATTAGAAATCAATCCCACAATTTCATGAAAAGTTGTCGATGTGCAAGGATAGTGTCTTTGATAAAACCTTCGGTCGACCGAATCGACCTCTAATATGAAACATACATTAAAAAATAAAATACGCTTGAAAACCAAGTCTTGGGCCGGTCCATAGGGGTTGGGCCGTCGACATGGCCTTCGATCGGTCGACCCCTTTGTGGGCCGGTTGGCCAAGCTAATTTGTGAAACATAAATGACTTTGGCAATTTTCTAAACTTGTAATCGGTCGACCTCCGGTCAACCTCTGAAGTCAACTAGTTGACCACTCCATTTTCAAAAACATATTGTTCTCTGTTTTGCATAACTTTCAGTACGGGTTGCCCTCTAGGGCAATCGATTGACCTCAAAATAGAGGAGTTGTAGGATTTTTGTCAAAAATAAATTTCAAGAAATACTCCAAAAAATTAGTAAAAATATTTTAAATCGATTAGGAGTATTTGGACAATATTTAGAGACATTGTTTTGGTAAAAAAACTTAGTTAAATAAAATCATCAAAATTACGATAAAAATATTTATCTAACACAAGCTCGATTCCATTAGTAATGAAACCAATCTCAACTACAAATGTTAAAGCTTGTCAAGATTTTAAACTAGCTTGAACAATATAATACTTTACTCAATTTGTTTGCACTTCTAATTGTGTTCATAAAACGTAATTTTGAGGAGGTGGCCTTATATGAAATGGTCTCATAGGCTTAAGTTTACGAGGCAGATTCTACAAAACGCAAAAAGTATGAGTTTTTTTCATGGGTTTGTGTTTGAATTGGAATTTATTTAGATATAGGATCCATCTCACGGGCTACGTCCATGAGACTGCCTCATACAAGTTTTTGTCAATTTTGAGACATTGTTCATTGATGAAGTTTGGATAAAGATACTTGTGCGTTGCATGAAAGTTTAGATATCGCAACTATAATTTACTACATTTGAAAAAACCAATTATAAGGTCTAATTCCACACTCTTTTCTTTATTACGAGATAGTCTTCTATTAGATGGTCTAATAATTAGACATATCTAGCCTAATAGATCTACTCGACCCACAATCCCAAATCCGAGCCAGTTCAATGACCCAACGGAATATCTAATATTTTTAGCTAATATTTTTATTAGAAAAACTAATAATTTTCGGAGGAATTACTAAAAATCTTCCAGGGAAAAAATAATATTTTTAGGAGGAACTACTATTACATTTCACAGAACGACCAATATTTTTAACCTAGGAAAACTACTACTTTTTAGAGGGACTATTAAATATTTTCAAGTGAACTCGTCTATAATATTTTTGAGATGGACTATTGTTACTTTTCGATAAAAACCTAACACTTTTCAGTCTTTTTGTGATATTATATCATTGTCTAATAATAAAACTAATACATTCAAGTGAACTATGTACTAATGCCTTTCGGAGAGAATGTTAATATCGGTCTCTGTATATTACAGAAATGCCATCGGGTCAGTTTTGGGATCCGTCTAACGAATTTTGGCCCGTTAGATTATCTGACATAGTTTTAATCTTTTATTATAATAGTTCTTTCTATGATATATATATATATATATATATATATATATATATTACTAATTTTAACAAATGATAATAACTCAAGTAATAATCATATTTTTTGGTCACTTCTAGTTCCAAAATTTCCTTTCCATGATTTGGAGGACGCTGCACGCATATTGGTTCAAAATATAATAATAATCTCCATACCATGAAATACTCAACTTAAATACATGCATAGGAGGAAAATTAAGAACTAAATTTATTATAGAAAAAACAACGAGAAAAAAATTCAATCAACATAATATAAATCTTGAAACAATTACAAAAAGCTATATAAAATCTAATATGTAAGTTAGTAAAGTATGTTGTATAAAACTTGCAGCAGTCCAAAACAAAGGTGAAGAATTCGAATGAACATAAATAATAAAAAAAGAGGTTTCTTGAGGCGTGCAAAAATACACTATCCTTAAGGATTTTATTTCGTCAATCCTCGGGATTCAACAGTGGTCAAATGGCAAATGAAAAATAAAATTTGTAACCAACAGATTGTTGTTTTATTTAGCAGCAGAAAGAAAAAACGAAAGCGAAGAAGGTAGATTCTAATTTTTCCAGTGTTTTGACTCAGCAGAATAAGTGGTATTTGAAACTTCACAACCAACAGAATTGACCCAAAATTAGGAAGCATGCCTTTTTTTTTAAAAAAATGTTGCATGTTAGGAATTAGGTTTTTTTTTTGTTACATAAAATTAGGAACAACCATTAGGAGCATCTTCTTCCACTTAATGTAAAAACTAGGAACCGAATTTTGAATTTGTAGATAAGGAAGAAACTGGTCAATATCGGTTAATGCCATAATACCAAATCAAAAAATTAATTTTAAGGTGATAAAATAAACCGGGCTGAGCCCGTGTGCAGGGGGGCAAATCGGCGATTTTACACTTGAAACCGCAAATTTGGCCCAGCTCTTTATGTACTCGAGACCACCTTATTCTCTTGGCCCATTATTACTAAGCCATAATGGTCTCTCATTAATAAAGAGGAGAAAACTTCTGTTGGTTTCCTTTGTGGGATATAGAATCTTTTAAAAACACTCTAAAATACAACAATCCCCACATGTTTTTAAAAGATTTATGAAGAATAAAAAGGAATGATCTGCTGGATTACAAAACAAGTGTAGAATGCATCAAATCTGGTGTCTTTTGGACTATGGATCAGACCTAGAAAGATAAGATTTAAAACACAAAGTTTTGGTGAAGATTGCAGCTTCTATGAACCAAAAACTCTTTATTGTAAGTTAAAATCTTACTAGTCACATTACACCATCTCAATATTTTCCATTCAATACGGTGTTGCGCTAATCGGCCATGCGCGTGCCTGGTATTCATGAGTGCTCTAGAGACATGCCAAAGTCTCATAGGAGCGACCCCATTCCACACTCATATAGGTGAATTTCATCAAGTATATTTTGCAATTAAATATATCACCCTTAAAGGATATAAAATTTCATTAAGAGTTTTAGTAACTCATCCTCACATAATTGTAATAAGCACTTCTCACACCATAGGAAAGGACAAATAATTTTAGTACTAACATAATTAACAAGTGACTTGTTATTACCCATATGAACCTTATTCATGGGATCTCCAATCACTAAGGTTGGGTTTCTGTCACTGTTAATTTATCAATGGCTTAAGTCTCATTCCCCTCGATGTCTCAATAATTAATTTTCTTCCCAAGGGTTTAGTCAGAGGATCGGCCAAATTCACTTATGACTTCACATAATCAATGGATAATACTCTATCTTTTAACAATTGTTTAACCACATCATGTCTCAGACGAATATGTATGTTTTTACCATTAAAGTTTTTATTCTTTGCAATTGCGATTGCTGCTTGACAATCACAATGCATAGATACTGAAGGTGTTGGTTTTGAACCCAACGGAATATCTGCTAAGAATTTTTTCAACCACTCGCCTCATTGTCAGCTAACTCTAATGCAACAAACTCAGACTCCATAGTAGAGTTTGCTATGATAATTTATTTAGCTGACTTCCAAGTAATTGCACCCCCACCAAGGGTGAATATATAACTACTAGTGGATTTTATCTCATCTTAATCAAAGATCTAGTTAGCATCACTAAATCCCTCTAATACGGAGGGAAATCCACTATAAAGAATACCATAATTCATGGTACCTCTCAAATATTTCATTAGCCTGACTAAAGCAGTCCAATGATCACGGTTGGGATTATGTGTATATCTGCTCAATCGACACACATATAGGCTATGTCAGGTCGTGAAAAATTCATTAAATGCAACAGACTCCCAATAATCATGCGCATACTCGGTTGAGCCACATGATCACCAAGATTTTTCTTTAATTGGGTGTTAACATCATAAAGAGTACTCACAGGTTTGACATCGAAATGTCCAAACTTCTTAAGAAGCTTCTCAACATAATGTTCTTGCGTTAATATAATGTTATTATCTCTCCTTATGATTTTAATACCCAATATCACACTTGCTTCACCCATATCTTTCATATCAAAGTTTGAAGCAAGAAACTCTTTGGTTTTATAGATTAAATCAAGGTTGCTATCACATATGAGCATGTCATCCACATATAAAGAAATAATCACACACTCATTTTCAACAAGTTTCGTATAAAAACATCTATCAACTTCGGTAGAAGTAAAACCATCATATTTCAAAACTCGATCAAACTTCTCATGTCACTGCTTAGGTGCTTGTTTTAAGCCATATAATGATTTAAGTGATTTACAAACTTTGTTTTCTTTTCCAGAAACAACACACCCTTCTAGTTGCACCATATAAATCTCTTCTTCCAAATCACCATTTAAATAAAGCAGTTTTTACATCCATTTGGTGAATAAAAAGTTTATGGATAGAAGCCAAGGCAATCAAAACTCGAATAGAATAAATTCCAGTTACTGGTGCAAAAGTATCAAAATAATCCACATTTTGTTTTTGAGTAAAACCTTTTGCAACCAATCTAGCTTTATATTTTTCAATAGTTTATATTTCTTCTTAAAAATCCATTTGCACCCTATAGGTCTAGTTCTTGGTGGCAAATCAACTAAAGTCCAAGTTTTGTTCAATAGAATCAATTTCAGTATTGATGGCTTCTTTCCAGTATAAAGAATCAGAAGAAGAAACAACTTCGAAAAATATTAAAGGGTCATTTTCGACAAGATATGTATAAAAATCATTTACAAAAGAAGTTTCTTTTCTTTATCTTTTACTCCTTCTCGACTTCTTAAAAGAGTTCTCAAATATTATGTTCAATAGGAGCATAAGAAGTAGACTAAACAGGTGCATGAGAAATGGTCTTGGTTTTCAAAAGGAAAATATGCTCAAAAAATTCAGCATTTTTTGTTTCAACAATTGTATTAACATCTAGCACATCACTTTTCAAAACAATAATCTATATGCGGCACTATGATCAACATAACCAATAAATAGGCAATCAAAAGTTTTAAAACCTATTTTTCTATTCTTAGGATCAAGCAACATAACTTTAGCAAGACACCCCACACTTTTAAATATTTTAGATTAGGTTGATAGCCTATCCATAATTCATAAGGTGTCTTACCAGTTTTCTTATAAGGTATTCTATTTTGTAAGTGACATTCAGATAAAATAGCTTCACCCCAGAAATTATTAGCAACACTTGAACTGATGAGCATAGCATTCATCATTTCTTTCAAAGTCCTATTTTTTTCTTTCTGCTACACCATTTGATTTGGGCGAATATGGAGGGGTAATTTCATGTATTATTCCTTGTTGTTCACAAAAATCATTAAATAATGTGTATTCGTCACCTCTATCTGATTTAACTCTTTTAATCTTCTTATTCAATGATTTTCAACTTCGGACTTATATAAATGAGACATGCTAAAGGCTTTATTTTTATTTCTAAGTAAATATACCTTAGCATATCTAGAATAATCATTTATAAAAGTCACATAATAATTTTTACCACCTCTAGTTATGATTTGTTTTAAATCACCTAAATCAGTGTGAGTGAGACTAAGCAATTCAGATTCTCGTTGCACGTGAACGCACGATTTCTTGGTTAATTTTGCTTCACAACATATTTCACATTTATTTAGGCTAATGTTATTAATACCAAAAACTAAACCAAGAGTTTGCATTTTATAAAGATATGAAGCACTAACATGTCCTAATCTAGCATGCCATACATCAATAGAATCGATCAAGTAAGCAGAAAAGCAATTTTATTAATAACATCGGAAACATTCAGTACAAAAAGGCCTTGATTACAATAACTTTTGCCCATAAGGGCATTATTTTTTGTCATTACAATCTTGTCAGATTCAAACAACACACAAACCCCAGCCTTTCCTAACAAAGAAACTGAAACTATGTTTGCCTAATATTAGGCACATGAAGTACATTATTAAGAGCCAAGGTCTTGCCAGATGTGAGTTTCAATAGAATTTTGCCTTTGCCAAGAACTTGTGCAGTTCGAGAATCTCCAAGATACACACGTTCTTCTCTATCCCCCACAAGATTGTAGGATGCAAAAGCCTCTTTATTTGCACATATGTGTCTGGTAGCCCCAGAGTCTACCACCCATTCTTTCACACGAGCCACGAGATTAATTTGACTAAGTACCGCCACAACTACATCATCCCCTTAACCAAATTTGCATTTGGCTTTGGGGAATTTGTAGGTTTCTTTCTTTGTTTACATTGCAGTGCATGATGACCTTGCTTTCCACAAACATAACAGTTTCCCCTTTTTTCTTGAAAGTAATGGGGTTATTCACTTTAGGTTTGTTATCAGGTTGACATTTCTTAACAGGCTTAGTAGGAGGCTTACCTTGCACTATATTGCCTTTGAAGCTATCTCCTTCGCCTTTGTGGCTTTAAGTTCCCTTCGGTTTGTGTCCTCGATGATGATATGTGTTATCAAGTCTGCAAGTGACAATTGCTTGTGTTTATGCTTGAGTTGTTGTTTGTAGTCATTCCAAGTGTCAGGTAGCTTCACGATCAAAATTCCAGCAACAAACTCTTCTTGCAGTACGATCTTTTCAACTTTAAGATCCTCCAACAGCTTGTGATACTCGTTAAACTGCATCTTGATATCTTTATCATCCATCATCTCCCAGATAGTAGTTCCAAATTACAAACTTTTGCTTCCCAAAGATCTTCACGGTGTATTTGATTCATCGGACTCCCAAATGTCCATGGCTTCCTTGTAGGAGCAGTAAACGTCAAACATATCATTAGTAAGAGTGCTAATGATTGTATGTCGGCACACTTTGTTGGCATAAATCCAAGTCTCCATTTCCTTTGGATTATCAGAAGATTCGGGCTTCTTTTGAGTGAGTGCAAAAGCAATGCCGTGCATGTCAAGGATAAAAAATATTCTCTCCTGCCAGCGTTTATAATTCTGGCCCCCCGAACATCTCAATTTTGGAGATATCTGGAAATGGTTTTGCGTAAGGAAAAGCAGGAGGATGGTCAATAGAGACTGGTGGCGTTTGTATTTCTGTGAAGCAGCAAAGTTCGTCTCGATAGAACCAAAACGGGGGCAACAACGTTTGTTTGTTCGGACGCAATTAATAAAATCCTCAAGATTGTTGTATAAAAGTTGCAGCAGTCCGAAACAAAGGTGAAGAATTCGAATGAACAGAAATAATAAAAAAAGAGGGATTCCGAGGCGTGCAAAAATGCACTATCCTTAAAGATTTTATTTCGTCAATCCCCCAGGATTCAACAGGTGGTCGAATGGCAAATGAAAAATAAAATTTGTAACCAACAGATTGTTGTTTTATTTAGCAGCATAAAGAAATGAAAGGAAAGAAGGTAGATTGTAATTTTTCCAGTGTTTTGACTCAGCAAAATAAGAGGTATTTGAAATTTCACAACCAATAGAATTGACCCAAAATTAGGAAGCATGTTTTTTTTTTTAAAAAAAAAATGTTGCACGTTAGGAATCATGTTTTTTTGTTACATAAAATTAGGAACAACCATTAGGAGCAGTCTTCCACTTAACAGAAAACTAGGAACCGAATTTTGAATTTGTAGATAAGGAAGAAACTGGTCAATCTCGGTTAAGGCGATAATACCAAATCAAAAAATTAATTTTAAAGTGATAAAACAAACTGGGCCGAGCCCATGCGCAGGGAGGCTCGGCGATTTTACACTTGAAACCGCAAATTTGGCCCAACTCTTTATGTTCGCGATATCACCTTATTCTCTTGACCCATTATTACTAAGCCATAATGGACTCTCATTAATAAAGAGGATAAAACTTCTTTTGGTTTACTATGTGGATATAGAATATTTTAAAAACACTCTGAAATACAACAAAGTATACATTTATTCATATGTTATAAATAACGTATCAACAATATTAATTTTATAGGAAAAATTTAATATGATCACCACTTGTCAACAAACCACAATATTTACCTTAAGGTGGTGGACTGGTGGGGATGTGTTTTCTATTTTTTGACAAGTGAAAGGGAAGATAGTAATTATATTAAGAGATAATTACAAAAATACCCCAAGATGTGGGCTAATTAAAAAAGAAACTCACATATATTTAAAAATTATAAAAAAGAAACTCCTAGGTTTAATTATACTTTAAATTTAAGGAGATAATTGTACGAAGAAAATGTAAGACGGATCAAACCTCAATTTTTTTTTTTTTTTTTGTAATTTTCGAAGATCTTTGATCTTTTCTGTAATTAGCCCAAAATCTCAGCGGTGTTTTTGTAATTATCCTATATATTAATTCAAGGGAATAATAATTATTAATTATAAACAAAGTATTGAGTATTCCTTCCTGTTACTACAACATCATAAAATTTTCAATTTCTTAATTTTGAGTTTCTTAAAGCAAGAAGAGAAGAGAGATCACTTGAACGACAACTCCACCATCACTTTCTCTGCTCTCGTACGAAATTTCAATTTCGTCGAAGCCATCCTCCATGGCGGTAATTGTTTGAGATCTCTCTTCTTTTTCTTTTTTCCTGTTTTTTCAATCATCTAACGGCTAAAATCAAGAATCGCCATTTCCATCTTCTTACATCCCATTAATGGTTTTGGGAATTCTTTATAATTCTTTCCTTTTGTTTCTTAGGATTCATCGGGCACGACGCTCATGGATCTGATAACGTCGGACGGTTCGTCCTCTAAGCCTCCTTCAGCATCGTCGACAACGGCGCCGCCGCCCATTGATTCGGCGGCCATGACGGCGGGCCACCGGTGCCGATGGTGGTGGACAAAAAGTCGAAGAAGGGGACTCTAATGCAGATCCAGAGTGACACTATCTCTGCTGCCAAGGCCGCTTTCAACCCAGTTCGAGCCAACATTATGACCCAAAAGCAAAAGAAAAAGGTAATCTCGTCATCTTGTGGAGCGTGTATTTTTGTTTTTAATCTTACCGGCAATGAATTCGACATCCAGTGCTTATTATGTGTTCGAAAAGGTGCAAGTTGCATTTTTCTCGTTTATTGGTGCTTCGTGGATTTGAGAGGTTTAACAAGTTGTTAAGTTTTATCACATATGTTGTGCGATGAGATTAATATTGAAGCTGAGATCTTTTTTTAGATGAATTAAACTAGAGTCTGCTATCAGCAGTGAATTGTAATTGCTTTTTACTTGATCTATGTTGCTATCGATCTCATTTTAACAGAGATTGCATGTTTTCAATTCTGTTATGTCTATTACATGCTTAGACTGAATTCCTCTGTCTACTGAGCTTTTACACTATGATCAGTCGCTTATGTGTGTGCTGGTCAGAGTTACATTGATGTATTTTCAGTTTAGATGCCACAGTATGGTTCAATTGTTGCTGATACTCAGACTCAGTGATGTGTTTTGAGTTAAGATGCTACAGTAATGTCCTGTTGATTCTTCTGTCTGGTTATTGACAGCCTGTTTCTTATGCGCAACTTGCAAGGAGCATTCATGAGCTGGCGGCCACGTCTGATCAAGTATTTAGCTGTTTCCAGTTCTTCTTTTTGATATCAATGCATGCCGTTCTTGCTTCAAGTGAGTTATTTCTTAGTGATTTATCCTTTGTCAACGTGTATCTGTAGAAAAGTTCACAGAGGCAATTGGTGCACCATGTATTTCCAAAGCTTGCTGTGTACAACTCTGTTGACCCATCTTTGGCTCCGTCACTTTTAATGGTACGACATTCCATAGAGAATCTTCTCTGGATTCTAAATTTATATTCTAAAACTAACGTGCATGGCTTTATTAATATGTGGTTCTTTATGTATTGCATTGAGAGCAAGCTTTGGTTTTATTGAATTAATGATTTAGAGGTTGAAAACATGTTGAGCTTGCATAAGTTTCTGGCTTGAGTTTGAATCAGAAATGTACTTTAGTTCGTCTGGCTCAATTATGATTGAGTTTGATCCGGATCGTTGAGTTTGACTGCTTTATCAAACTCGTCACCTGTAGCTCAGACAACCATATTAGTTCAATTGCACAGACCAATCATAGTATTATGAAAGAAAATGCCGAAGATAAGCAACAACCATAGAATATATTGAAGAAAAGACTGGATATCATATTAAGTAATTGATTCATTAATGAATAATTGCGATCAAGTATTATGACATTAAATGCCAGTCAAACCCAATGAAAAATTGAAAATTGGATTACTATGAATTACATTACCTTGTTGAGGATGCTTGAGATTTTAAGGGAAAAAAATGCACATGTCAGACCAAAGTAGGTAAGTTGAAGTGCAGGTGGAGGTGGCCAGGAAGCTTAGCAGTGGGGTGGTTATTGGGAACAAATGGAAAGGTCCTGGATGCTTTGAGAATATGAGTGGAGGGTGCTGAGTAGAGGCTGATCTTTTAGACCAGTCGGGTGCTGTTTGTGAAAATTTTGGTGGAGGCAGTAGGATAAGGGTTGAACTAGGATAAGGGTTGAACTTGGGGGCTGGGGCTTCTATATCTGATTCTGCATTTCCAGTTTGTCAATGATATGTTTGGTTTATTTTTTAATTCTTGATATCATTTGTTTGTACTGTATTACTATTTAGGTTAATAAACTTTTTACACAAGGAGTCCTTATGGTTATGACTTTATGAGGATGCTTTTAGGCCACTTGTATTGGGAAAAAAATTAATCAAAAATTTTGTTTGATGAAATATTAGTGTTGGGATATGGTTTAAATTTGAGATGATGTTGGAGATTTATTTTTACGAGATCAAGATGCATGATCAAGAACCATAGGAACATACTGGTTGCAACAAATTCCTTTACTTTTGTATTACAGAAACATGTTTGTCTACTGAAGGAACTATATATTTAGAAATAATATTTTTTTTTTGTCATGTTAGCCTCCTGTTCATTCTAGTCGATGGACTTGCTCATCCACAGAGATTTTGTACTCATGCTTCTATCTGATTATTGGAAACATGAAGAAGATGTAAAGGAAAACTGGACTGCAGTTTGTGAATCTTTAACGGTGTCATGTCTCTCAATCATATCTTGACATCACCATCATGCTCCTGTTGAAAAATCTTACCGCAAGTTTTGTCCATAGAGGGTAGACAGGGCCTACGATTTGGTGGGCATAGTTTATAATAAGTGAGTATCCTGAACTACTCGATGTCGGTCCTAGGGGATGAGCAGGCTAGGTTAGTTCAAAGATGGTTGTTCGTTCATCAATGTAAGGTGCATTTGCCTTTTCAGCGTAAGAAGGTTAGACAAAATACCTAAACCAATGTTTGGGGAGAGAGAAATAAATAGGGGAGAGATCCAAATTAGTCTTGATTGATAAAGCTATCCTATGGAAGGCTTTTATTAATTTAGCTCACAGCAGGCTTATTAGACATTCGGGCGTCCAAGTAAGTTATGAGGAGATAATTTATTCTAGAAAACCCTGGCATTATTTTAATTTGTGCTGCAATTGTTTGCCAGTATGTTAAATTTCTTATACTGATTATATTTTAAAAATGAAAGTTGACGTGGTTTGTCCTTTTGTTTTTTAAAACTCTAGCTTGACCAGCAGTGTGAGGATAGAACTGTACTGCGGTATGTTTATTACTACTTGGCAAGAATTCTATCTGATTCTGGTTCGCAAGGTGTAAGCCCAGGCGGTGGGATACCTACTCCAAATTGGGATGCTTTGGCTGACATAGATGCAGGTGGAGGTGTGACAAGAGCTGATGTTGTTCCTCGAGTAGTAGAGCGGTTAACGTCCAGAGTCTTTAAATGAAGATGTTGAATGTGAGTGATAAGCCCAATTAGCATATTTCAGTTTTGTCCTTGCATTTTGTTGATCTACCTTGTTCTAGTTGTGTTTTTGTTTCCATGAAGTTGCATCAGATTTCAGTAGAAAACTGCAAAATTTTCTTAACTAAATTCTTACAAATTTGGAGATTGGCAACCATCTTTCACCTTCAGAGTGGCATTTGTATGTTAGAAGTATAAACCATTATCTTGAATACGTTAAATTAGTGGCTAATAACTTTTTAGTTGATAGTTAACCTTTCATTCTAATTTTTTTTGGTATTTATTAGTGAAACAAAAATGGTGCTGTTATTTCTCTGGATCGATCGTCAATCTGGTATTAATCGTTGGGCATCAATATTTCACCATTGTGTTGCTCTTTCTCTATTTTTAATTGCCTGTACCTGTGTCTTCACGTTTTTATTAAACCACTTGAGCTCGTAGTTCGTTTCCCTGTTAAAGCATCCTTGGTGGCTGCCACTTCTTCGCTTAGCCATCCCATTGCCAACCTAGCTCCCAATTTTAACCTCCCCTTAAATAATTTTCTGTACTTCATCTCCTCAGGTAAACTAAACATTGGGATTCTAGTAATGTACATCCCAATGCAATAGCTGCTGTTAATAGGAAAACAGTGCACACATCAATTTGCCTCAATAGACATTTTATATTGATCAGAGAGACTCAAAGATGAAATCCATTCTGGCAGAAACTTCAGAACCCATCAGAATGAGAAACCTATGGAACAAAGCAAACTCCCCTGCCACCATTTTCAAGCAATGTGTAGGCGCTCTGGTATCAGTTATTTGTTGATTTCGTAAATCCATTTTAGATTCTATCTTATAGTCCCGTTAATACCTAGTCTCCTACTATGTCATGGATCTAAGGATTGATCCTGGTGTTTGTGGAGTTTGAAAAGATAGAAAGTGGATGATGATTATGCTATCATTGTGGTGATATTAGAACTTGATGGTGCGACCCTGTGCTGGTGGTCTTATTTTGGATTTTGTAGGGCGTTGATAAAGAAAGGACTTGATCGTGGCTAAACCATTTATGGAGCTGGTTGTGAGGATGCCCTGGAGGTGATAGTCTGGGATTTGGTTGGTGTATTGAAAAATGCTTCTGTTCATGCTTGGTGAAAAATGGATTTTGGAGATAGTGGTAGGGATTATTGTCCCTTAGTGCGGTTGAAATGGTGGCGAGAGAGAGTAAAAGGTGCATAATTTTAATTAGGATTTTGAAAATAAAGAAATTTTCGACAATGGCCGCCCTCCACTCCCGTCCCAGGGCGCTAAGGGGCTTTTGTTTTTGGAACAGACGGCATTGCTGATGATTCGAATCAAGCTTTTATTGCGACATCTTCAGTAAATTTTTTAAGACAAGATATACTGTCAGAGAGGGGTAGTGGAAGCCTGGGTCAGATTGAACAATCCAAAATTACGCGGATGCATTTGAATGAGAGAATTGTCTATCTGTTGGTTGTCTAGAAGCTAGGACTTCGACTTGCTTGGTGTGGGGGATCAAGTGCAGAGTTCTGAATTTACATAGAATATCATGCCTTTCCTTGCGTCAAACCAATAATTACCATCCCTCTGACATGCCATGCTCATGATCTCCTTGTTTAGCTAGGTGATGATATTAAAATACATGAATACTTAGTCTCAAGCTGAGCTCACCTTGTGTGGTTGCCAAGTTTCCAATATTACAATTTGTAACAATATCCATAATGGAAAGGAGAGATTCCATAATTTGTTTTTCAGATTCCCAAATTTCTATTTGATCATTTTACCTAAAGGTGAAGATTGGTAATTAGTTTTCTTTATTTTCTTTTGAAGTTCATCCACGGAGATTGCAAGCATTAAAGGCTCTTACTTATGCTCCTTCTAGCAACTCAGAAATTCTATCCAAGTTGTACGAAATTGTGTTCAGCATTCTGGATAAGGTTTGTTCAATTAAAATTACTTATGTTTTATCTTACTTTTTTTTCCGTGCAAAATGTTAGAGAACTTTATTAGTTCTTCTGTTTGCATCATTTTTTATTTGACAATAATTAGTTTTTAAAAATTCGTACTGCAGATTATCATAATTTGTTCAGTTATGCCTGAGTGGTCTAAGATCTAACTATGCAAGTCCACTCTCGCGCAAATCTTCGTAGCTGCATAATTAGTATTGTTAGATATTCATAAAAGGAAAAACAGAATTGATTGTTTTATTTCTGTCTAATTTGTCATGACAGTTGTGGACTACATAGAAACTCTCAGAGTAGATTATATATACTTCTGTCTATCTTGTATTCGTATCCCTTGTTATGTGATCTATTCCTTTCTGTGAGTAACAATTGCCCCTTTGAGTTTAATAGACTTAAGTGTTATTGTCGTTTATTATTGATCTTGTTCTCGTTCTTGTGCTGCTTTTATTGTAAAACTGTTTCAGCTGCTTCTTTTGCGTTATTTTATGTTAAATGAGATTTGTGTACTGTATCTTTCCAATTTATA